>CM047525.1:3642504-4050004 GCA_026122265.1 Ammodytes dubius | reverse complement strand
ATTAAGTGATGTTGTAAAGGTCTATCTTTTGACCTGCTCCCACTGACTACCAGTGTTTGAGCTAAGCTAACCTGGATGAGCAAACCCTTGGCCCATTTCTATATCACAAATGGACGCACAGTTACAGGAACGGTTTACGTCACCTTTTTCTTGAGCCGGAAAGTGAGGCAAATAGCTAAAAAAAATCAAAAAAGTTGAACTATTCCTTTAAGAACCCCAAACCAACAACATCACATCCAAACCAGATACCACCTACGACACAGAAAGAGAGAAAAACAGGAAAACAATGGTGCATTAGAACTCGCCCATCAACTCCAATTGTGAACTCTCCATGGAGCCTATGGTGGCATGGATGTGGTACAGTGTGGTGTGTGTGAGATGGTGAGCCAGGCCAGCTGGTGTCCATCTAAGACCAAACTAGAAGCAGCAACATGATCTGCTCCCTGATGGAAAAACACTGTGTGGTTTCTCTACAGTGGTAATATAGCGTGGAAGTTAGCTAGGCATGGAACAGATTTCACATAGTGTTGTTGTGCAACATGGACGCCCCAACAATGTCAGATTCAGACTTGACAACTCATCAATAGGTTGTCAGTGGTAGGTTTGGGTTTTGCGAGCTGCTGTTGAATTGATAGAATTTATTAAATAATAGTTTAATCGATTAAATAAATTGAGTCCTTAAACCATGGATAAGTGAATAAATGTGCCAATAAAAACAAACTAATCAGAAACAATTAGGATAGCAACAAGAGATGCACACCTAGTGTCACACATTGTATTGTCAATGAGCTAAACTGTGGTCACTTTTTTTAGACATAAAAAGGAACCATAGATTGAGTTGATGAGTTCCCCTATGACTAATTTTCAGCATAAGGTTCAAACTTAAGGGATCTTATTTTATATCTGTATTATCATCCGACCATTAAACAGTAAGGTCAGCGACAACCAATGTACCATCGTCCAGCTTGTTAATACATCAATACTGTTCCTAAAACCATGGCTCTGGAGAAATTATATTGCACTTAATCAAATGACTAATATTTTTGGACGTAAATGATGAACTGACTAGCCATTTTAAAGACAGTGCTATGCCACAACTACATGCACCTTCATTATCACACACACACAAAAGCACCAAAATCTTCCAAAACTATCATATTAGTTTTTTGATGGATAAAGTTAAACTCAGTCACATCATCATCAATTTCAAATCAAACTGCTACTCACTTAAGAAACAGAAGTGATCTGCAGCACACGTTTACAGTCAACCACAGTCTTAATTGTTTTAGTAAAAAGAGGAGTGAAATGCTTCATCCACATAGTTGTTTAGCGTTCCACTGCATTGCGGCAAAACAATCTTCTGGCTTCCTCCTTTGCCACAACTCCACCACCCACATGCCACTCTAACCACACAATCACTAATCAGTGAATATCAATCATTGATCAACTGGCAAAGTTTCATGATGATATCTAAGCTAAACATGTTAACCCTATTTACCTCCAGTGTCTCGCCCTAATATCACAGTACAGGAGAAACATGTCAAATAATTAGAAAAGAAACCAGAGCAGGGCGGTGTTGAATAGACTGGTAGAATTTAGAGAATAGTAGAATTTCAATATACTTCAACTTTGAAAGTCTCTCTCTTGTCCGACTCATCGTGGCGTGTGTGTAGACCATAATGGAAAGCAATTTTCTGCTAGTTTGTTTTTGCTCCGGTGAAGTGCCAGTGGGCTGCCTGCCCCACATCAAATGGCTGGGCTAAAAAAGTACTGTTTAGTACTGTTTTAACTATTTTAACCATGACAAACAATGTGGAAACAGCCATCCCCACGCTCAGGACTGGGAGCCAGCTGCTTGGACGATAAGGTGAAGGAATGTCAGTGCGCCCCCTTCTATTTAAATGTAACATTACCCTGGGTTTCCTGCCACTCTGTTTCCTGTGAGTGTGTATGTTTGACTGGACATAGCACTCACTCAATGCCCTTTTTCTGATCCAACAACAGCCAGCTAAATGTATGTACAACTTTGGCAAAAGAAAATGAAGAGACCACACCAAATTTGTCTTCAATCGGCATCTCTACATTGATGTAAATGCTCTAAATGAAAATATATTTTTGGGGGGAATGTTCCAGGCCGTACCGGACCGAACCACACCCTATGTAGTTATGGCATAAATAGCGTCAAGCGGATGCAAATATGCCAAATGTACAGGTTTGTTTGGATTGCTGTGCGAAACATGCACTTTTATTTGAGAAGTATTTTATTTATTGGAGACCTTAGTATAGTATTTAATAGTAGTTAATGTTGCACGCAGTTTTTTGTTGTTGTTGCATTTTTCCTCCTAACTGAGAACCATAGGGGAGAACGGGGTAATGTGAGACACTTTTTACATCTGCTTCCCTGTCAGGGAGCTAAAATGATTTATCAGGCAAATGTACACATTTCCTATTAATTCAGGATGTTTCCATATGTGACATATGATTGTTTAAAAAAAAGTTGTCTTGTGTCTCAGTTTACCGTGGGGTAAACTGAGACAGACCAGAGAAATCAAGGGGGTAAACTGATCCACTTACTTTTTCCACTCTGAAACTACCCTAAGAACAAATGTTGTAACAGTTACAATCCTAACAGCTAGCCTGAAAACCAAATGTTCCAAAACTAATGTCGGACGAGTAACAGAATCATGGGGTTTGGTCAATTAAAAGAAAAACATTTTCTAAACACTTGAAAGTAACTCTGATCAAAACCACCATATACAGTAATTCATATTCAATAATTAACATTCAAATGACAGATAGAACCAGTTTAGACCAGTTAAAACACAGTCTGGGGGTCAGAACACAGGACCCTTAGAGCCAGCTAGTGTCTGGGGGTCAGAGCAAAGAACAATCAGAACCAGCTAGAACAGCCTGGGACACAGAACACAGGACTAGACCCAGCTGTCATTTCCCATCTTTTGAATCTTTGATTAATATTTTTCTGCATTTGTTTTATTGGGATCATTCATTGAATAAAGACATATTACTTAGAGTCTATTGGTGTTAAAGGTCACTCTCCTGTCCCCGGGACCCCCACATGCATACGTACCAAACCATGCCCTTGCTGACACCCCTTCAACCATCAACCCCCACCTCCAGCCCACATTGTCTTTTGTCTTATTCAAACTAGTCTCCTTGCTACCTCAAATATAATGGATTCATTAAAAGAGGGCACAGACACTGTCTCACTTTACCCCACAGCATTTGTCTCACTTCACCCCACTGCCACAATTTGAGAAAAAACTACCTCTCTTAGCATTTCAGGCTAATCTTCAATTATCATCATCACATGTGTTTCATGTGTTGGTAGTTCATCAACATGTATGATATAAGTTTTTCTACCTGAATCAATTGCTTTGGCACACCAATTGATTAAGTTGACAGCAAGAAAATGTACTTTTACATGCAAAAAATAAATTCTTGTGAAAAAAACATGCTTACAACATCACCATGAGGTCCTCTCTTTCATGGCCAAGGGGATATGAGAGGGGCTTGAAAACATACAGTATATCTCACATGACCAAAACTGTGTTAAATTGCCTAGATACAGGGGGTGTCTCACATTACCCGATGGCTCACATTCCCCCGTTCTCCCCTACCGTACAGAACCGAACTGTGACTTCAAATCCGAGGCACGTACTGAACCGTGACCCCAAACTGGTTCCAAAAACTGGTTTTATTCTAACCTTAACTGCACACAAAAACCCATTCATTTGAGCATTGGCTCATTAAAAAGCACCACTGGGGTTTTGTCCATTTGCTATACCCTGGAAATATACTGTATGTTAGACTGCTATACAGGATATGAATTCAGGGAGCAGGAACAACAGGGGGCCAATATCCCTACAAGTTGAGTGTTGCCCTGAGGAGCCATAGTGCTTTAATATTGCGGGCCTGGTCTCCTGATATGAAGAGTAATTAAAAGCCATGACCTGACTTGGGAAAGGCAGGATATACAGCAGAATAAAACTCAAAGACATTAAGAACAGTATGCTTTGGAGAATGTATATGCATGATGTGTAGTGACTGGTCTAAAACAGGCCTCTGACTCTAGTTTACTATGGGCTAGCTCTAACGGTCAATTAGTACTCCAGAATTGATCCTGCTCTTTACTTTACTGGGACATTTAGGCATAGACAGGGGTCTCATTGACTGGACAGGTTGTTATTGTTATATGATAGATTCAAATATTCCCCGCGTTCCAATCCCCAATACGTTCTGCTATTTGGTATGGTAGAAAAAAGATTGAGGATGTCCCAATTCTTGTGGCCAGATTTAGTATGCTTAAACAATAAAGATACCTGGATGCCTCCTACAGCCGGTCGAGATTTTTGGCATTGAAATCAGCATGCTATTTGGGCAATTCTGACCCACAATCCAGTGCGCACCGAAAGTGATGTCACATCGACAGAGCCTCCATATGAAAACAACCATGGATGAGATGGATATATAAGCAAGAGGCAAGATCAAGGTGCGATGTTATGTTATGTGATGAAATAAATAAGTAAAAGTAGGTCCGAATTGTATGCCTATACTGAATGCTAACTAGACATTTTTATGATCAGCTGTAGTATGGAGAATAGAAAAAAGAAAAGAGTATTGGATTTGGAACACAGCCTTGATCTCAAGTATGGCTTATAGCAACACTCAGGTGACCAAACCATGTCCATGCATCAGAACTGAAAGGGGTATTTTCATGGTCGGTATATTGATGACTACAGGAAGCAATAAGTCATCAGCCACAAAGAGCAATGGAAATGAATAGCAGAAAAATGGTTAGCAAATCAAGCCACGGTGTCTTAATTTCAACCGCACTCAACATGATTTTGACTAAATGAATTGCCAGATTTCAGCTTTACACTTTCGGTGAAGACAAATACAACAGTGAACATGAATTTTTCTCTTACGGTTTTTGCTTAACCGAAGGATCATCAGTGCCATGCATGTTGGTGAACACAAACACACACTGTCCCACAAAGAGGAGAGAAGCCCGCTGTATGCTCCCCGCTCTCCCCTCCTGCATTCCTCACAGCCTCTGCAGACTCCGGTGGGGGGAGAGAGTTTTTAGTGGACGCAGGTCAAAGGTCACTTCCTGTTCATTGATTAATTGAGATTTTTGCCATAAGGGCAGAGCCTTAAAGGACCAGCACAGCATGGCTTTGGTCAGAGAACAAGAGAGACAAGAGGAAAACATCAAAAAAAGATTGTTCCTATCGTCATTTATCATGTTAAAGCATTTTATCTTTGGTATGGGTCTAAGTAGGGCTGGGCGATATATCGAATATATGCGATGTATCGCGAGATGTTCTCCAGGGGATTATAATATGACCCTATCGCGACCATCGAATACACACTGCACATAATGTGTTTCTTTTTGCCGCCGCCGCCACCGGCAAACTCGCTGGTGTTCGGCTCTCTTGCTCTTCCTGTGGCTCTCTGCCTCATAGACTCACATGCATTGGCCACTCACTCACTCCCCCCTCCCAACCAGAGTCTCCTGGGCGTGCACCTGTGACGTAGTCTGCAGTGCGCGCTGTATGTGTGTTTACTTTTACCGCTATGTGAAAACAACGAGAAGGGGAGAAAAAAAGATGAGACGGCTCTTTTGAGACGAGAGCAAGCCTTTCTTTATATGTCCATGGAACGAACGGGGGAGGCAGGCGCGCATGACGGCGATAGCATCCGCCCTACACAGCATGGACCTTATGAGAGGTAGGCTCAGTAGGCTACACAGCATGGACCTTATGAGAGGTAGGCTCAGTAGGCTAACAGCAGGACCTTGAGAGAGGCTCAGTAGGGCACGGCGAACGAGCGCGGGCGACGATTATCTGACTTCACGGAGAGTTTTTGGTCCGACATTACACAACCACGGCAGTACATTTATTATGATCGGCCTCTTATAAAAGGTCCATGGCAGCACCAAGGGAGGTGCACACCGTTCATTGTGAGCAATTAAATAAAAGTCTATTAAAAGTAAATGTGCCTGTATTTTTTATAAAATAAAACATAGGGGAGAAGGGGTAATCTGAGCCACTTTTTACATTTGCTCCCGTCTAAGGGAGCTAAAATTATTTATCACTCAAATTTACACATTTCCCATTAATTCAGGATGTTTCCTAGAATGGGCATTAGCAGAATTTTTTCAAGACAAAGGGCAGTGAAAATATGATTGTTTTAAAAAAAGTTGTCATGTGGCTCACTTTACCCCAGCTGTGGGGTAAACTGATCCACTTACTTTTTCCACCATATCGCCCAGCCCTAGGTCTAAGGTTAGTCTTTTGTGGCCAATAATGGAGTTTGAGATATTCTATTATGTGTGCAGGTTGTCCTTTACATATACTGTACATTTTGAGGGGTAGTAAGAATTGTTAGTGGTCCCTACATACCCACCAAAGTGAGATAACAAGAAATCAAGAGGCGAAATGTGGTGTTTGACATGTGAGAGAAAGATGTTTGTTGTTCTATGAAGACTCCCTGTCCGCGTCCTGCTCTGTCTGAATACTGCCCTGTGCTGGACTAAGACAGGATCCAGAGGGGCTCTTACTATCAGTGTGCCTAAATACAACATTACAGCCAGTGTTACACCAGTACCATCACTTTACTAAAGGAGTGGGGTAGTTGGGCCAATCTCAAGTTGACTCTCATTGGGAGATGGCTATAAAAACTTCATTGGTTGACTACGTGTGTGACACTTTTAAAGGTGCACCATGCACTATGTTACCAGCAGCTGAGAGGGAAAAGCTGCGTCCACAGTAACTTATAGCAAGTCCAACAGACAGCCACAGATCAGAAAAATCCTCAGCAGGGAACATCATTAACTTCCAGACACAAGAATCTGTACATTGTGTGTGTTGTGTGTGTGTGTGTGTGTGTGTGTGTGTGTGTGTGTGTGTGTGTGTGTGTGTGTGTCTGTCTGTGATTACATAAGGAGCTGGAGTTAGTATGACCACATGCTGACCAGGTGTGTGCTAGGTAACAAACGGTCACACACACACAAACACACACACACACATACCAGCCACACGTTCCCAAAACCTCTGGACCACCTGAATCCTATCAGAGGAAGAGCAGATTTCAAACACACACACACACACGCGCACACACGCGCACACACACACACACACACACACACACACACACACACACACACGCACACACACACACACACCTCCAGAAGGAAGTGAATGGCCGTGTCTGAACTGCCATACTAGCGTCCTACATCCTACATACTCATGCATACTCTCTACTCAAAGATCGATTGTGTATGCGAGCTGCGTCTAAAACGTTCTCAGTTGAAGTATACTCAAGCAATGAAGAATTTCTTCTTCTTCTTATAAGATTCAGGCAGTTTAGACACTGTTAAGCTTATAACCGCCCTCTACAGGTTAGATATTGAACTAGATTTTTACAGTCCTGTGTTCATCATCTGTGTTTTAGACCTCTTGTTTTATAATAGGCCTAATGATGTTTTGAGGCGGAGGATCCCTCCGACGCTCTCTGTCCGGCTCATCAGCACTCAGCTGTCTGTGAGTTGAGCTGGACGAGCCGCGGTGTGTGGAACAGCGATCTGTTCTAATCTCTCTCCACTATCAGACTCACAACACTCATTTCACTTATAGGCCTTTCACACCGCCGCAAAATCGGTGCTAGTTCGGAGTTAGAGCCAGTGTTTTGGTTTCACACCGCCAGAAAGCCTGCTCCGGGCAGGCTCCGGGCCGTAAAAACAGGGTCTACTCAAACCCCAGGACTGAGCAGGGTTTGAGAAGAACCGCTTGCGCCAGCGGCCGGGGGAGGGATTATCCTGACCAACCAGACCAACTCAAACCTCATGCCCGCCATATTTAAAAACACCGCTACTACGAGACGTAAACATAACATAATTACCGAACGTAGCGATCAAATTGACCGGCGAGAATACGCTGTATGGGTCTGGTTTGGTTAAGAAAGCAAAGCGAGAGCCAACACGTGTAAAAATAAGACGTATTCGCCGCTGTTGTTGTGCTAAAAGCTAGCGGTAGCTTTAGCGTTAGCCACAAGAGCAGCGGCGTCGGGCGACGTACACACGTTTACAGTGACGTCATGACGTTGATCTCTTGCCGGCTCCATGGCTGTCTCCGGTCGATGTGAAACCAACCGGTTCATAACTGGGATAAGGCTGTAACCAGTTTTGAACTGACCCCAACACCAGCCTGGAACTGACTCTTGGTTCATTTTGGTGTGAAAGGCCCATTAGACCCTGTTTCCACCTGGCATTAATATGTGGTTTTTAGGATCCGATCGCGCTAACTACAGGTGGAAACACGCTCAATGCGCATTGAATGCGCATTGAAATTATCCACATTCGGAGGTGGTTTGAGGCCACATATCCACATACCCATTAACAGTGGAAACGCGTATGTGTATCTCATACACATTAGGCCCGCCCACATCAACTGCGGCGAGTGACTGGGCGGAAACGCATACTCATTCACGCGACAATTCACGTCATAAAAGCGCACCGTTGCAGGTAAACACATATAGACATTATAAAGGATCCTTTATAATGTCTATGTGTGGAACAACTGTGGTCAAGCCAGCGGTCTCTTGTTTTTGCATGGTCAAACCAGCCGCTTCTTTATTTATTCCCCCCGTGTTGTTGAGAGCACAGAGACGGCTCGGCTGCGGCAGCTTCGTGATATCGTAGCAGTGGGACACAGTGTAGCCAACTGATTCATTTAATGACGAGGAAAAACACCACACAATAAACAGTGCCGCGCTCACATTTTCGCCAAAACACACTGACTCTCAATTCACTCTAGCCGAAGTGACTACACAAGGCGGAAATGATTCTTTCGACCAACTGTGGTCAAGCCAGCGGTCTCTCGTTTTTGCTCGGTCAAACCATCGGCAGCCGCTTTTTTATTTATTCCCCCCGTGTTGTTGTGAGCGTGTATTTACTACTATCTATGGCGTAAACACACAGAGACGGCTCGGTGCAACTCATAATAGAGACAGTGAGCGAACAGTGCTGGCTGCGGCAGCTACGCAGTGGGACACAGTGTAACCAAGTGATTAATTTATTGACGAGGAAAACACCACACAATAAACAGTGCTGTGCTCACATTTTCGCCAAAACACAAGACTCTTGCCGAGGTGACCATAGACATTATAAAGGAATTTATAATGTCTATGGTCGTGGATGGTCAACACTTCTTCTTCTTCTTTTATTTCCGGCAGACTAGCGCCGATTAAAAACAACAGTATAAGCGGAAATGATGTACGAGCTGATTTCCATACAGCGCGGGGAATTCGAATCCGGATCGCAAACGCGCATAGAAGACGCATTGTTAAGGCCAGGTGTGAACAAGCATATTACATTTACATATAACGATCGGATTCCTCAGAACCACATATTAATGCCAGGTGGAAACAGGGTCTTAGTGACTCTAATGTTGTTAGGTATTTATCTTCATCTCTTATCTATTGTAAGAGTTTATGAATGACTGCACGTACAGTTGTCAGATCGCGGAACCCCAAACAATGTTGTTGCCTAGCAACTTGCTCGAAAATATTTCATTTTCCTGGGCGGGTAGAATTGACCCAGTGCATTATGGGGCGGTTGAGTAGGAAAAGTATACAATCGATTCATACCCAAAATCTTCCCGGAAGTTAGTACTCATCCGGGAATTTCTCACATACCCAAACTCGCATACCCAACCGTCACATACTCAAATTGAAGTCAAAATGAGTATGAGTAGGACGTTAGTATGGCAGTTCAGACACGGCCTGTGTGTGTCCGGCCCACTCATTTCATATTCAATTAGCAGACTCAAAGGCGGATGCAGACCTGAGCTGCTGTAATGGGAAATGACATAATGAGGCTCATATGGCCACATAGAGAGGAGAAGGCAGGGGGGGAGGACACACAGAACAGGGCACAGTGCTGACCAAATGACCTTCAATTCATTCTTCTCCTACATTCTGAATGTCAACTGAATGTTTTTATAACTGTAATGTTTATTCAAATGTGAATATTTACTGCTTTTCTTTTTCATTGTTTTCATGCAATACTGTTGAGCTCTGGACTACTGGTTGGAGACAACAGTCACTATGAAGGTGTCACTTTGGCCTTTAGGACGATAAACTAATTATATGGTAATAGTACAAGCATCATATTTATAGATTATTTTCCCTCTCCCCTTATGATGTTATGATGTCAAAAGAGGAGATTCAGATTTACGTTTAGCCTGGTCGGGACCAGGCTAAACGTAAAGGATAAACTTATTCTGTTGCCTGATTGGCTCAGTCAGCTGTCACTCCAATCTGAAATCAAGGTGTTTAACAGTTATTCCATGATCTTCGGTGTACTGCTTTATTTTCATTAGCCTGTTTTAAAGTACCACATAAGAGCAAATTGTCATTTAGTTAAATAGTTCCTCTTTTTTATTTATTTAACCTGAACCATTATAATTAACTTAATTATAAATAGATTAAGATGAAATTATATAAATTATAATAATTTATGTGATAGTCCGTTCATATTGCAGGCTATATTTATACAATTGATTATCGATGGCAGATGACGTTGCAAATGTGGGTCAAATAAATTCCCTTTGTACTTATCAAGGCATTGTAAGAAAATGGGCCGTCTTTTCCATTTTTTCCATCAGTAAATCTGTGTTCGATCTCTGGGTCTACTTCTGAAAGCTGTGGGCTGGCACTTAACAGAATTACTTACACCTGGCTTGACAAAGCGGCCCCTTTTCATCCTGGATTAGCGTTTATTCAATTGACTAATCCAAATTGCCCAGGCTAGGCTTTGTCAAGGCTGGCTTTATCAATCATCCTGGATATCTTTATTCCACTTTTATGCAACAGGCCCCTGGTCCCATTGTTACATCAACAGTAGCTTTTTATTTATGAGGTCTGCTGAAACTCTATGAAATCAAATCTGAAGACTTTTCCGCTTCCCTTTTAACCTGTCATTTAAAAAAAATTACAATTCATTTTGTAGTTGCTTGTTTTTATTGTCTGTTAAAGGCAATCAGTGCATGAGAAATAAAATATTTCCAGTGATGGGAGATTGAAGAAATACAATGTTCCTGGCAATTTGTTTGCCGGTATTACTTTGTTTTTATCATCTCTTAAATGCAATTTCTAATGTATAATCTTGATGTATTTTATGTGAAGCACATTGAATTACCTTGTGTCTGACTTCTGCTTTATTTATTTTTTTACTTCCACTCAAAATGTATCAAACAAGTGAGGCCATGACAAAAGTGATCTGGAACGAGCTGACAGGCCTTCACATTTGGAGAGCAGCGACACATAAATCACAAATAGGGTTATGAGAGTTGTGTCTCACTCTCATTTGATATGGACAACATGATGTTGATGTTATGGTTATAAAATGTCAGGAGAATATTCTGTCTACCAGTTGTCAAAATATGAATTGCTGCATTATGTAGTCCTTGAAAGGCCAGTATTACAAGTATTGGCTCTGATAGGGTGCATGCATACTAGGCAGTCTGTATGCCTGAAGTCTAGTTGGTTGGAGAGTGAGTGCTCTACACACACTGCTTTGGCAGATTTTTGCATTCGCATTGGTCTGATTAGAAATGGAATTTTTGCTGCAGATTTGGCCGGAGGAAAATATATTTAAAAAACAACCATACAACCATGGACTCTATGTAACACACAAAAACCCAAACCCGCGTGTTTTCAAAACAGAAAGACACGTTGTAACGATGTCAATCAATGCGTTTGAATGGTATTACGATGCAATGTGCGTATATGGGGAAACTCGTGTGTGCACCCTCTTTCTGACTCACTCCTTTTCTGAATTATATCATTCATTTATATGTATTAATATTGCTTTATAAAATTAAATATAAACAGATTAGATCGAATACATACTTGTTCGATATCAAATATACAGTAATTCACAGTATATCTTTGCTATGTTGGATTTTCACACTGTGGAAATGATTATTTGTATTGTTTGTTTTTTTCAGGTTGTTTTTCTCCAGAGCTCTCTCCACAGTGGAAACACCTGAATCACATAAAAACAACTTTTCATCGGGCAAACAACTATAGTGCATCACAGCCAACATGTGCTGAGGACTGGCACTGACACTGGCACTGACAGCTCACATCATCCATCATTAGTTCATGGCTGCCATGCCCTTTGACTTTAAAACCAAGCAAGGTTAATGACCACAGCTGTTAATGTACCATCAGCTATTTCTATGTTAAAAATGAATGCTCACAGAGTTAGCCCCGCCTTACACACATTATTCCTCACTAATACTGTGTCAAAATACAGTATAATACTATAGTCATTTGACCCATAAACAATAACCATTGTTTTATAATTACAATATGTCTGACAAAATGAAGATGAATCCAGGTTAATGACACGTTGACAACAGCTCTGCAGTGTTGTCATTTAGAATGATGGATCCCAGTGTACTGTCACGCCTACTCTGACCCTCACTGGACAGGTTATGTCATGGTTTCACCCTTAAACCCTGTGCACACTCTGATACAGCAAGCGACAGTTTGTCTGATTGAAAAAGCTGTGTTTCAGTCTGGACACAGTCTGGCAGAGAAAATACACCTTAACAAATGTAACCTGCTTAATGTGGACTTCAATACAAGCTGGTGACACAGCTGTTGAGAAACTATAGCATCAGGTGCATGCAGTATATTTTAAAGCATCGTTGCTTGCATAGCTTTACTTGCCTATTACCTCCACCTGGACCTGAACTAGTCTTTTTTCAATGCTCTGCACTCTAGCAGTCACTCTGTTGCTCCGTGCTGTTTACGTGCATGTAATGCTCCAGACTGCTGATGCTGCCTTTGATAGCAAAGCGCTTTGAACTCGGTGCCCCAAGGGAGACACAGCCGGGTCAGCAGTCTCCATCTAAACTAAACTCTGTTCAACTAGATTAGAATATCCTAAAACCTTCCAAGTTTAACATGGAACGCATTTGACCAAAAATGAAATGCTTGTCCATCAAAAAAAAACCTGACCTCCGAACTCTTTTTATAAATTCACTTGGTGGGGATTTCTCTCTCTTTTCTTTATATTTAGCCCAGCTGCTGGTTGGAAAACGAGGCTTATATTTCATAGTCAATTCCAACAATCACTAGTATACCAAAAAGGGATGGCCAAGTAATTCAACTGTGAATTAAATGCTGCTCGCTGCACTTTAATCTTGTGTTTTGCCAAGAAAAAAAAACTATAATTAGGTTTTTGCGGGACACAGGCCCACGCCATGCTCACAGTGGACAACACGGAAGAGAAAAAAGGGGCTGCCGTTCACTTCCCTCCTTCCCCTCTTCTTTCCCCCCGGTGCTCTGAGCGCTTAAATTGGTTCCAGATGCATTCTCTCACGGCTATAGCCTCCACCACCAGATCCACGCAACATGAAAGAAATGAAGGAGGCACGTTTAGCAAAAAAGACTAGCCAGAGTAGAAAAATGTATGGAATTCCTTTTCCTTTTGAGTGGAGGGAGGAAGTTGGAAGAAGCCCACTGTTGTTGTCATCCTAAGAGCAAAAGCCAGCTGATTATTTTCACTCGTGGCACTGTTTAAAACACCTTTTTTGGAAACCTTTCTCTAACTGTCACACAAGCCTCTTGGAAGACAATGTGCACCCCAAATGAGGATCTAAAGAGCTGTGCTTCTTTCATGTTCCTAGCAGATGTGTCAGAGCTAGAGGGGAGAGAGAGAGAGAGAGAGTGAGAAAAAAAACACACACTGTACAAAGTGATATTTAGCCAGAGCAAATCCACATCCTGCACCCATGTGGACCCGAACATCAAAAGAGCGACCCACCAGCATGTTAGACCAATTTACAACCCTGCCCATGAAGAGCCCTCGAAACACACACACACACACACACGCACGATATTAGGATATGCATTGGCCAACATGATATTAAAGAGGGACTACAGCTGAAGACACCACCTTGCCAAATGGTTGAAGAATGTAGCAACAGGGTACAAAGAGGCATGGCCATGTTGACTCAGTCAATTAACAAGTGAAAGCCTTTTGGAGGCCAGTTGTCCTACAGCACCAACACACACCTCTGTGTTTGTCTAAGTCCTTTTAACAAGTTGCTCCGAATTCATTAGCTCCCCGGAAAGCAAATACGCCATTCATTCAGACACAATTTGCTTACATGCAGTTCATTATTTAGGCAACCAGACTCTATTCAAAACTGATGGCTTTTTTATTTCCTACTTTCCCTTTTTCTCAGATAAGGAAGCAAGCAGTCCATGTAGAATAGTAAATAATTGGACACATGATTTGGCATAGCCTGCCCTACAGCCTAGGTCGTCCACACATCAATACTTAGGCCTAGCCTACTTGGTATGAATTTAAATAACTTTATGCCCGAAGCTTGCTGTATTTTGAAGAGAGGGTGATATTGAATAACGAGCCAACCGGTTAAAACATGAGGTGTGTTATGGAAGTAAACGTGTTTCTAGGTACAGGGATGGAAGCCGACTTACAGAATAGGTCCTACTTATTCTAAAAATATTTTTGCAATTATTTTTGTTGCAGTGTAGGCTACATTTGTCAAGAACCAAGGAGACATACAATTGCTAATGTATGACGTTTGCCAGCGAGGTAACGGTCCCTTTTTTATTTTTTTTATTTTTTTACTGGTCCGCTATGTCAGCTCTTATTCCTTCCTATCCCCGGCTTAGTCGCACAAGGGAACGACTACATCTACTTTCATAACTGTTACAGCCTTCCGGCAGCAAAATAACAAAGAAGGGGGACATTTCTATTAACTACGCCACACTGAAAACTTCAAAGGTTCATTGAAAACATGTCCATGTTCCCAGAAAAACGCTACACAGGATGCTAGTCCCATACGTTGCGCTCTCCGAGACGGACAGAGCGTCATGCTAACTTTTATTCCAATAAAAGATGAATTCCAGATATTGACGTTGTGTTTTTCGGCAAAAGTGGCCTACAAACAAAAATCACTAAAGTTTTTTCTTGTGAAAGTCACCGTTCCTTTCGGCGTGCAATGAATACACCACAAATGATTCACTCCCAACTTTTACTATAGCTTTTTTGTTGTCCCGTTATTCCCACAGTCATTATTTCACACCATCTACACTCAGTGGTGGGCGGTAGCTAGCGCGGTGAACAAGTTTAAACGTCTGGTTTAATGGAAATAAAATACTCCCTGCTGAATATTTCGACGCACGAATTTACCAGAGGACTCTAATCATTCAGAATGCATCTCAATGACTAGTGTACGGGGTGTTTAAGTTCACTCATAAGCACGGAATTGTCACATTGTGTGGTTTGTGAATGGAGTCTGGCTTGACGTTCTCACAAGAGCGAACATCTAGCGGTGCAACAGGATGCCAAGCTGTCACTGAATCAACAAGTTATTCTGCAGCGTCCCGAGGAAAAGACAGCCTTAACCTTGACTTATATACTAGACATTTTTCAGCAAGTTAAACAATGTATGAGAGATAGAGAGAGAGCAGGCGGTAACATGGACATTGGACACAGTTACAGTTGTGAAGTTGAAATCATACACAGAGAGACATTGGGGACTCACCCTGAGCTCGGAGCGGCTGGCAGTAAAAGTTCACGGCGAGGAAGAAACTGGTTATCTGGAAACACACACGCATCTTATTGCAATCCTAAAGTGCATCGTGGACAAGAAGACATAGAAAACACTGGTGCTGTGACATGCTCCATGGATCCCCGCTGAACTCTCTCTCTCTCTCTCTCCTCTCTCTCTCTCTCTCCTCTCCTCTCTCTCCTCTCTCTCTCTCTCCTCTCTCTCTCTCTCTCTCTCTCTCTCTCTCTCTCTCTCTCTCTCTCTCTCAGCCCACGGTTCTGTCTGTGTAGTGTAGACCGCAGAGGACATGCGCAGAACGGAGTAGCCTACGAGTCCGGTTATTAACGGTGACAAAAGTAGATGTCAAAAGTATTTTTGAAACATTATTATTTGATAGTGGCCATTATAGACATTATGGTGTGCGATACAGTTCTGGAGTATGCTAACAATTATGTAGGGTAGGCTATGCATTCTCTTGAATTCAAAGGCCTACTACCACCACTCATCCTGTTGTGCATCACTTCTTATTCATAATGTCATGGTTTCTTTGTTTAGCGAGACAGTTTTACTTTTTATTTGATTACTTCTTCAGAAAAAAATTATTGTTCTTTAACCCTTATGCCCCGTTAAAAAAAAGTTACACTGGGACCGCTTCGTACATTTTGTGTATTTTGACCTTTAAACTGCATTAAAATTATGAAAGATCAATATTTTTTCACAATTTTTTTTTCCATTTTTTTCATGAAGGGGTTGTTATTCAATTCATGTTGTGATTTAATAAATCACAAATAAAAATTAACCCTTTAGATGCCATTTTTGATCATATACCACTAACCGCTTTTTTGAAAAATACACATAAATTCAATATTCAAATCTTTTTTTTAACTTTGATTATTATTAGTATCACCGGCTCACCCATCTGAATGATAGGTGAGAAAATTATATTTGGTGCATTATTACTTTTTGTTTAATGTCAGATTGAATAAAAAAGTTACACTGGGACCGCTTCGTACATTTTGTGTATTTTGACCTTTAAACTGCATTAAAATGATGAAAGATCAATATTTTTTCACAATTTTTTTTCCATTTTTTTCATGAAGGGGTTGTTATTCAATTCATGTTGTGATTTAATTAATCACAATTAAAAATTAACCCTTTAGATGCCAGTTTCGATCATATACCACCAACCGCTTTTTTGAAAAATACACTAAAATTCAATATTCAAATATTTTTTTTAACTTTGATTATTATTAGTATCACCGGCTCACCCATCTGAATGATAGGTGAGAAAATTTATTTGGTGCATTATTACTTTTTGTTTAATGTCAGATTGAATAAAAAAGTTACACTGGGACCGCTTCGTACATTTTGTGTATTTTGACCTTTAAACTGCATTAAAATGATGAAAGATCAATATTTTTTCACCATTTTTTTTCCATATTTTTCATGAAGGGGTTGTTGTTCAATCTATGTCATGATTTAATTAATCACAATTAAAAATTAACCCTTTAGATGCCAGTTTCGATCATATACCACCAACCGCTTTTTTGAAAAATACACTAAAATTCAATATTAAAATATTTTTTTTAACTTTGATTATTATTAGTATCACCGGCTCACCCATCTGAACAATAGGTGAGAAAATTGAATTTGGGGCATTATTACTTTTTGAATAATGTCAAATTGAATAAAAAAAGTTAGATTTCTACCATTGACTTGCATTATAAGAAAACTTTTTGGCAACCCGCCTTTAAATTAAAGTGAAAATTTTTTTTTGCCTCTGATTTCCCATATTACTGCAGAAAACACAATGCAATTGGGTAAAATGAAAGAGAATAGTAAAATTTACCCATTTTATCACCTCTTTTATCATCAAAATATGAATTTTTATGATGAAAACCACTCACTAAAACTACAAAATAACAGCTTTTTTTTTTTTTTTTTTTAGTGTGTGAGTGTGTGTGTATGTGTCTGTGTGTGTGTGTGTGTGCATGTGTAAGTGCATGTGTGTGTGTGAAAGTGTGCTTGTGTGTGTATGAGAGGAGAGAAATTACAAGGGGTACAGATTTGCAGCCCTAATATCGTATGACACATGCAAACACACACACCCCCCCACACACACACACACATACACACACAATCTTATTTTGTCATGGACATGCAGACAACAGTCCCTCCCATCCATATCCAAACACATTTGAGATTTTTCTTTAGATTTGTTGTCGCAGTGGCCAGTATTCCTGAAATTTTTGAAAATTATGAAAAATCCTATTTTTTTTCAGGTTTGTGTCATGAGGCAAGTTTTCCCCCAGTAATACACCATATGAAATTCATAAATCAACTAGATAATAGTTAAAACCTAAAATGTGATGCCTTACCTTCAAAATGAATGCAAAACATTATATAAATTCTGATTTTATCTTGGCATGGCCAAGGAATCAAAAATACTGGTTTTATGGCTTTCTATGAGTTTACGAAATGGCATCTTTTTAGACAAGGATTTCAGTGTATTTGATTTGAGTACACACAGACACACTCCTGGATTTTTTTTTTTAACTTCAACCATTCTGACTAAAAGATGTGTTCACTAACTACACATCAAAACAATTTTATTGTATTTTTTAATTTTTTTAACTGGTTTGCAGCCATGAATTACACAAGGATGCCAATTTGTTGTAAAGGGTCACCATAGAGGTCAGGGGGGGGAGCTAAAACGGGGCATTTTTTTTATTGACCTTATTTTTACATAACCTTATCAAGTTTACTACAGAGAAATGGGAAATTACAGTCAAAAATATTTTTCACTTTAATTTTAAGGGGGTGTCAAAAAATGTCGTTATAATGGAAGTCAATGGTACAAATTGTGTAGTTAGCGGTCCCAGTGTAACAAAAACATCTCACACAGTCAAAATGAAGTGGAAATGGATGAAACTCAGAATATCAAAACTTCATTGTAAAACACACCTCCTTACCAAATTTTATGGCTAGGGGACAATCACAGCCAAAATTATCTCAAAAATGCAACCCCAGATACACAAATCTCCACCAACGGGCATAAGGGTTAATTAATATAGCCCTTCATCACAAAGGTGATCTTGAATAGTGAAAAAGAAAAAAGCAAGACCAAGAAAGAAGGAACTCTTGCTTGGTTTAATAGCCTTCGCTAACATTGGGTTCTTTCACACATAGTTCCAGAGATCCATTCGTTTTCCATACCAGCTCAGTCCCATTCAGAGTCCCAGTGCGTGCTGGAATATATCCCAGAATGCACTGGAAAATAAATAACTTGGAAACACTTTGCACAGGTAGCAAGTCCACTGAGTTAACACACAGACACACAAACCTGTGCACGTAAAAGCAATGCCAAGGTTTACATTTACAATTCACACGGAATGTATGTCTGAAAAGTAGAGAGAGAGGATACCCACGTAGAGACAAAGGGCTCAATCAGTAAATTATTTCTGCATTCTGTCACAGTTATACACACAGAACAGCTTTTGTTCATGTAAAGCATACGTGTTTTAAAAGAAGTCATCGCACCACTGTACATAACCCTGGAGATTTCTTGTGAATCAGCTGTAGACCACAGAGGCTATATGGGAACACCACAAACAGACACAGAGCTACTGTGAGTAATGAAACGTGGACTTCACATGACATGAGTATTGTAATTGTAGGCTGCATTTCCTTCACATTGTAATTTTACATTTCCTTTGCTTATCTATCTATCTATCTATCTATCTATCTATCTATCTATCTATCTATCTATCTATCTATCTATCTATCTATCTATCTATCTATCTATCTATCTATCTATCTATCTATCTATCTATCTATCTATCTATCTATCTATCTATCTATCTATCTATCTATCTATCTATCTAGGCTATCTAGGCTATCTATCTATCTATCCCTCCATCCATCCATCCAACTGTCTATCTAAACACATTATAGGATCAGTGTCAACCTGCCCTGCATGTTACTGAATATTAGCATTTCTTGATTTGAAATTAATGTAAACATAACTTAAAATAGTTGCTCCTTAGAATGCATCATTGTGTAATCATGTATTCATCCAAGAATGGTCCCCAGGCATAATGATACATGGTGGGGTAAAACTTTGTATTGTCAAGTGAAGTGAAACATGATTTCAATCTGCAGTACAACAATATTAGGAATAGGGTTGCTTCTTCTTCCACACACATTGGCTCGTCACATGTTGCATTTGTCCACAAGCTGTGGCTAGTTCAAGAAAAGAGTTTTTAGAAGCCTGAAGACACACAATTCCCCAAATAATTAATAATAAGAAAAAGTCTGAAATATTAAAACCTTATTTATGTTTTTCCTGTTAACAAACATATGAGCCTTTAGATTGACACTAGTCCCATTGGGTCTGTTATGACCCCCGGGCTGGGAACCACTGTTCCGGATAGACCAAACATACAGTAAAACTATATCAAATATTTGCCTCACTATAAACGTTAACGATAAAATGAACTGAAAACAGGGATGTGTGAAGTTGCTAACTCTATAATAAAATGTAAATATAAATAGTTTTCAGACATAGCATTCGGTCTCTGATCAGTAGTAAAATCAAGTGTCAAAAGAAAAAAGAAAAACGTAGCTTAACGTCTATTTTCAATATTTTCTTTTGTGATGTTTGGACCTCATCCCACGGTCTTCATGAACTGGATGGAATTTCTTCATTATCTTCTCATGACCTAAGTATGGAAGTTGGGTCGTGGGAGAAGAACGTTCACATCCTACACCAAAACTAGCCTTGGACATCCATGAAAACTCAATCAACTCCATCCACTAGTGCACACGGTGAGATGGGTTAAAGCTGCGGGTCTTTATGTAGCCTGCATCCAACATCAGGGACATCCAACGGACAATATGTCAGCACGAATATCTACGTTCCCCTTTTCCACCAAAGCAAACCAGGTTACAGTTCCAGGTTCCTGAGCTAATGCTGGTTCTCATTGGTTCAACTTAAGAACCTCTTAGGAACCGGTTTGCTTTTCCACGGGCTAGACAGCCATGGCATGACTTCACTGTAAACGACTGTGTACGTTACCCAACGTCGCCGCTCTCCTGGCTAACACTAGCGCTAGCTTTAAGCACTACCACAATAACAGTGGCGGATACGTCGTATTTTTACTAATTACAACCCCCTCTCGCAGTGGAAAAGCAAATGGTTTCCCCAATTAGCACTGGCTCCGAACCGGCCCCAATAATAAAAAAAGAAATGTAAAGATAATTTGTTGGCATTTTATGCTTTTATTAGACCGTTAGGAGAGACAGAGATGAAATGGGGTAGAGAGGGGAATGGCATGCAGACAACAACTCGGGCCGGATTCAAACCCGTGGTCTGCTGCTTCTGAGGACTGAGCCTCTATTGAGGGGGTGGGGGGGGGGGGGGGTGCTCTATCCACTACAAAATTGTCACTAACATAACTATGATATAGTTTGTAGTTTGTTGAACATTTTCAACATGAAAGATGGGCATACGGGTAAGACATGGATGGTGATTTGGGGTGTTTTGCCAATATACCCATCCATTGACAGGAAGTGTTGTCTTCCACGGGATGTGTTGGGGGGCTCCCAGTCTGTCGCCTATTCATTGTCCCTCCCTAATGCCCATGTCATCGGGGCCAGGCGGTGGGTTTTGTCAAGCAGCAGGGAGATGTGTGTCCACAGAGACAGACTCTTTGTGATGGGTGAGAGGGCGGCAGTGAGGAGGATGTCAGGGGGGCTGCTCTCAGCACTTTGGCCCCATGTGGCTACATCATGCTGTCCACTGGCATGAATAGTGAGGGGCCCCGAATGAATCATTGATTCATACACATGTTCCGGGGGTCATACAAGACATATAGATGCTCCTTTCAGTTCAAAACATATGACATGCCACTCTGTCTCCTACAATGCATCATTATATCACCCACTGAAACAGACTATACTTATGAAAGCCACTATAACATATGGCCATATTCCTATACCTTTGCAGTATAATGTAGGATTTAATAATACACTATTCAAATACTATACTTATATAATAAGAACATGTCCACCCAAATTTTGAGTGTGCCTGCTGCAACTGTATGTGTATCCTCACCCTTGTTATACTGTACTGTACAGTGTGTGCATGGGGAAAAAATCTTTAAACGGGCATGTTGCTAGCTACGGTGGCGGTGGGCCCTCTTTGTTTACAAACCCTTCATTTACATACTCGTTTATAGAGCCTAGGCTGTATATTAACACCAGCTTTCTTTCAGTGCGCACATAGGTAGTGGATCAGTTGTGTGTGGCACCAATCCATTGTCTAAAAGTCATTAAGTTCTTGTCAATTTAGGACATTCAGTGGGTGCATTTTAGGTTAGGTGGGGCATTGTATTTAAAGGTCAATAATTTGTATTTCCCACTGATTTTAAAATCACAAAAAATAACTATGCGAGTCCACTTATTCACACAAACGTACCCCAGCAGCAGCTCAGTAAACAGCAGCGTGGAAGATAATAAAGTGTATGTTAAAGTCAAGGCCTGTGGTTTTCAGTCAGACCTAGTAGCCTGTGTACCCTGAGGCCTGAGGCTCGCTCCATCGCTGACAGGCCCTCTGACTCCCAGCTCCAGCATAGAGCTCCTTTGTCATCCTGGCAGAGGAACCGTGATGAATTCACTGTTGTTGTTGTTGTTCATCAGGTCTGTCTCCGCTAACCATGTTTAATTTCACCTATTACACAACTTTACAGATGTCTGCTTTGGTGTGTGTGTGTGTGTGTGTGTGTGTGTTGTGTGTGTGTGTGTGTGTGTGTGTGTGTGTGTGTGTGTGTGTGTGTGTGTGTGTGTGTGTGTGTGTGTGTGTGTGTGTGTGTGTGTGTGTGTGTGTGTGTGTAGATGGGATCCAGTCAGTGATTGTCTGCCTTTGAAATGAAGCATAATGATTTATTAGTTGGACAAGGTTCATCTAGTTGAAATGTTTTGTACTCAACATGCACACTCGTTCCAGCACTATGTGAAGCAACACACTTCACAGACATGATGTTCAAATGGAGATACAAATGCATGGCCAACGTTATTGGGGCTCACTGATTTCAGAAATTAGAATCATAAATATATGAAACATAGGGCTGTATATGAGCCAAGTGATATTAGATTGCCATACTGAAATGTTACAGATATGTTTTGGGTGGTTTTCAGCTGTAAATTTGCATATGTTCTGGTCTTAAAAGCTAATAAACAAACTACATTTTTATTTTAAAAATGAATATCGTCTCATAAATTTGTATCTGTTTTTTCAAACTCTCAAATAGGGATGTTGGCCCTCGAAAAATAGTATTGTTTGTCTGCTAGTACACTTTGGTTTCTTGGGCTTTCACAGACATTCGATTTGTAAAAAATAAAATGAAGCAATAAACACATGTCTGATAATGTGGCATTGGTTATCATGATCTCTATTACACTTTAATAATAAAGTGACTGTACACAAAACCTTTCCATAAGTGCATCGATTACTAATTGATACCACGTATATAAGTAAGAATTCAAGTGCACAATTAATTGATTTATTTTTCCATGACACCTGACAGGCTAGAAACATGAAGGGCCAGAGTTCTATTTTAGTTAGCGTTAGCAACTAGTGGCCATTAGAGGAACAGCAGCTTTATGATCTGTCACAGTGACTTCAGCTGATAGCTACAGTGTTTTCTGCTTGCTTCTCTGTGTCTGTTTTGATGTTAAAACGTTAAGCCCTTCAGTGCTACAGGCCTACTACTGTTGACTCCATGTTGATTAAAGGTGGTGTGTGTGTGGTGTGTGTGTGTGTGGGGTGTGTTCCATGCATTGTGTGTGTGTGTGTGTGTGTGTGTGTGTGTGTGGTTTAAGACAACCTCAATGCTATGTTTCTGTGTATGTCCCCCAGGCAGCATTGCATGGTTGCTCGCCACCTGTCAGTAAGCGGAAACACACCACGCGCACCACTACACACACACACAAACACACACCACACACACACACACACACACACACAAAAACACACCACACCCAAACACACACACACACACACACACACACACACACACACACTAAACACAATACATAATGACACCTACACCACAAACACACACACACTCAACACACTAGACTAAGACCTGGGTTTACAATGAAGGTGTGAATGGAAACCCACATTTCCACAAGCACAACACAACATCTGTCAATTCACACAGCTGCTCATGTGCATACGTTCATCACTTGCTCACATGGTGAAGTGCACACACACACACACACACACACACACACACACACACACACACACACACAACACACACACACACACACACACACACACACCACACACACACACACACACACACACACACACACACACACATGCATTGGAAAGTGTGTGTGTGTGTCAAACAGTGAGAAAAGACAGAGATGGAGAAGAGAGGAGGCTCTGTCAGTGTGTTGGTGTCTGCCATGATGGATGAGAAACAGGAACATATGCTTTGCTATTGTGACCCAGTAAATCCCCCTTCACTATTGAGCTGTTTGCTTGGGTTTCCAGGCGCTGGCTTTGACGTGGCTGAGATAGGCCATGACTCACAGTGCCATTCAATGTAGAATGCAGGAGAAAATAACATAAGCCATGTGCGCACCCACCGTGTAGCCGAGACCATCAGCTGAGAGCACTTTGTGTGTGTGTGTGTGTGTGTGTGTGTGTGTGTGTGTGAGTGTGTGTGTGTGTGTGTTGAGTGTGTGTGTGCTTGTCGTTGTGTTTTCAAGTAACCAAACACACACACTTTCCAAAACCATTTCCGTTGCATGTCAGGTATGTAAGTAAAATCAATGCGTTTGTTGCCCCCCCCCCCCCCCCCCCCCCCCCCCCTTCATTCTGACACTATATCCGACACACAACCAACCCAGTTGTAAACTGTCTGTGAAAAAGATGGCGGCATTTACGCAATCACACACACACACACACAGTTCATGTGTTGTATATGACATGCCGCTAACACATTTCGGCAAAACAACTTAGAAAGTGGCAAGACATCAAAGTCAAGTTTACAGATTTTCCGCAAATGTGGACTAAAATACATTTTATTGCTGCTTTGATGTGACTCATGTTGATGTTTGGTCCACATGGAGGCCCGTCCTCAACAACCAGATGACGAACGGCATTTTTTTTTTATGTAGGCTTAGCAAGTACACAGAAAAATTATAATAAAGAACTTTGAACCTTGTAAACTCACACCCTAACATATTATAATATATTATAACAATAAAGTTCTTATGGTCATGTTTCTGCTCACCTAGCAGAAATTGACAAATGTCAAACCAAATGTCCTCTGTTTTCACCGCCACCAACTTCAGGTTTTTTTTCATCAGCTAATTACTAACTTTAGGAGCTCTATGCTGGGAATGGGGTTAAAGGTGCAGTGTGTGAAGGGAATTGTCATTTTTCAGAACAGACTGGGTGGAAATATAATATAATCTTCATAACTATGTTTAAAATTAGTGTATTATCGCTTGAAAATAGAAGTAGTTGGTTCATTTCTCATAGGAGTAGGGTGTGCCGCCATTTGGCACCGCCATGTTTCTACAGTAGCACATAACAGACAAACGTAATGGCCTTACTTCTTTTTATCAAGTGGCAACGTTCCATGATGCTATCTATAAAAATGTTCCCCCATTCCCCTGCAGTGTCTAGCCTAAAACATTACAATTCATTAACACGGTATTATTTATATTCTTGTATATATAAGTGTCTTAGCCATCACACACACAATGTCAGACTGTGTAGCTTGAACATAAGAACAAGGGGCAGTAAACATGTTCTATTTTCCAAAGCAAGCGGGATGGAAAAAAAAAATTGCCCAAGGAAAGTCCTCCCAGACACCGGAACTTTACATCAGGAAATATAAACACCGTAATCGACAGCCCCACGCAGAGGTTCTTAACCATGGGGAGGGGGGGGGGGGGGGGGGGGGGACTTCAAATACAGGGACCAGCGGGGAGTTAGAGGACATTTTAATATGTTTTGTATTAAATTGTTTTTGTTTTTTCCACAATGTCATATAATGTGACATCCATTCTACATAATGGTTTTGGGGCTCCTTTGATTTCTCTCGAAAAAGAAAAAAAACTCAAGTTTACAAACACTTTTATGACAGCTTGAGCTCTAGAAATGGGGCCAGGTAGTTTGAGACAGAGCCATGCAGGGTTGAAGCTTATTACAGAAGTGTGTGTGTGTGTGTGTGTGTGTTGTGTGTGTGTGTGTGTGTGTGTGTGTGTGTGTGTGTGTGTGTGTGTGTGTGTGTGTGTGTGTGTGTGTGTGTGTGTGTGTGTGTGTGTGTGTGTGTGTGTGGGGGGGGGGGCTTAAGCAATGTAGGGGAGGGGGGGGATTTACATTGTGCAATTGAAAACAAGACACATTCATAGTTTTTAGGCTAATTGTTACACAGTATAGTATATTGAGCAGTACTTGATAAAGGAGATGTTAATGTATCATGTCATGTTACATGTTAATCACAAGTGGAGCACCTTCTTATGTGAAAAAGTCACATATATTTGAGCATGTACTATAGTTTCTAGATATTTCACATAAACCAGCTTATCAGGTCACTTACAAATGTCTTCCATTACGACAGTACCGGATATCAATGAATGGTTTCCAAGAAAACAAAAATATAATTGCAACATTCAGTAAAATACAGTAAAATGTATTATAGATGTTCTTTTGTTTTTTGTCTTACTACAAAAGCAATAACAAAAGGCATATGCTCATTCTAACAAATGGAGAATTGATTCATTCAAGATTCAAGATTCAAGAATGTCTATTTGTCATATGCACAACAATTACAGCAGCAGTCATTGGCTATGCAATTCTTAAGTCCCAGGCTCCTCTCTCAACAATGCAATATAGAAGAAGAAAATGTGTAAGAGAAACACACAAGTGAAGAGAGCAACACTTGAGACACAAATAATACACACCACAGTAGTGCAAGGACACAGTGTAGAGATAAGGTGCACCATATAAATATTTGAAAAAAAATATGTCGACGAAATAAATGATAGGAAAAATATTCATCAAAGTGTCATTCAAATCTAATCAGCAGAGCAATGTCAGACAAGAGATTGATCCATGGCCCCTGAATAATAAGTGCAGGAAGAGGAAGCTGGAGCACACATACACACACATACACACACACACACAAGCACACACACGAGTTACGACCTCAACTCATTGCGTTGTATCAGATGAAATGAGAGTTTCTGGCTCATTAATTGGCATCCTGTAACCACACACAGTACAGGGGCCACATTATGGTGTGCATGCGGGCGGCCTCTACCTATGTTGTGTGTGTGTGTGTGTGTGCATTTGTGTTTTTTTACACATCTGCACATGGCATTTCTGAGCACATTGGGTTCACATATGGCCTCAAGGTGTGTACTCCACCCTGACCCCCCCCCCCCCCCCCAATTCACACCACACACACACACACACACACACACACACACACACACACAACACACACACACACACACACACACACACACACACACACACACACACACACACACACACACGTGCACACACACACACACACACACACACACACACACACACACACACACACACACACAACACACACACACACCACACACACACACACACACACACACACACACACACACACACACACACACACAACACTGTACCCACATACATCTCCTAGTGATTACTCTTGAGGAGTTTGAGGTCAAAATAAGCTATTTAGCTTTATTCATATACGGGCCATTCATTTACAGTATTAAAGCTGCAAGTGGTTAAACATATGGGTCCTGTGTAATGTTAAAAGGTGTCACTCACAATCACAAACCCAAGCTTTCATTGAAGGTGTATTTTGGCATCATCTAGTTATAGATGTCAATGCTCCCTTGCTAACCCCCTCCCTTTGGCAGAATTTACAGAAGCTACGGTGGCCTTAAAAGACAATACACTAGTTACTAAAGATGGCATCATCCACCACTGCCTCAAGTCTTTCCACAATATCAAGTGATGAGGTGCAGATGTATTCAGTTATTTATTCTATAGTACTTCTTCTTGGCCTTCCAACAGGTGCATTTCCCCAGGACGCCCACTACTAGTAAAACTATAATTTTTTTGTTTAACTATTCTTTCAGAAATGTTCAAATAAATATGCAAATTTGGCAATATCTAATGCATACATTTGTATCTCTTTAAAAACTAAAAATCAACATGTTGGATTAAGTAAAAAGAGTTAAAATTCTTATTACAAATTTACAAAATGTATGCTTCGAAAACAACTAGGGATGTGACGGATATAAAAGCAAGAAACAAGAGCAAGGCGCAATGTTATGATGAAAGAAATTAGTAAAAGAATGTCCCAATTGTAGGCATACTGCATCCTGACTAGATTATGTTTGTGGTCAGATGTAGTATGTAGAATAGAAAAAATAAATACAGTATGTGATTTGGAACGCAGGGAAAGTTATTGTTTTTCAAGTTTAACTTTGAGACACCGCAGGCAAATACATAGTTATTTCAGGCACTGCTCAATTCAGAGATGTTTGTCTGTTTTGCTTCCATGACATGTCCTCTTTCATACTTGTACAAATCAAGGATCAAAAATGTTACATTAAGGTGTTCATTTGACCAAACTATATGTCTTTACCAGGCCGGGTTGAAAAAACACCACAGGCTCATGAAAGTCATGAAAAAAAAATCAAAGCACATTTGATATTAACTGAGAACAGAAACACAACTGGCCCTATTACCCATTGTTTTGCCCTGTCAGTTGACATTTTGGTGATCCAAGAGAGAGGGAAAAAAACCCGCAAATAAGATCTGGCTCCATTTGCAATGACCCAAACCTACTTGTCTTTGTCTGTATTTCCTGTCCTGTGTAAAGTGATCTGATGATCTTAACACAACCAATTGATCCTCCAAAAGGCTTGTCTTCCATCAAGATGTTAGGGATTCAATCCAAGCATATTTTTTCCCAACTTTTATAATAACAAAATTAGAGTTAAGATCAATCCCTGTGATGTGAGGTTATGAAGTTGAGTTCAAAGCTGACAAACCTAATCAAAGCAGTGTATTCGGCCCATAATCTGTTCAAAAACAATAAGTAAAAAAATACTGAGTAGGAGAGGCATGGGGGAGTGAAAAGTGGATTGTGTGGACTTGTGTGGTTTGATCCCTCTATTCTTCATGTAGAAAAACTGGTCACTGCAAAAAATCTATCATAACTGACATTACACGGTTACAAGCTGACCACAGCTTCTGTGCTTACGTGAAGGATGAAACTGTAGGGTAATGTTACAGCCTGTTTCAAGCCTACAGTGATGGTGAACATGTTCCTGAAAGCAAACCCTTTTGAGCACAGCAAATGAATAAAATTACAAAAATAAAGTCATTTGACAATAATGAAATTGTAATTTTACATGAACAAACGTAATATTATGCCAATCACGAGAAGATAACTCATTTTGACACCAAGGCAAATAACCTTATGATCTTCTGAACTATTTTTTAGCCTTCCTGTCTTGCTGTCATGTTGCCACGTCTTTCCACTAGTATGTTTTGGGTTCTTACCTTCCTTTATGCTATGCTGGTTAAAGGAGCTACGAGGAACTTTTACATATTTCAGTTTTCCTCTGATGATAATAAATGACATGTAACAGCAAACGAGATCACCAGTGCAAAGAATGCTATTTTGATATCGTTTTCCTTAATGCCTTATGTCATGGCTATACGCTCACCCAGGAACAACAGCTGGAGTAGTAAAAACACTTCCGCCTTTGACCAAAGAGGGTGCAAGAATGAACACATACTGAAAGTTCCTCGGAGCACCTTTAAGCTAAACATTTAGCTTCCATGATGCAACTAAGCAAATACTCAGCCTAACGTCTGAGGAGACGTTCAATGGATTATTTCCTAATCAAATGCAAACAAATAAGAAACAGCCATCACTCTCTGTAGCAGCACACTGAAACATGGTGTAGAAGGATTACATTTTTCTGAGGCCCCACATCTGCTTACGGGTGTGTGGTGTGTGTGTGTGTGTGTGTGTGTGTGTGTGTGTGTGTGTGTGTGTGTGTGTGTGTGTGTGTGTGTGTGTGTGTGTGTGTGTGTGTGTGTGTGTGTGGTGGGTGTGTGTGTGTGTTGTGTGGTGTGTGTCCGTGTGTGTGGTATGCATGCTTAATAAATACCTCCTTACATGTGCGTGCTGCACTCCAAAACAGCTATCTGGGCAGCACATACGGTATGTAGACATACACACATGGCCTCCATTCATACTGAGGCAACAGTGGGGATCAGAGGCTGTCCACTGCAAACAGCATGTGATTCTCAACTGTTACGCAACACACAGCAGTAATGAATACAAGAGATGGAGGTAGTTGTGGCCCCAGTCATTAAATAACTTGATGCATGGATAGAGAGGGAGAGTTTCATATCCATATTCGATTCGAAGTTTACTTAGTATCGGCTGTGTTCCAATCCCCATACTTTCTGATATTTAGTATGGTAGAAAAAAAGATTTATGTCCCAATTTGTGAGACTTGTGGTTCGATTTAGTATGCTTAAAAATACCCGGATGACAGCAATCCAGATCTCACCAGAACTGACGTCACATCGATGGAGCCTCCAGGTCATTTATTTACCCATGTTGTAAACATATAGCTTGTGAATCAAAACCATTCACAACAAAGTAAACAATAACAGTTACTTTTGTATTCTATGACTTCCATATGTACCACTACCCTGGCTCTGCCCGCCCACCTACTTCCGCCCAAATTTCATTTTCCCTTCAGTAGTCAGTCTGGGGATGGGGCTATTAGTGGGATTCTGCTCGTCCAGAGTTTTGGTTGTCCAATCAGCGAACAGAGGAAGTGGCTGAGAACGATGACATCGAAGTCGCGCTCCAGTTTCAGTTGAATGCTGCGTTCCTTTATACTCGGAATTCGGAAATTTCCGACTTGGTAGTTCCGCGTTCCTACCTGTCTGTGTTCCAGTGCATCTGCTCAGGAAAGTATGGACGCCTAAAACCTTCCTCGTCCAAATAACTAAACGTTAGGATCTAGCAAGTTACTGTTGCCAGGTACCGGTAGATCCATAGACTACAATATGTAGTGAAGTCGGAAATTTCCGAGTTTCCAGTACAACTGGAACGCACCGTCAGAAGCCGGCTCATGATGTACGGCACGACCAAACGTTATGCGATTGGTTGGCTAATCCAGAGTGGCACTGGGCAGATCCAATAGTTTTAAACTTCAACAGACACCCGCCTCCAAGTGAGTGAACGTTTGCCAATTACAGCACTTCCAGACCTTCTGTACAAATGAAATGAAGTACGATGGTCTGGTAGCACCAGGCTAATGTACACTGACATTGAAATAAGGCTGTATTATAGATGTGTCTTATAACATCTGTTTTCTTGATGGCTAATTTAAATGTAGATGTGTTAATTATCCATTCAGGTGGTTGAAGGCAGTGCTGGCCTCAGCCTTACGGTTAGGGTTAGGGTTAGGGTTAGCTAACCCTAACCCTGACAAATCCCTTTCAGCATTATTATAACAGATGACATCATCAGCCTGCCTGTCTGTTTTATCTATTCAGTGGTGCAAGTCATTCACATTGCCACGGAGTCATTGCCCTCTCTTCTGAAAAACATCTATAAAAAGACTCTTGTAACGCCACAATTACCAGTTCTCTGCTCTGTGTGTGGCTATATTTAACCCACTATACTGTTTAAATAGGCTGGATACAGCTGGCTGGCTACACCTCTTTGTGGAACACATATACTGACTTAATGCAGTGTGTAGACATGTGGTTGGTGAAGATGAATGTCTGTTATGTGTGTATTTCTTGCTTCTAAAATTATGTCTTAAAAAGATGGAGTCAGCCATTCGGGAAAATTATTATTGTCTAAATCACTGTTTTTTTTTTGGGGGGGGGGGGGGGGGTTTACAGAGCCTAGTCCGTTCATCAACACTGGGTTTATTTTCAGGCATGGTAGTGGATCGTGAGGATATATTATATATTCATTGATTTGGACCAACATTTGATTTTGATAACGTTTGATAGAGTTTCAGGTTGTGAAAGATTTATTCTTGAATACTTTTTATTTAAGTAAAAAGGTCAAACGGGTCAATTTGACTCGAAAACCACATAACAGATATCAGTGATTCTTGAGAAGTGAGACAAAACAGGGTGCAATGTTGAAAAAATACAAACCCGATGTTTAGACAAATTAAATTCCATGTATGTATCCAACATATACTAAGCTACTGAGCTAAGCTTTGACACAACCTCCCAGCTTTTGTTTTTTGTACCGTCATTGGCCTATCACCACCGTCAGATGTCAACTCCGTCAGAATTTCTGTCTGACGGTGTTGACATATTAAACGTTTCTTAAACATAACAAATGGAATTTATCTATTAGCCATTTGGTTTTTCTGTTGATGTTAGGTGATGTTAGATGAACCACTTAAGGAAAATAAAATTATCAAAAAATTCAAATAACTTCTTCAGAAATTATAAGTCGGTGTTGACATATCATGGTTGTGACACAGGACTTTCAAGATTTGGAATGTAAAATATTCTAAAACTACATCACTTATCAGAGCCTGTCTGACTCTATTCTGCTTTGCAGAGGTAGAATTTGACAAGATGTCCTTTAAAGTGACAGCTGCCCCTTATTTCGCCTGATTTTATTACATTTTAATGGATTGTCTGACGGTGTTGACAAAAAGTGTCCCACCACTTAGAAACCTTATAAAACATGAATGTGTTGTAGAAAAACAGTTTTTATTGATACGAGATATTACTTAGTGTTGCTTTTGATGGAAAAATCACTTTTTAATCATTAAAGTACATTTTTAATAGGTTTTATTGCATATGAAAGATTGAAACCTTTCTGTGGCAACACTGTTTTGGACGTTGTGAGAAGATAACAAGTGTCATATATTTGACATAATAATGATAAAAATACATTTCAAACGGATAATTGTGCTCTAGACATTTTATTCTTAATCCCTAATAACATTTTAGCTTCAGAATCACTGATACAGTATATATACAATCAGTAGCGGCCTTAGCTATGTTTCAACCCATTCAATTGAATGGGCCCCGCCCTCTGGGGGGCCCCCAAGCCCCCCCTTTTTTTTTTTTTTTTTTTTTTTTTTTTTTTTTTTTTTTTTATAAATAATTCTTGAGCAGACTACCGGCCCCTAGGCCTCATAGTAACTTTTCATGTTGCATTGTCAAAGAGCTCAGTCACTCATGTCAATAACAGGGTCCAAAAAGGAATAAGCCTAAATATAAGGAAATAAATCATCATGGGCCCCTCAACTAGTAGGGGGAGAAATACAAAAGCATAAGAAAACAGCATTAGTAGCTCTGTCTAAGGGGCTTCATGATGAGCCTTTAGGCCCCCACACACATACAGGAATACGATTTCTATGTGTAAATTCTATGCTGTTCATAAAAAGTAGCTATCCACCCTGTATCTGTTGAAATGAGTCTCTCCATCATAGAACATGAGTCTGCAGACCAATCTACTGTACTGTTTTTACAGTAGCAGAGTAAAGAGTGCTGCCTGATTAAGAAAAATCTGAAAAATAATGTTCCTACTGCATCTCAGATTTGATATAGCCTCTAAAATTTCCCCTCAAAGTGCACCAGATTGATGCATTTTAATTCAAAAGGTACAAATTTTCTTCCGGGGGGGATGCCCCCGGACCCCCCAACAAGGACCAGGGTCCCTCCCACAGTATCCCTAAATCCTGTGAGAAAAACAGACTTCATTAATATGTTTTTACCATTAATTGTATATGTGCTGAAAAGTCAGTGTACCTGACTGGATAGGTAGGAGTGGGGGGGGCCCTTTAAGAGTCTGCACCCAGTGGCCCATCATCTCATAAAACTCTACAATCTGTTTTCTTTTTGCGGGAAGCATGCACAAGAAATATGTATTAAAAAAAAAAAAAAAAAAAAAAAAAATTTCCAAGAAAATACAAAAAAAGTGGGGGGCCCCACACTAGGTCTTGAATGGGGCCCCCAGATCGTTAAGGCCGCCTCTGTATACAATACATTGGGAAAATACTGTTGTGGCTTTGGCAGTTGTTAACTCATTATTTAAGCCACTTAAGAATTTCATGACACTAGTAAAGATGCTGAAAATAGAGCCGAAGAAATGGCAGAGTTAGTATTAAATATCTGTTTTTAAAAGAAACACTTTTTAAATTATGCATTCAGTCAATTTACTCTGCAGTTCAGCAGAAATCCATATCTGGACCCTTTAACATTCTAGTCCTCTACTGTTGGCTTTGCGGGCATCTCATTTCTATTTCAGTTTTTCTCTAAATCAACAATACTTATGTAAAATAGATGCTGTCATGCTTACATAAGCAAAGCGCTACATTGTCTTGTGGTGCTGCGCATTTCTTCTCAGCCAAAAGCGTGTGGTCCTCAGGGCTGCCCTCCACTGACAACACACACCAGCTATAATTTCCAGCTAAAACCAGGACCATCCCAAACCAGCATCCCATTTAGATACAAACCCTCAGTCTGTGGTATGAAGCCATAGCCAGACCGCTTTAAACCAGAAATAATCCAAAAACAAATTGTGTTTTTTTTTCCCACTGTGTTTATATCAGTGGAGGTCAATGGGTGGCGACTGTCAGAAACCTAGAACTTAAAGGGAAGTGATTAGCATGCATAACTTAAAATGTAATGGTTAATAGTAAAATAAAAACTTAAAATGTAAAAATGTTGAACTGTTCCTTTAAGAAACGAAACAAAAAAACTTCTCTGTGATTTTACAAGTGGCAACTCCTCACTATCTGTGAATCTGGATGTCAGTCCTATCTCCAGTTTGCTTTTCCCCAACCCACAGTTCCATACTGCTTCTTTTGCCTTGATGTCCTGCTAGTCCCTCCTCCCCTCTCCTCACCTGTCCCTCAGCATGACAATCTGTCCACTCTCTCAAACAGTGTCTGCTCTGGGGCTGAGGTAGAGGGGCAGCTGGTAAAGCCTCACCCAGCAGGGAAGCTTGTCTGTGGGATCCCTCTATCTGATGTGTGCCTTGATGTGTTGTTGTTGCTGCTGATAACACCTCCCCCCTGGTCACTGTGTGCTTTCAACACCAAAAACAGCAGTATGTTGATTTTGGTTGTCGAGATCTCTCCATACTACCTTAAACATCCTGATATTTAAATTAATTTTGCCATTTGTGTATATACATCGGAGAGCACCTGTGCTGAAGTTAATTAAAATCTACCTTTTTTTTCAGCATAAAAGTTAAACTCCAATACTAAATGACATCTTATTGAATAGCTAGCTACACTATAAGGCTAGACTAGATAATCACACTATACAGCAGTGTATCGATGTCACCAGGTGAAACATTTTTTTGAGAGTATCTCATTGTAACGTCAATAATATAAAAAAAAGAAAAGAAAAAATAATAATAAAAAAGAAAAAGAGAAAGTAATGTAATACTGTATACATACATAATGTTTATATGTAAAAGAAAAGGAGATGTATACTTTTTTTTTACACGAGTACATACACATATATTTAAGAACACATAGGTCTGCATACACATACCGTATATACATGAGTAGGCCTACCTACCCAGAGTTTGAGCTTAAACTTCTTCCACTTCACAGAACATTCCACTCCATCTCTGCTCAGCTTGATGTGGGACACTGCTAGAGCACATACAAGGCATGAGAAGTTCTTCTGCCACTAAGCAGAAACAGAAGAACCTCCTCGATTAAAGGGAAACACACAGTATGCTATGTGGCAAACCCTTCTGAAGAATCATTAAGTGAATTTCCAGCAGCTAAATTACAGACCCCAAGCCAATTGTAAGGCAGAGAATCTCCCATAAGGTCCACCGACCCCTCGCTGCTTGTTTCCCGTGTGAAGGTTATTGCTATAATGTTACGGTAACTATAAAATCATGAACCTTCAAACCCATTCTCTTGGTTGTGGCAGCTGAACGGTATGAGACAATGGAAAGAAAATGGATGTGTAGAGTGATTCATTTATTTTATCGAAAGTGCCAACTAATTACAGAAACCTGATTATCTTTAGTTACGAGTTCTAATCATCCAGTCATTAACATCACACTAGAATAGCCATTGACTTTAACCAGAACAGAATACACCCCAGGATTATATAGTGTTGCATGATGATCTTAAAGGTCACCTAATGTGGAAAAAGGACCTTTTCATGTTCTTTTCAACATTAATATGGGTCCCCGGTGAGATCGGACCCCTTATGATGTCACAAGGGGAGATCCGAAGCTCCCTCATTACCAACCTAATCAGCACTACTCCACCTGTGATAAGTCATATACACCCAAATACCCCTGGATCTAACTGGCAGCTAGATTCAAACCGGCAGTTAGATTCAGAGCCAATTAGAGCAGACTGGGCTTTTTGGAAGCGGGCTTAAGAGAGGCTCTGAAATGCAGATTCAGACAGAGGCTGAAAAGAGGAGATTCAGCAATGGCACTGTGGGAAATATAAAGGGTTTTTTGGACACTTCACCGTGAAGACAGTTTCTAGTAGAAACCCAAATTACAATTTTGAAATGACTTGGAAATGAGCATAAAATGTGACCCTTAAAAATAGACCCATTCTAAGAGTTACAGACATGGCCTAAAAGCAATGGAATAGGATGCACAATTACATCCTTTTGCAGTTTTACAAAACCCTGATGTATTGCAACATAAATGCATAAATGAAAAGGTTGCAAGATACATGTGTTGACTTCTTTGATGCTTGATTTGTGGCAAGACATAAAAACCTGCTGATGTTGGAATTTTCTGGCTCTCACTTCTGCCTTTAAAAAAAAAAAAGGACATATAATCCAGGTCATTTTTTTCCCCCCTTTCTATTGGGGCTCCTACAGTATTTCATAGCCTCCCTCCCCATCCTCTAAAGGGCCCAGCCTGCGTAAATACACAAGCTCCAGTTGAGATTGTCCAGCAGTAACCGAGAGGTGCCTGTCCTCTCATGTGCCTTGATCAAAGCCAGGACGGCGGGGGAAAGAAAAACAGATAAAAGACAGACTGAGTGAAGGAAACAGCTCAGAAACAGCCAGCAAGAGAAACAAAAGCACACACACATTCATCATCACCCATTGCAGGCGCCAGCTGTTGTGGACACACTGGAGTTAATCAGGAGTACAAAGCCACACTAAAAAACAAAAGTCTCCTGTAACGCAGGCCCCCAAAAAGAGGCCTAGAACTAACTTCAACTGAATCCCTGTTGTGTTTACAGGCTGCTTTAAAAACACTTTGACATTTACCAAATCTGTACACCTGATCATGTTGACAGTGTGCAACCCACAGTAGATTGAACTCTTAAAGGAAAAGGTGGCGGGAAAAGGTGAGAGCAAAAGGGTCACATGCCTAAAAAAACATTTCATATTTTTCTATGGTGCATCATCAATATTTTGGTATCGACACTGGATCAAATGACTGTGTAATGTAATAGGTTATTGGGGCCCTTTTGAAGGATTATGTTTAAAATAGTACATTGGTCAAAAGGTCTTTACAATTTAATGGTGGTGTCCAACTACGCCATATCAGTGGGTCAGAATCGCCCAAATAGGAAAGCTGTTTTCGACACTAAAAAACTCGGCCAGATCTAGTAGACATCCGGGTATTTTTAAGCAAACTGTGCAAATCTGACCACAAGAATTGGGACAGCTTAACTCTTTTTTTTTCTAAATAGAAAAGTATGGCAATTGGAAATCTGGGCTTTTTGGAAGGTGGGGCTAACAGAGACAGGCTCAGAAGCAGTGTTTCAGACAGAGGCTGATAAGAGGAAATTCAACAATGGCGTCCTGAATATGAGTCCTCCTGAATAAGTCACAATTTTTCTGTCTGCCAGGTTATCTGTCATATAACAAGTGCATTATGGTTCATTTGGTTTTATACTATAGTCTAAAAAGCTGTTTCGTGCCATTGAGAATGCTTTAAAACAGGAGTTTTCAAAGTGTGAGAGAGTGAGCCCCCCCTCAGAGAACAAATTTCAGTGGAGCCCCCCCCCCCCCCAACATTTTTTTTTCTAAATCCCTGTGTGTTTTGAAAGATGTCCCCCCGGGAGATTTTTTTGAAATGCATGAATCTGGTAGCCTGGAAATCCAGACCCTGATATCTTGAACGATAGAGGGTCTGGCCACGATCAATAGTAATTTCCAACTCAAGGGCGGCTCCTACTTGTGCATTTCAAATGCCACTGCACGCAGTTGGATAGCACTACAACCAATCAGAGCGATGCACAAGGTGACGTAAGCCCCGTTCGTTTAGTGAACAGCTGTTAAACTGTTAAATTAAAAGTTTGTCGTGGTCGGTCGGCAAAACAGAACATTCCACTTACTTGCTAATTAAATATTTGAGTGCCGTCTTCCAAATCGTTAAGGGTCGAGGCCAAAGCAGTCTCAAACTCACACAACATATCCGCAGCCAGCTTTGATATTTACTCTCACGGCTTCGACGTCGCATGCACGTCACTGTCGTCATCCGGTTACGTCCTCCCCAGAGTACCATATAAAGGGCTCTGGCGCGCCCATATTAGATAGAACCAATTGAAACGTGAGCCCAGATTTCTGGGGCCTCATTTATAAAGCTTTGCGTGGGATTCACGTGGAAGCTGGCGTACGGAAGAAATGTAGGATGTACGTGCGAACAAAAATATTCGGATTTATAAAACAGTGCGCACTCATGTCCTACGCCTGTTTCCCTTTATAAATCACAATCCACTCTAAATGTGGCGCAGCCTTTGCGGGCTTCACGTAACGCCCATATTTACCCATACATAGTCATTGACACGCCCGAATTAATATCATTTACTGAGTGCATGAAGGCGGTAGTGGCAATCGCCGAATGAAAGGGAAATGGAAAAATAGACTCCACACGCTGTGGATCACTGCGGTCACGCCGAAGTACCCGTTGGAGAAGTGGCGACCAGGGAAAATTTAGTTTGGTGGCACAGTGTGAGGGCGTCAGAGTGCAGCCTGTGGCGATCTCTGTGAACGCTGTGGTCGAAATAAAAAGAAGCGATCCGACATAAAAGTGGACGCAAAAAAGTGCATATCCTCACACAGCAGTGTTTGTGCCACGAGCGGGGGACACTGAGACCCCCCATGAGATACAGATTCGGAGAATTCATCCCGGTGCAGTGACGGGCGGCGGAGGGTTAATAATAAACTTCACAGTCCCTTTCAAAACACAGTTACGACGTGCTTAAACACAAAGAAAAACACATAGATAAAACGGACTAAAAGCCGCGAAAAATTAGCACAGTATGTGATGTACAATAGGCTTATGATTAGTGTGTGGAACTGTGCACTCCTGTCTGCCTGACTGAGGCATCGAGAACAGCGTCAGTGTAAAAGTAATAGGCGGTATTCCACCTCAATATTATCAGAATGAATCCAATAACATGCAGATAGGTTATTCTTTAATAGCCTAACTGCAGAGCTTATTCAAACGTTTTTTTTTTGCACTCATATCTCCGTTTGTAGGCTATTTAAGATCCTAATTCGTTTAGTTTTTGTTGGTATCACTCCATGGAAAAATCCGTGGAGGCATTGTTTTTATTAGTTGTAAGAGTGGCTTCATCCGTTTTGCAAAGGAACTCCATATATGATAGACCATGGCTTATAATAATAGGCCTATATCTGGATTCATTTTACACAAACACATTCGTTCTCTCGCACTTCATACATGTGCCGACGGAGTCGCCGTTTCTCCTTTCTCCACTTTCTGTGCGTACGCATGGGTCAGAGTTTGCGTGGAGGACCGCACTCTTCCCGTCAAGTTTGGTTTTTATAAATCCCAATATTTGCTTAGAAATTGGCGTGCGCCCTCTTCTGGGCGTACGCAAGCTTTATAAATGAGGCCCCTGGGGCCTCATTTATAACGGTGTGCGTAGAAACCATCCTAAAACATTGCGTCCGCACAAAGCCAGAAATGTGCTGCGCAAAAAAAAATTCAGATTTATAAAACTGTGCGGCGCACAGTTGCACGCAATCTTCGCTTTATAAATACCCACCTGCGGTGAATTGTGCGCAGACGATCTCCACCCCGTGTCCTCCCACTTCACCTCCCAATTTCATCCCACAATCTACCATACATGGCGAATGCTAAATAGCTCCTGAATATGATGACGCTCTTAATAAGCACTGAATTTTGACTGACATGAGGAAAGAAGGGAGGTAACCGGCTGCAAAGAAAGCGACTAGGAAGGAATAAAGCCCGTGACGTGCATGTGCTGCAGTAACTGTCACACACACACACACACACACACACACGCGCGCGCGCGCTTATCACATATCATGATTGGCACAGTCGTTATAGTCTTTGTAAAGCAGTTTCGCCCAACTTTGTGCTGTATGCAATATCACGTATTAGCGTACCTGTAGTATATGTAGCTTATATAAAATATGTTGTGACAAGTGAAATAATGCCTATAGTCTACTCGAGAGAATTGTTTATCTCCCGTGAGATCCACACATTTCCAACAACGTCAGATTATAGTTTAATCTTCCAGGGTGAATTGTTATGGGAAAGAGATGCGTGTAATGATTTGCTAAATTCCTAACATGATTTTATCTAACGAAATATACAGTTTTAATTCATATCTGTTGGGCTTAACTTTGTACAAAACTACTTTTTACACACCTCTTAAAATTTGCTCTCCCGCTGGCCACTCACGGAAACACCTCCCGACGTAGGCCTATAGGATATTATTATAAAGTAGCGCTATAATATTCAACGTATAAAATATAACCAAAACATGTAGCCTAGACCTAGGCTACTTGATAACTAATTCAACCTACATCACAACTGCATGCCATAGACTACAGTAGCCATATATTCGCAACTATAGGTAAGCTTATACATTTTATTGACTAAATATATTGGGTGCCAAACATCATCTGTCTGTGTTTTTCTGATGACAGAGCTTTATTTCGTGGTGTTGCCATTGAGTGTCGCTGATTCCCCGAGTCAGGAAAACCTTGCGGTAGCTCTACGCATGGTCGAAGGTTGGCGTAGGAATACGCACACTCCTCCGCAAATAATGTCTTTATAAATACCAACGTTTGCCACCGCACATTTTCCCGCAAATTTCTTCCCGTCTACGCAAGGTTTTCGTGCGCCGCAAGCTTTATAAATGAGGCCCCAGGTCTTTTTGAAAAAGCTTCAACGGAGAGTTTCCAGACCAACAGGCGCAGCAGATTTAATTTGCCAGCGCCTAGTGGCAGGTCTGGGAATGCCAGGCTATGAATCTGGTGCACTTTGAGAGGAAAATTAAGAGGCTAAATATGAGGAATTTTGTGTGAACAAATAATTTAAAGACACTGGGTCTGATGAATTAGAAGCTATAGAAGAAGGTCAAATGGATTTTCCATAAAAATATTAATTTAAAATCAAAAAATGTATCCAGGGTCCTCTGGGTTGGGCTTGGAGCTCTTTTTCTTTAACGAGACCTATTTCTCTGTAATATAATGAATGCATTTAAATGCAGTAAGAGGAACGAAGCAGAAGAACTCTTGTCCAGCTATGCCGTGATCTTAATATAAAAACACAAACTCCCAAAAAATAAATAAAAATATATATATATTTTTTTTTCACATATTCATCCGCGCCCCCCCTGCCATAACCCGCGCCCCCCCACAGTTTGAAAACCACTGCTTTAGAACACAAAAAGCAAATGGAGCAACACATGAGCAGATAGCAGATGTATGTGCGAGCTGTGTGTGCGTGTATGTGTATGTTTGTGTGGGCTGAGGGTAATTATAAAACTTTTCATAGCATCATATAATGTAGTAACAACTATCACAGCTGTGAGGGAAATCACACACACACACACACACACACACACATAGTACATTTGATGGGGTATACAGGTACCTCTGCAACTCTCCGAACACACACACACACACACACACACACACACACACACACACACACACACACACACACACACACACACACACACACACACACACACACACACACACACACACACACACACACACACACACACACACACACGCAAGCTTGTAGAAGTGGCAGCATTAGTTAATAGCCTTATTCCTGGCACAAACTCTCTCTGTTTGTGTTGTATATTTGCAAGAGCTCTGTAAGGAATTAAGAAAAGTGCTTGCGTGCCAATATGTTAAAACCTGAATAAAGCTAAACCTGTGTGATAAAGCCAGGTCCTAATCAGTGTTAAATTTCACATACCTTTCATTAATTACAGTCTGGAGGGCTTCACATTTTTTTTTCTGTGATGGAAATGTTAAATCAGTGCCTATCATCAAAGTCTCAACTGTTGCCTGCTAGAAGGATAAGGTATTGAAGTCCTTTGTATAGCAGATAGCCATTTGTCTTGCGAAATAAAGCTTTTTGCCACCTAATCCGAGATCAGTTAAAACAAATGACTACAAACAGAATTGCCGCCTTTTTCATCGCAGAACACTTAGAAACTGTTACTGTGATTGGAGCGTGTGTTCTCGTTCCAGAGACAGCAAGAACTCACTTTAATTGCACACACACGCACACACACACACGCACACACACGCACACACACACACACACACACACACACACACACACACACACACACACACACACACACACACCACACACACACACACACACACACACACACACACACACACACACACACACACACACACACACACACGCACACACAAACAACTCATTCAGCCAAACCCCAAGCAAATATCCAACTGGCGTCCAAGTAATGTCACACAGTTTAAGTATTTTGTCAATGTGGGTGTTTACAACCACAAGAGCATACCTCAATAGCAATATAGATGCATTGCAAACATTTGGAACAGTGAACTGTGGTAATGTGTTCATCGGTTCATTATGAATTTGTGGTTGCCTGATTAATTGAAAATGTGTTCGGGAATATGCATCACTAAAGAACAATATGTTATTCAAAGGGCATTTTGACCTTTCCTCAGCCAGTAAAAAGCAAAAGCTAAATACTTTTTGTTTTGCTACATTTTGATATTAAATACTGTTTATTTGCGTTTCTCAACTACTCTGACCACACACATTACTAAATAAAGAGTCTCTACCAAATTGTTAAGATTCAGCTAAAGTCATATCATCTACTTTGGACAGCATAATCATTTCTTGATTGATGGATCTTCTATTGGAGTTTTCACAAACCATGGCTAAATTATATTGAAACACAACAGCTTTACTGAATAACCAGTACCAGTATCAACAGCATCAGCGTTGGTATACCAAGTTTTTATTTGTTCATTAAAATGATCTAGAAATGTCCAAAAAGTAATACAAGTAAACTAATAACAATAATGGTGTAAAATAAGTTTTTTTTACATACTGACAGCAGTTTATAATCAGGAAGCGTTGTATTCCAAGGAAATATTGGCTGAACAAAAAAGTAAGTCCTTCTTTGCCATAACATTTCTAACATGCTGGCTGAGGCCGTTTTGGAATCATTTGTACACTGTCATCTGACTTTTTGTTTTGGCAGTATAAAAAAGCAGGCAAATGACATTCTGCTGTGCCCTAGTAGGAAACTACATCTGAATGGTTCTGAAAACTGTTTTTAGTTTCATTGATTCTGTCACACTTGCTTCAACACTGTCCAGAGAAGGCTATGTCATGTTCAGCTAAATAGAACTAGTTTTGAAAATGAGGTATTCAGGCTTAAAATGCATTCTACTGAACTTTTAAGAATTCCTCAGGCTGAGGGCAAAGAGAGGCCATGTGTAATAGTCTAGTTTTCAATCAGATTGGAGATATTCCAACCTGAGCACTGCACGTCAGGGGTAAAACCTCCTTTAGTCTTTATGTGCACTGTACCTGATGGATGCTGAAGGTTACAGGATACACACATACAAACTGAGAGGGAGGAAGAGGAGCTCAACAAGGGCCCACAGCTCATCTATAACTTGGGCCCCCATGGCATGTTAATTCAGTCAGTGATTGGTTGTTTTGGGGATGATTGAAATATGATATGATGATTAAGGTTTAGTACTGAAAGAGAATGACATGTAGTAACCCTGCTTGTGTGAAATAAACCATTCCTATACAAAGGCAGAAATTCAGAGGGAACGAGGAGGACCAGCTTTATTGATAGTTTTAGTTGACCACCACAAGCTAGTACAATCATTTTTTTTAGATTACAAGAACAATTTTCAGACTGGAAACAAAAGCATCAAGATTTTGTTACACAAGTCTACACTTATTCAAACAATAAATAAAAATATCAGCGTAACACAATGCTAAAATAAAGCTGAAATACAGATTTATGACAGTTTCTGAAGAAGTCACAGAAGAAGTAGTCAACTGTCGATACTTTAAACAAATGCCAGAGCAAATATATATATTGAAACCCAAGCCATGTGATATACATGATAGATAAAATGGGAATATTCATTTCTATCATGAAATATGAAGTAATACAGTATATGATTTATGCTTCATGTGAACTGGTAAGTTAGCTTTCAATTTTACCACTAAACAAGCTACTGCCATCTGAACCACACTGGAAGAGAATGGGGGAAAGGTTCAATAGTCGTATCCATCTTTGTCCTTTTAAAAAAATATATAACTTTATATCCTAAGGTCTACTCTAACCCAAACTAGACTAACACACACCATATCCCACTAACACAGTCCTCATGGTAACCCTAAACCCTGTCAAACCCACTCACAGAGGTGAAAGCTGTGCTGTACAAAGGCAGCGATAGAGAGAGAGCGCACACACACACACTGGGCATCCACACTCATACTGCCACTGAAGTCATTAGTAGAACTCTGCATTGACAACTTAAACCAGTGTTGCAAAAAAAAAAAAAAAAAGGCTGTGTTTACGTATGTAGGCCACAATTACCAGGCTTGTTTCAAAATTAATTTACAGGGGGGGGGGATGAAAAACAAGGCTCTTTTAAACAAGTGTTTAAGATGTGTGCCATTTAACCACAAGGTCTCCTGGTTCGGGTTCCATCATAGTTTGATATTCACTTCAAATGAATAACCTCAGCTATTGTAATCAAGTCTTATAACACAGTGGCCCTCTTCTTGTATGTGGTAAATGTTTACTTCAAAAGGGTGCTTTACCTCATTCAAAGCTGCCATACGAGATTAATCTAAAATGAGGAGAAATGATAGTTTTCTATGTGAAGTCCTAGCAGATTAAAACCCAGTGAGATATGTCAGGTCTTCAGTGCTTTCACCTGTGTGTGGCTCTCCAGCAGTCCAGTGCTGCATTCCTACGGATATAAAGTGGGACTGTACGATGTTTAAAAAGCCAAATGGGTCACAATTGAAGCAGCAAATGCTATTGAGTCCCTAACAGGAGACAAGATCCCACAAAAAATGCTGGATCCTACATTTCCCACAATGCAACACAACAGCATCTCTGCACCAACCGTCCCTGCCTGGTGAATGGGCGACTGTGCATATAAACCTTAGCACCTCCAGTTTGTTAATAGACGCATTGAGATAAGCCTCCAAAGCGTTATTCTTCCTTATAAGTGAGCTCGTGCTTAGTTCTATGTGTGAAGTGAGAGCAGAGTGAAGGCAGTATGTTTGTGAATAGGCAATGCAAAGCAGAAATGAAATTTTCACTTGAAAACAACGTGATGAGCTGAGTGAGAGTTTGTTAAAACTAAAATAGTCAATTTCCTTTTTTCTTCATGAGTCTTTTTCACTGTTTCTCTTTCTTTTCACAGCACCACACACCTGGTAAAGAGCTGAGATGAAGAGCAGCGATTTCATAGTCCTTGTATGTTTGCATGTATGCGCTTGAATTACCTCGGTGACCTATATGTATCTGTGTGTATACGTGTTGTGTGTGTGTATGTTGTGGTGTGTATACATGTGTGTGTGTCTTTTAGGAGGTCCAGCGCCAGTAGGCCACCTTCATGCGGTCCCACACGGCCCCCAGGGAGTCGTATGCGGGGCGGACATCCAAAGTGGAGAACTTGTAGTTCTCTTTGTTGATTTCCCCGTCGTAGTAGTCGATGACGTAGCGCACCTCCTTCCCACAGCGGTCAATGATCCAGTCATGACGGTCAAACGGCAGCTCGTAGCTACAGGAGAGAAGAGACAGAGGAATTAATGGGCAGCAAGACACAACTATTGGGCTATAGAAACACAACTGATTTAATTTGATTTCAAACATGGTTTTAAAAAACAATTAAAGATGTTATCGTAAGACAACTAATACGATATACATGACTCCTACATACAGTGCTGTTTGAAAGTTTGGGAACCCCTTGAGCATTTTGGAATTTTATTGTGTTTAACCATTATTAATTCATTTTTATCAATACCAGTATTTTTTATATGAAATAACTAGGGCTGTCAAATTAACGCATTAATTTCGATTAATTAATCACAGAAAAATTAACGCACTTCTATATTGCCCTTTGACCATGTGCAAAAGAGGTGAGACGATAGCGGAGCTGCACTTGTAGCTTGCGGACACGGCCCGCACGGGATTAAAGAGAAAGAAGCAGGGGAAAGGGGCCGAGGGCTCTATGGATGTGTTATGGGCTGCTGCAGGCAAATAAGGTAGGAATATGTCTTATGTTATTCTCCGCAGTGTCTGTGCATTATTGATTTAGTGGGTGCCTAATTAACAATGTAGGTTCAAAACAGTATCTCTCAATCTTCCTCCGTGTCTCACTTTTGTTTGCTAGCTGCGATCGTCTCCTGCTAACGGACACCTGCCCCCACTCACTCTTCCTAGCATATGCCTGTCTTTTTTCCTCCTTTGTGTGTGTGTGTCATTTAGCCTGCGTTCACCAAAGTGAACCCATACAGGTCAGACATGCCAAAAGGGAAAAGGATCTCAGAGGATCTCAGGAATAGAGTTGTGATGCTGCACATTTGTCTGGGGACAGCTCCATCGGTCCACCGTAAGGCAGATCATCTACAAATGGAGAGCTTTAAGAGTGACTTAACATCTGCCTAGAAGTGGACTTCCTTCAAAAATATCCACAAGCACCACAAAAAAAGTGATTTTTCAGTTAAAAGCCAACCCAAACATTACATCTAGTGATTTGCAGACCTCTCTTGCAGCATCTGGGACAGATGTGCATGGTTCCACAATAAGGAGAACACACAGTCAACATGGCTTTCATGGGAGGGTTGCTGAAGAAGCCTCTGCTCTCAAAAAAGAACAAAACTGCTTGTCACAACTTTGCCAGAGAGCACCTGGAGATACCCGAAGAATTATTCTGTGGATAGATTAGTCAAAAATTGAACTGTTTGGTCATAACCAAAACCACCATGTTTGGGCAAAAACGCAACTCTGCCTACCACCAAGAGAACCTTCTCCCAAGTGAAGAACGATGGTGGCAAATGGTCTGCAAATCTCCAGATGTAATGTTTGGGTTGGCTTTCACCTGAAAAAATTACTTTTCTTGTGGCGCTTGAGGATATTTTTGAAGGAAGTCCACTTCTACAGTAGGCAGATGTTAAGTCACTCTTAAGGCTCTCCATTTGTAGATGATTTGCCTCACGGTGGACCGATGGAGCTCAAACTATTTTATATGAATTTATAGCTGTCCCCAGACAAATGTGCAACATCATAACTCTATTCCTGAGATCCCTGAGATTTTTTTCCCCTTTTAGCATGTCTGACCTGTATGAGTTCACTTTGGTGAGCCTAAACTGACTTGTTTTTTTCTTTTGTTTTACCTTGTGCCACCCAATTTCTTCCCTAAAGATCTCTCATTACATTGGTCTATTTCATCAATCAGTTTGGCCCACCTGATAGTTTTTACTTGCTCGATTTAAGCAATGCAGCTCAGGGTTCACAAATTTGCAGATACAGTTGGCAAATAATTTGTTATATCTCTTTTAACAATTGATTTCTGAAAAAAAAATGTTTTGAATTGATAATTGATTGATAATAATCTGTTAATTCATATAAAAAAAAACTGGTATTGATAAAAATTAATTAATAATGGTTAAACACAATACAATTCCAAAATGCTCAAGGGGTTCACAAACTTTCAAACAGCACTGTATAAAACGAGTGTATATCTGAGGTTAAAGGAAAAGTTGAACATTTTAGATTTCTAGCTTTATGCCTCACTCTCTAGCTCAAGAAACGGTTCCTGTAAGCGTGAATGCATTTTTGATATAGAAATGGTTAGCTTAGCTCAAACACTGTTAGTCAAGGGGAGCCAGTCTAAATATACTAGTGATTCTTGAGAAGTGGGACAAAACAGGGTGCAATGTTGAAAAAATACAAACCCTATGTTTCGGCAAATTCAATTACATGTATGTATCCAACATACACTAAGCTACTGAGCTAAGCTTTGACACAACCTCCCAGCTTTTTATAAAATGATCAAAACATTTCAAATCACTTCTTCAGAAATTGTAAGTTGGTGTTGACATATCATGGTTGTGACACAGGACTTAAGATTCGGAATGTAAAATATTCTAAAATTACAACACTTATCAGAGCCTGTCTGACTGTTATGTACTCTGCAGAGGTAGAATTTGACAAGAGGTCCTTCAAAGTGACAGCTGCCCCTTATTTCGCCTGATTTTATTACATTTTACATAATGAAATGTCTGACACACCACTTAGAATCCTTATAAAACATGAATGTGTTGTGGAAAAACTGTTTTGATATGAGAGATTATTTAGTGTTGCTTTGATGAAAAAAGCTCTTTTTAAAATCATTAAAGTAAATTTCTACTAGGTTTTATTGCATATGAAAGATTGAAACCTTCTCTGAAGAGACAGTGTTTTGGACGTCGTGAGAAGATAAAAAGTGTCATATATTTGACATAATAATGATAAAATTAAATTTAAGGGGATAATTGTGCTCCAGACGTGTGGGGTTCAGTGACTTGCCCAGGGACACTTGGACATGTGGCGGGGAGACGGGGGATCAAACCTCCAACCCTGCAATCCAGAGGACGACCACCCTACACAATTCGCCACTGCCGCCCATTAGTGCTAGTCGAAAGAAAAAGTATATGATTTGGAACACATGGCAGATCTCTTCAGCTATTGATGTTTAAAACATTTTGAACTATAAACAGACCCCAGAACTTCTTTTTAGAAACCATAATGTCATGCTGTTGTATTTATTCTATATATATCACAGAGGCAGACATATGCAAAAATATGATGGAATTTTTTTATTTCATTTTTCTTTTCTTGTGAGAGATAGCGAAAATGGTGGAAAAGAAAGGGATTAGGGAGGTAGAGAGAAGGGAGTGGAATGAGGGACGGTGTGAGGAGATGGAGGGATGAATAGAATGAGGGTGAACACTGTTTGAAGAAAAACTTAACGGTTGGTGGGATTTCATTTGAGTCTTATGTTGTATTCATGTTGTTTTGAGCCTCAAACTGAAGGAAATTTCTGTTAGTGAATTTAATTGAAAGAGGAGGATTCTAGGGTGAGGAGATGGAGGGATGAATAGATTGAGAGTGGAAATGGGAGGTGAAGAAAATGTATAAAGAGTGGATAGAGTGAATGAAGGGCTCCAAGGGGTAAGATTGGAGAGGTCTGGACTAGGAGGGAGCTGTTGTTGAATTACCAGCGGTCTCCTCCACCTTCCATTCTCCCTCCCGCTTCTCCTTCTTACTCCAAAATCCCTTCTTTCTCTTGTTCATCTTCACCATTTTCTCTCTCTCCTTCTCCACCTTATTCTCTTTCTCTATTTTTTCTTTATTTCATCCTCCTCTTTGTCCTTTATTTTCATTTTTTCTTTGTGTTTACTTTTTTTCTTGTCTTGCTCGACCACCTGTGTCTGTCCGGTCGTCACCCTCCTAACGTGAGACCAGAAGCTCCTGTTGTTTTTCACACAGACTTTCTCCTCCAGTTTGTCCTTCTCCTCCTCCAAATATCGTACACTTGTTTCCAAGCCCTGTACTATCGCCGCCATGTTTGTTTTGGCTTCTTCTAAGATTTTTACTTGAGTCTTCAAGTCCTCTAGTTCGTCTTCCAGTTCATTCTTATGGAACTCCACCTTCATGACTTTAGTCTCTAAGTTCCAATTTTTTTGCTCCAGCTGTATGATCTTCGTTTCTAAGCTGCTTGCTTTCTCCACCATTTTACTATTTTCTTCCTTTATGGTGTGTAGTTTAGTCGTCAAACAAATATTTTTTTCATCTTGTTCTTTTAACTCCTTCTCCATCTGTTGAGATCTGTCCTCATTGCATTGCAGAATCTGTTCCACGTTCTTCTTCTCTCCCTCCAAACGCAGTACACTTGTTTCCAAGCAAATGACTCTCTCCGCCATTTTCTTCTTGTCTTCTTTTATGGTTTTTACAGAACTCTTCAAGCTCACATTTCTTTCCTCAAGTTCTCTAAACTCCTTCTCCACCTGTTTGCCCATTACCGCAATGCATTTCACCTGGTCCACCATTTTCCTTTTTTCTTCTTTCTGGTGTTGTATTGTTGTTTCCAGGGTATGCACTCTTTCCTTGAGGGCTTTATTCCCTCCCTCCACCTGCACAACTTTCATGTCCAAGCTGTGTACTTTCAGCTCCATTCTTTCCTTTTCTTCCTCTAGGCTTTTTACAGTTGCCTCCAAGCACATATTTCTATCTTCAATTTTCTTCTTCTCTTCTTTTATCTGTGTTGACATCTTCTTGGCACTGTTCTCTTTCTCCTCTAGTATGTCTTTCATTTGGTCCTCCACCCATTTCATACTATCCTGCCAGCTCTGGTCTTGTTCAGCCAAATCCTTGCTGAACTTCTCCTCGCGAGCGATGTACTTAGCCTGCCACGCGGCCTCGCTCTTTAAGATATCAACTTCTGCGCTCAAGATCCTTTCAGAAAGCGCTTTATTCTCTGCCTCCAGTCCTGCAACCATAGCATCAAACTCCTGCTTGTTTTGGCTTTTTAGAAGATCCATTTGAACCTCTTTAAGATTCAGATCTTGTCTTAATCCGGAGATCGTCTCTTCAAAAACCTTGGTGGCCTCTTGGTTCTGTTCCCGCTCCCCTTGGAACTGCTTCTCTTTGGTCTCAAGAAGCTTTTGCAGTCGGTTTATTTCCACTTTGTTCCTCTGCAGGTTCTTGCTGAGCCGTTCCTTCTGAGCATCCATCTTGTCCTGGTTCTCCCACATGGCGTCTATCTGGCTCTTCAGATGGTGGATCTCAGTTTGAGCTTCACGGAGGGAGTTCTGTAAATCCACTTTGCGTCTTGGCGTCTTGGTCTTCTGCTGCCCTGACCAACACATCCGTCCCTGTGTCTCGGGGTTTGTCTTTGAGTCATGTCTGGTTCTGCTCTGGACTGTTCCTGTCTGTCGTTGTTGCAGACGATTGTCCTGGCAGATCGACCCTTCTGGACTGTTATAAACATGACTTGTGTGTAGTCGATACAACAAGTTAGTTTTAGTCTATTGGGTTCTAAGGTTCCTATAGTAGAAAGTAGTAGTGGCTGTCTGTAGTAGGCCTACACTGTGTATTGTCTGCTGTAGACTGTGGTTGTTTGTAGATGCGTTTCCTAGTAGTAGATTCCTTGTTGACTGTGAAACACTTTGTATGCACTTGATACGATGATGAGTAAGTTTTACTCTGTCGGGTTCTAAAGGTGCTGTAACAAAAGAAAGTTATTGGAATGTTGTAACTATATAAGTTCTAGAATGTTGAAGCCTTTTGATCTTAGCCTCTTACATCATGTTTTCTTTGATCCTTTGATCTTATAATGACATCACAACATTCAAACACCTTTTGTTTGTTACAACACAACATTCTAGAACTCTGAAAACTTATAAATAGGAGTACCTTTAGAACCTAACAGTAAAACTAACTCATCATCGTATCAAGTGTTTACAAAGTGTTTCACAGTCAACAAGGAATCTACTACTAGGAAACACATCTACAAACAACCACAGTCTACAGCAGACAATACACAGTGTAGGCCTACTACAGACAGCCACTACTACTTTCTACTATAGGAACCTTAGAACCCAATAGACTAAAACTAACTTGTTGTATCGACTACACACAAGTCATGTTTATAACAGTCCAGAAGGGTCAATCTGCCAGGACAATCGTCTGCAACAACGACAGACAGCAACAGTCCAGAGCAGAACCAGACATGACTCAAAGACAAACCCCGAGACACAGGGACGGATGTGTTGGTCAGGGCAGCAGAAGACCAAGACGCCAAGACGCGAATGTGGATTTACAGAACTCCCTCCGTGAAGCTCAAACTGAGATCCACCATCTGAAGAGCCAGATAGACGCCATGTGGGAGAACCAGGACAAGATGGATGCTCAGAAGGAACGGCTCAGCAAGAACCTGCAGAGGAACAAAGTGGAAATAAACCGACTGCAAAAGCTTCTTGAGACCAAAGAGAAGCAGTTCCAAGGGGAGCGGGAACAGAACCAAGAGGCCACCAAGGTTTTTGAAGAGACGATCTCCGGATTAAGACAAGATCTGAATCTTAAAGAGGTTCAAATGGATCTTGTAAAAAGCCAAAGCAAGCAGGAGTTTGATGCTATGGTTGCAAGACTGGAGGCAGAGAATAAAGCGCTTTCTGAAAGGATCTTGAGCGCAGAAGTTGATATCTTAAAGAGCGAGGCCGCGTGGCAGGCTAAGTACATCGCTCGCGAGGAGAAGTTCAGCAAGGATTTGGCTGAACAAGACCAGAGCTGGCAGGACAGTATGAAATGGGTGGAGGACCAAATGAAAGACATACTAGAGGAGAAAGAGAACAGTGCCAAGAAGATGTCAACACAGATAAAAGAAGAGAAGAAGAAAATTGAAGATAGAAATCTGTGCTTGGAGGCAACTGTAAAAAGCCTAGAGGAAGAAAAGGAAAGAATGGAGCTGAAAGTACACAGCTTGGACATGAAAGTTGTGCAGGTGGAGGGAGGGAATAAAGCCCTCAAGGAAAGAGTACATACCCTGGAAACAACAATACAACACCAGAAAGAAGAAAAAAGGAAAATGGTGGACCAGGTGAAATGCATTGCGGTAATGGGCAAACAGGTGGAGAAGGAGTTTAGAGAACTTGAGGAAAGAAATGTGAGCTTGAAGAGTTCTGTAAAAACCATAAAAGAAGACAAGAAGAAAATGGCGGAGAGAGTCATTTGCTTGGAAACAAGTGTACTGCGTTTGGAGGGAGAGAAGAAGAACGTGGAACAGATACTGCAATGCAATGAGGACAGATCTCAACAGATGGAGAAGGAGTTAAAAGAACAAGATGAAAAAAATATTTGTTTGACGACTAAACTACACACCATAAAGGAAGAAATAGTAAAATGGTGGAGAAAGCAAGCAGCTTAGAAACGAAGATCATACAGCTGGAGCAAAAAAATTGGAACTTAGAGACTAAAGTCATGAAGGTGGAGTTCCATAAGAATGAACTGGAAGATGAACTAGAGGACTTGAAGACTCAAGTAAAAAGCTTAGAAGAAGCCAAAACAACCATGGCAGCGATAGTACAGGGCTTGGAAACAAGTGTACGATATTTGGAGGAGGAGAAGGACAAACTGGAGGAGAAAGTCTGTGTGAAAAACAACAGGAGCTTCTGGTCTCACGTTAGGAGGGTGACGACCGGACAGACACAGGTGGTCGAGCAAGACAAGGAAAAAAGTAAACACAAAGAAAAAATGAAAATAAAGGACAAAGAGGAGGATGAAATAAAGAAGAAAATAGAGAAAGAGAAAGAGAATAAGGTGGAGAAGGAGAGAGAGAAAAATGGTGAAGATGAACAAGAGAAAGAAGGGATTTTGGAGTAAGAAGGAGAAGCGGGAGGGAGAATGGAAGGTAGAGGAGACCGCTGGTAATTCAACAACAGCTCCCTCCTAGTCCAGACCTCTCCAATCTTACCCCTTGGAGCCCTTCATTCACTCTATCCACTCTTTATACATTTTCTTCACCTCCCCTTTCCAGTCTCATTCTATTCATCTCTCCATCTCGTCACCCCTGAATCCTCCTCTTTCAATTCAATTCACAAACACTTTATTGCTTCTCATAGTGACAGAAAATGTCCTTCAGTTTGAGGCTCAAACAACAGAAAATACACAACATAAGACTCACAAAAAATCACACCAACCGTTATATTTTTCTTCAAACAGTTTCCACCCTCATTCTATTCATCCCTCCATCTCTCTCACCCCGTCCCTCATTCCACTCCCTTCTCTCTACCTCCCTCATCCCTTTCTTTTCAACCATTTTCTGTCTCTCTCTGTCACCTTAAATTCAAAAAAATAAAAATGCCATCATATTTTTGCATCCGTCTGCCTTTGTCAATAAAGTTATATATATATATATGAATAATAGATACAGCTGCATGACATCAAGGTTGTGTTTGTCTGCGTGGTTCAAAATGTTAAAATACACAGCGGAGGAAATAAGTATGATCCCCTGATTTTGTAAGTGTGCCCACTTACAATGAAATGAACGGTCTATAATTTTAAAGCTAGGTTTATTTTAACAGTGATAAACAGAATATCAAAAAGAAAATCACAAAAAAAAGATTGAAATTATTTTGCATTTCATTTAGTGAAATAAGTATTTAACAGGATTCTGTGGATTAATCACTATTAATTCTACCATTCGAAATAGGCCCGAAAAATTACCATTTTCTCTGTATATTGTTGTATGAATGGAACGATAAAGGACAGAAGGTGAATATATACATTTAAATGTAGTTTTTTTATTAATTGAAAATCCAAATGATGTGTTGGATGGTGTAAATACTGCAAATAAATTATAATCAACAAAAATATGCTACCAAACCATACTTCAATTTGGCTAACTATTACTATGTCTTTGAGCAAATATAGCAGGGGTGGCCAACCCGCGGCTCGCGAGCCGCATGCGGCTCTTTGCCTAGCTTCGTGCGGCTCTTCAGTTCATATCAAATTATGTGATTTATAATTTTTTTTTTTTTTTTTTTATACTTTTTTTTTTGTGTGGGCCTATGTGTGTGCATGTTCGCAAACGTTTCATGCGGCTCTTAGGTTCGTTTTACATGTTGTCTATTATTTCATTTTTTATTTTATTAATGTGTAGGCCCTATGTGTATGCCTGTTCGCAAATGTTTAATTGAGGACGCAACATAACGTTCGCAAACGTTTGGTGCGGACGCAACATAAAACTGCCCGCTCAGCTTGGAGGGAGGTTTTCCGTGAGTAAACTATTTGTGTCAAGTTCGCTCCGAAACAGAGTGGGAGAGTTCATATTTTTTGTTGAACGTTATGCCAAGCCATTCTGCCTTATATGCCAGGTGTCATTTGCACATTTCAAGGCTTCAAATCTTCAGCGCCACTTCAGCTCTCTCCATGCTAAAAGTAGCCTAAGTCCCACAAAGCAACATGCATAGTAAGAGAAAAACGCTATTTTAAATTGTTATATTTTTGTTTGTGGACTTGGTTGAACTGAGAGTTTGTGTGTGAGGCAGTGCACACAATGTTCATTGTTGAAAATGACTGCCCTGTCGTCTTTAGTCCAGTCCTGTCATTATCACAGGGGCGGCCTTAACGATCTGGGGGCCCGTTTCAAGTCCTAGTGTGGGGCCCCCTTTTTTTTTTTTTTTTTTTTTTTTTTTTAATAAATAATGCTTGTGCATGCATGTGCAAGCTCCCCGCGAAAATAAAAACGCCCCCCCCCCCCCCCCCCTGAAATCTTACTGGCCAACCTAGTGCCCCCCACCAGTTCAAATGTTATTTTTAATTTTAATTTTATTTTTTTAATTACATTTTTTTCCTGATATGTATCCTAGTTCAGAGATGATATGTATTTTTTTTCTGTCTTAACTTTTTTTGATAGGTAGTTGCCAAGTTCATCACACAAACACTCCAATCCACTGATATGAGATCAGTTTGCAATTTTCAATTACTAAATTAATGGTAGGACTGTGGCCACTAGAACTGGTCTCTCAGCAAAGGTCTTGAAAACAGCATAAGTGTGCTTGTGACATGCGTGCCACCCATGCATGTGTATAGGCACGTGTCCCAGCAGATTTTTGAAATCTGAATAAAAAAATTAAAGTTTGTAGTTAGCGAGTGTAACATGTTCTTAGCAAGGGCAGACTTTCATAAATAAAGGTTTATTTTTTTAGCAAGATATTTGGTCAAAAGCTAGTGGTCAGCTAGCAAGTTATGTTGTCTTGCTAATTTTACTATTCATCTGAGCTGAAATAAATATTGACTTTTTCCTTTATTATCTTCGCGAGAATGCACCAGAATAATTAGATTACATGTTAAAAACACAAAAAAATCTTCTGAGGGGGGATGCCCCAGACCCCCCTTCAGGGGTTTAGTTTTCTGACAAACATTACAATGGATACTAACATGATTTGGGCATTTGGGATTATAAATAATCTTTGAATTGGTTGTACAGCATATCACATGCTATTCATTCAGGTGTGCGATGGCCACCCCGCTCTAACTCTGTGGCCCACCTTGGCCACCCCCAGTCAAAATGTCCTGGAATCGCCACTGTGTGTACCCGTGTGTACGATGTGGCTCTTTGCAGTAACACAGTAAAAAATGTGGCTCTTTGTCTCTGACTGGTTGGCCACCCTGAAATATAGGATAGGCTATAGAATGGCATTTACTTGGTGAATCCATGGTTTTGCATCCCTGAATACAACCTGATTGCAGTGTGTACGCGCGACCACGTTCTATGGGACTGTTCATTTGTAACAGAAAGCCGACGTTATGTTGATGTCAGGTATTAATCACACACACACCTCTGCAAACTGCAGACGTTTGTTTCCTCCTGTGAACGGAGCAGAATGTTTCTCCTGTTGCTTCCGAGAGCAACTGCCGCCCACTAATCCAGAAATGCATGCGGCCCGTAAGCATGACGTAGCATGGACGTAGCGGCATTATGGGCCTATCAAGAAAGAGGGCGGCAAGCGTAGCGTAGCGGATGTAGAATCATTCTCGTTATGTAGCATTGTAAGCTAAAGGTCTTAGCGAGCACAGTTGCATTGTTTACCGACCATAGGCGTATAAGTCACTAACCCCCCGATGATCCGCTATATGTGATCTTTAAATTACACTCCGTTTTTGTAAAGTAATATAGTGGTTAACAAGTTCTAAACGAAGATTCCTCCAGCCGTCTAAACCATACTAGTGGGCTAGCACTGTTTTGATAGCGTGTGTTACATCTTTATAGGTCCATGGTGCTTAAGTTAACTATTGAAATCAACCAAACAAATGTTCAAATGCTTAAGTTAGCTTTTTAAAGTTTTCCTATAAGACCAATGTTGTAGCTGTAAACGCAATCAGAATGAGTAAGAATTAATTTTATTTTCCTGACGTGAGGCCGGGCCGAAACCTTTGTTTCACTACGACTCTGTTCAGCTGCCCACGGCTGCCCACTGAATGCCGTTTAAAGCCGTTGTGCTAATAAAACGCTTGAGGTGGCGTTTTGAAATGAGAAAACTTCCATTTTATTAGTATATGGTCTAAAGATAAGTATGAGCCTATGATCAATATCCAGATACATTTTGCGGAGACACAATCTTGTTCGCCGCTTGTATTGTAGTGGACGGGGATTTCTGCCTCCGGGCCGCATGCAAATAAGCTCCTCCCACAACCCCATTGATACCATGTGATACCATGGCTTGGCCACATGTCCATGCTGGCTGCCCGGAGAAGGCAGAAGTCTGGGGGCCTGATCCTGGGTCAGCCACAACGTTAGAGTGACTGTAGTACACAACGGGTGGGATGTACTGGGCGGATCATTCTGCAACTATGTTCTGCACATGCGTTAATTGCGTTAAAATTAACGCGTTAATTCCAGAAATTAAATCACACTAATTAACCCGCGTTCATTTTGACAGCCCTAATTAAAAAGTTTTCGATTATCATTGCTATTGCTGAAGAATCTGAAATTGGGATTGTTGTAATTGGTTAGGAAGTTAATTTGCACCTGCCATTACTGACCAGTAGAGCGAAGCATTCTCCAGTAAATATTCAGCTCTCGTTTGTTCCGGAGAACGCTTGTTGTCAAAATCTCGGTAACACTTTATAATAACTATCCGTTGTAACTCGTTAATAGATCATTAGTAAACTCTTAATTAATGATTATTAATGATTTGTTAAGTGTTTGTTAGCAGTTTGTTAGGGATTTATAACAATGGTAGATAGTTAATAGCTTAATAATTGAATCAGTTCATCTGGGAGGTAATCCGAGATACCGACGAGGCTGAAATAGGCTATAGACTATACACAGTGCATGGGCAACTGAGGGCAGCCCCATTTTCAAATATTTTTAAATAAACTCAATACACACTGTGCATGCCATGGACTTGAACGTGACGTGATCAGTTAATCTCGGATTACCTCCCAGATGAACTGATTCAATTATTAAGCTATTAACTATCTACCATTGTTATAAATCCTTAACAAACTGCTAACAAACACTTAACAAATCATTAATAATCATTAATTAAGAGTTTACTAATGATCTATTAACGAGTTACAACGGATAGTTATTATAAAGTGTTACCAAAATCTCTTTTCATCCATACTGTATAGGCTCTGTAAACGGGCATGTTGCTAGCTGTGGTGGGCCCCCTTTGATTACCTTTGTTTGCATACCCTTTTTAAACGAAAGGTCAAAATTATACACCTCAGCTTTTCCAGTTTTTAATGCAATTTAAGAAGTTTAGAAATGCTCAGAGGAACTTTCTGTTTGTGTTAATTCTAGTGGCCACTGGACAAAAGCGGTAGTGTTTTTACTAAGTCAGCTGTTGTTCCTGGGTGAGCGTGAACCCATGACAAAGGCATTAAGAAAAACTATTAAAAATAGCATTCTTTGCACCCTATATTTTTACACGTTGGGTCATTTGAAAACTAAAAACATACTGGCCATGAAGGTCATGTATAGCCTGGTCCTACCAGACCATTGTACTTCATTTCATTTGTACAGAAGGTCTGCTCAATTGACAAATGTTCACTCACTTGGAGGTGGGTGTCTGTTGAAGTTTAAAATGATTGGATCAGCCCAGTGCCACTCTGGATCTGCCATAACCGATCACATAGCGTTTGGTCGTGACGTATGTCATACGCCGGGACCAGCTCAGGCTTTAATTTATCAATATTCGGCAGCGTTGCCACAACAGACTGAATAGCTTTTCTCATATCCTTATCCATTGTCTTCCTGGTCTTCCTCTGAATACAACTGAGACTGGCGCACAACTGAGACGTCATCGTTCTCAGCCACTCCCTCTGTTCGCTGATGGACCGCTAACATTTTTGGCTGAGCAAGAACCCATGAATAAACCGCAGCCCCAGACTGACTACTGAAGTGAAATAAAAATTGAGTGGAAGTAGGTAGGTGGGCGGTGCCAGGCTAGGCAGGGCTCTAGACTGCGACCAAATGCTCGCATTTTGCGACCATTTTTGGAGACAGTGCGAGTAGTTTTTAAAACTAGGGGCACGCGAGCGACCGGAAATTCGCCGACATATGTATCATTATTATTATTAGTGCTTTGAGAGAGAGACGGAGAGAGAGAGAGAGAGAAAGAGAGTCCGCGAGTGATAAGTGAAACGATCAACAGCGATCACGTGACCTACTCTCATCTCAGTGTCCCGCTGTCGTGTTGCCAACTGGCAACTGTGCAAGAGACACATCTTGCGATTTTTTTTAACCGCGCGCAGGAGAGCAGAGTAGCAACGGAGCTGTCTACTCCTCACCGCTGACTGCACTCACTGGCCTCGTTCGACTTGGAGCCGTCTTGCTCAGACCTGCGCAACTATGACGCGCGTCTTGCTGAGCGCACAACAAAAATGCTGCACAAATGCTGTGCGCTCAGCAAGACGTCATAATTGCGCAGGTCTGAGCAAGACAGCGACATCTCAAACGAGGCTACTTAGCCCCCGGCCACCTGCAGCAGCCAGCACCGTGCCAGGTGACGTTTGTGAACAATTGTTTTATATGTCCACATTCAATAGGCCAGTGCATATCAATAAAATAGCTAACCTTGTAGTTATATGGCAACAAAAAAAGTGTGTGAAGTGAGTTTGTAAATATGTAAATAGGCCTAGTTCATTTGTACACTACCTGTTCAGCATTTTCTATTAATTTTGTCTCTTTCAGAAAAGCATAGGCCATAATGCAAATTAGTTGATAATGTAATCTAGCTCCTACTAGTTACCTTTGGGCCAATAACTATTTTCCTTACAGGAGTCAGCAGAGATAGAGTAGGAAAAATCAGAGGGCTTGGATGTAGAAGTGGTTGTGGTGAAAATGGGCAAAAAAAAAATCCTTTTCCTAAAGGAATGTCTGAAGAATTTCACATGGTGACGCAAAATCAAAAACACAATGAAATGTATAATCTGTTGTCAGTGTGGTCCAAAACATGCTGGCAATACAATATCAATAGGCCTAATATAGTTAAAATTGGGAAACATTTTAATAGATGTGTTGCAGGTCTATTTAATGTTTGCCCCAAAATTTTCTGCTTGCGCCCCTAAAAATTCTGAGTTAGGGGCGGCAGTGCTCCTAGTAAAAAAAGTTAGTCTTGAGCCCTGCTAGGTCATGTATGTATTTGAGTCTAAAATGACATAAAGTGTAAAAACAAAGAGCACACTATAACATGGTAAATAATCAAGTCCTAACAAGCACACAGGAGCGTTTAGTGATGTTGTAAATGTTATATGTAGACTCTTTCCCCTTGACTACCAGTGTTTGAGCTAAACTAACCTGGATGAGCAACCATTTCCCATTTCTTTATCAAAAAATGCTTGTTCCTTTAACAAGTATAATTCAGTCAGATAAAAGAGAAGCAGCTCACCCCATCCAGTGGCGGATGCGGGCTCTGGGTGAGAACTCTTTAGCTTTACCACCAAACCTCTTGAGGGACGGCCCACATGGACACTCACTGCAGGGAGACACAAGGTAAGACATTCATTACATAACGCAATAGGGTACGGTATATAGAGGACATGTTGTTTGGAGTTGGATGAATAGTGACATTTGATTTGATGACATTAGTCCAAGGCCGCTGTTAGAAAGTGAATGGTAAGCTGTGTGTTTTTCTAGTTGTCAACTCACCCAGCATGCATTGCTTCCCACTTGAGGATCTCCTGCCAGGCCTGCTCGTTGTTGGTGTTGTGGATTTTAATGATGTTGCTCATGTCATCAGAAGCGAGGTCATCCTCACGCCAGCGCCATCTACAGTTCAAACAGAGACTCGCAGTTAAAACACACAATGAACTCCCAAAGTAACCAAACCAACCAGAGTGAATGTGCTACCTCTACACTGCAGCTCTACAAAGCAACCATTAAGGCCAGGACACACCGGCCAGATAATCGCCGTCGTAGTGTCGGTAGGGGGTCGGGACACGAATCTGTTTGGTGTGTGCCGTGACGTCGGCCGACGTAGAGGTCGTCGGGCTTGTTTTGAGCCGACCGTCTTTCATTTGGAGCAATTTGATTGGTGGAAGGCTAGCGAATCAGTGAAGCCCGGAAGTGAGGCTGGTAGCACAAACAGCTAACAACAGCTAGCCATCGTTTTAATGTGTTTGTTCGTTTCGTTTTGAGAGTACTCACATGCATCAACCCTTGTTGACTGCTCGACACCATGCTCGACACTCTCTGCTAAAAATTGTGCTCTTATGGTCCATAAATATAAATACGTATTTCTATCTATGTTTATGCTCTAGAGAGCTGTCCCATCATTTCCGGCTTTCGTATTTTTTCGGGCCACAATACAGATTAGCGCCGCCTGCTGCTATGGAGACATTACGTCCCGCGCAAGCAACAGAGTGTACGGAAAGTCAGCAGTCAGTTTGGTGTGTTCTCTGGCCGCGACGGGAAGGCTGGAGCTTCCTGAAACGGCCGACTCCATTTTTTGCGTAGTCGGAACAAGTCAAAACAAGTCGGACTGGTGTGTCCTGGCCTTTAAGGTGCTGTATGCCGACATAAAGGCCTACTTCACCGGTTGGAACATGAAGGTGTATTGATTTAATTACCAATTTAATTTTTTTTTTTTGCACATTTATACTTCATAGGATCTCCGAGTTCAATACACCTTCATATTCCAACCGGTGAAGTAGGCCTTTAATATTTGGCCATTAAGCCAAATGAAGATTTGTTTTGTTTAATAACATAATAGTGTTTTCTTCAAAAGGAACATCAGGAATATAATCATACATTCCAGGAAATCTGTAGAATTAGAACTGTGGCCTTATTATATGCCATTGTCGATGTGTATGTCCTAACAATGTATTTATTCATTGACTTTTTCTGTGAAGATGCAGTTGAGCTTTTTTTTTAAAATTAAAATGGAGCATTGTATATTGTTAATATAATGTATATATACTATAATTTCACATAATTTGCAAGTGGCTTCATTGTTACAGAGTTTAATCTAAATGTTTCAATATACATTGTATAGATGTTATCTCATGCATTCTCTAGTTTTCCTTCTTGTACTGGACCAAACCATATATTCTTGTACTGTATATGTGGTGACAATACTCTCATGTCCGCTTCCCCCTTCTTTTCACCCAACAGTTCAACTAATATATTTATATATAAATATGAATGTACACGTCAGCTGGCACGGCTAACACAACTGCTCTTTCCCCAAAACAGTAAGAGGTGAAGGCTGGAATGAAAAGGTTTGTACGGGATAATGGAGAAGCCCTACTATTGGTGCTACGCTCCATATACACAGAGAGACAGGAGAAAGTCTGACCCTTTGCGCAGCATGGCGTTCCAGAACATCTGCTCTGAAGGGTAGACCCAGTTCTTCTCCCCGTCGTGACGGGGAATGGTGGACTCCACTCTGTTAGTGGGCAGGGGGAAGGGCTGGTCTGGAGCCGGGACCTGGTTGGGAGGAGGCATCTACACACACACACACACACACACACACACACACACACACACACACACACACACACACACACACACACACACACACACACAGGTTAGACAATACAACAGCTTTAAAATAAATATGAAATTAAAGAGGGAATCTTTAGTTATGTTTTCTGCTGCCGTTTGTATTTTTATTTGATTTAATTCACACTGTATAGAGACCGCTTTCTCCTTAATACTGACGGATGTTCAGGCAATCCACCTACAACCTAGGTTCTTTTATGCCTAGTTTCCACTGAGCAGAGCAGATTGGTTTGGTGCGGCTCAGTACGCTTATTTTGGCGTTTCCATTGCCAAAAATTGAGCAAGGTCCCAAAATAAGCGAGCTGACCCGCTCTGAGCCGAGCTGCTGGGTGGAAGAAAGGCAATAGTCTTCTGTTTGTGCTGTAGTTGTTAGTGTGTTGTCTGTTTTATTGTATATAAAAAGCTTTAAAAATAAAGTTAATATTTGCTGTAAAGTGACAATGGCCCTCATTTATCAATCTTGCGTAGACCAGAAAAATGGGTGTACGTACATTTCCACGCAAATCTCGGCATTTATCAATATGGACGTGAGCGTAGGGTACGCTCAAATCCCACGCCAGCTCTCAGCTCGTGTACGCAAATTTGAAAACAGCTTGGACTCGCAGTGCAGGCTGTGCCGGGTAGCCGATGACTTTGTTGGACAATTATTAGAAGATAATACAAATGCAGTGCAAATAAGACCGAAATAAAGATATTAATCACTTAAAAATGAGCAGCTTATGGTGTGCAACTGAGTAGGAGAGCTGATTCAATAGTGCGCACACGTAAGGGCAGTTGTCTCCGTTTTGGAGCAGCTGGGGGACACTGAGGCACGGGGCTGCATTCATTCAAAATGTTAGCCTAAGTATTAAATATGTAGTAGGCCTACACTGCTCTTTATGATACAAAAAAATACACGGCACAACAATCAGCTTAACATTTTATTTATTTGACGCACTTTGTAGATGTTAGTTCCTCTTTTAATGTGTCATTGATGCTAAAGCGAGCGATATATTTCCACCTTAACCGGCACGTTTTTCCGATCTGCTGGTGGAGCAGCTCAGCAGGACAGTGGGCGCTCTCACAGCTGATCGCTGCCGGGTCGGCTTGTGCAGCTGACGGCCGGGATGACCACTCGTGCCAAGCGCATGCTGTCATACAGTAAAACGCTAAATGTGTTATTTTTAGTTTTTAAAACCCTTTTGAGTAGTGCTATCTAAAAGGGCCAATACATTCTAATCATTCAAATCTCTGCAGACGTGTATTTATTTTATGGGGACCATTATCGGACAGTTGGTGCGTCTTTTTCTCCTCCACCACTTATATTATGCCCGCAGCCCCGCACCCCCAGTTGGTTGCATTTCAGAACAGCAACACGCTTTTTTTAGTGGCGATTTTGAGTCAACACCAACGCTGTTGACCGCAGCAGTTATTTCCTTCCTAACTGCTGCCTTCTGTCGTTATTTGATGCTGCTTGTAGGCTAATGCTCCGAAATGAAACTCTTTTTTTTCTACTTTCGCTGTTATTCTGTCAATTTCTACTTCAGGGAAGTGCCGTATTGCGCATATCCATGTCGCAAAACCTTTGGGCGAGGCCTCTAAACTGAGAAAATATAGGGGCGTGGTACGATTGTTTTCAGCCGCTGCATTTATCAATAATTGCGTGGCGTACGCCGAGATTGGCGAGATACGACTGTTTGATAAATCCCACGCGATACCTGGCGTAGGGAGGTATTTGCGCCAGAATCTGCACCAGTTTCCACGCAAGTTTGATAAATGAGGGCCAATGTGAAAAGAAGATTGAAAACACAGTTCACATAGACACATAACTGATCAACAAGGAGAACTAAAATATACATGTATGGGCCTGATGCTCTCAGCTAACAGACATGAGTTTCAATTTACAGTATAAACAGAAATGCTCTGCCTGGTTTGTATTCTTGAATTCCTCTCCCTCCATATAAAAGTTGCTGGTACCATGTTTGATGGGTCGATGTCACTGTTGTTGGCTGCTGCAGCTTTCATGGGACACTCCACAAACTCATAGGCCCGTTCCTGGTGAGCGGGGCCGGCTTCTTTCTGGTGCATGGGACACTCTGGTGGAGGAGACACTGGAGGAAGAAGACAGGGGGACGTTAGGCCAAGGGTACACAAGGGGCCACACACACTTCTATTTAGTATGTTTCTGTTAAATGTTTGTTCATACTTTAAAAATTGTAAATGGCCTATTATGTAAATGTCTTCATATGTAATGGTCAAAGTGCTCAGAGCTTCCTCTGCTGTCAGTGAATGAAAACAAAAAAATTATTCAGTCTGGATTAGTCCATATTATTAATAAATTAAGCACTGACACGGTTTCTGTTATTATTCTTTCATGCCTTTAAAAGTTAACTTTGCAAACTTTTGTGGACATCTAATTCCATCAAATATGCCTTTCTCTTATTTGAAATGATAACGATGGTTTATAAAATATTCTGACCGAAATTGTATGACACTGTCCCTCAAAATGAAAGACAACAAGAAAGTCTAGCGCAAGTTGCCACAGAGTGTTTGCTTAAGTGGTAGAGGCGTGTCATGATTGAATAAGCCTGCTCTGCATGGCATTGATCTCTAAGTTAATATACCTTTAACAGGCTCAGCTTGATGCATGGGACACTCTGCTGGTGGAGACACTGTAAGACACAGACACAAATGACAAAGGGTTAACAACAGTGTTATCAAACATTATTAAGTTTGGACCAATGCACAGACGTAATCGACGTAACAGATTACGTAAATACGTTGATTTCCATGCGTGTGCCGATGCATCGCAGGGACAGGAGTTTTTTAATACAGACGAAAGGCAATGGTTATTATATCTGTCTAATTGATTGATTGGAGCCACTACTCTCATGCATTTATCATGCTTCTCAGCTGGAATACCAATAGATTGGCTGTGTTGCCCCGGTGATGTAGAGTCTTTAACTTCCCAAGTTTCTCACAGCACTTCTTTATGTTCAATGTACCTGTCCCTGAATCCTAAATAATTCCATAGAGCAGCCTTTATTTTCATCACCAGTTCAGCGTCTGCTTACTGCTCGTTTACTCTCCTGTCTGCATGCTGTATAGTCATGCACACGTGCATCACCGTCGCAGAGCTGCACACACACACACACACACACACACACACACAACACACACACACACACACGCGCAGATATTCTGATCAGAGGAGAGGAACGCCTGGAGACACATGTGCGCATTTATCTACCGCAATCTCATCCTTTTGCGAGGTTGACCATTCACAAGTACACATCTCGCTTGCTAGTAGGGTTGCCGCGGTGTGGACATTTTCATACCGAGTAATACACGTGCGTCAACACCGGTGTTACCGAGTAAACACCACCAGACAGGGTCTTTAAAAAAAATAAATAAAAAAATGATTAGGCTTCACCGCAGATTTCAAGAGAAGACGGTCCGTCGGCTCTGTAGGCGCTTACTTTGATCTTAAACATTAGATCGCGCAATTTATTCTTGAACAAAACAAATGCTTAGTGTTTGTAGATCATTTGGTTAAATTATTATGCAATTTGTTCAATATGAGCCATCAGAGCCACCGTACTGTGTTGCCTCATCGAATCAGAATGACTGGTAAACTACTTCACTTTTACCTGTCTGTAGGCTATCAGAGCCATGATCGGAGCGCAGTTTATTGAATGCTTGGATTAAATTCACTCGTTTAAACTCGGTGTGATCCTTGACTCATACCAACCCATATGAACTTTCTACAGTGTTGTCAATAACTGTTGTCGTGCACTTTGAGGTGTGTCGGTGACGCGACGTCATTTTACCGGGGCTTCAGCTCCAAATGTTTTGAGTGAAGCTACCACGGATAGGCCTATATTTGCGGCGTGATTTCCACTGGGGACTTAACATGTCCCCCCCCCCCCCCCCCCACACTTTACAATTTATAATTTTTTCACCGCAAGCTGTCATCGACACGGAGCTGCAGCACACAGACAGCCTGCCGCTGTGTAGGCGCGGGTGTGTGAGTGTGTTACCTCCGGTTACCTCCCGTTGCTGAATCTTCAACAGTTTGCAGACTACCTAGTTTAGCCTACGTGTTCAGGTTCCCTAGTATTGGGATTTCATCAAAAATATTGCCAAATAGGCGCGTTTGCTTTGGGCTTTGAAGCCAAGTCCTCAGCCATCGTCTTATAAACCCTCTACGGGAGACTCCGCTGCTGTGACGCGGCTCTGCGCTGCACGGAGCGGAGCAGACACTTTCAGTTTCATTGTTTTCTGAGTAGCCTTATTATAACTTAGAATTTAGAGTAGCCTTAGACATAGGCTACTAGTTTTTTATTTAGCCGAATGAACTGCCGCCGTCACGCAAAATTTAACCAATTGGCTTTTATGTCTATTTTTTTTTAATAGGCATATGCCCAGACTATCCAAGAGTACCTATTTGCAGACCCATGGAGAAAACGGACCTCCACTACACCGGAAGCAAGATGGGGCCACGCCCCAAACTCATTTCATTGGTCAGAATTGTAACCTACTCTGAGTTTGTTTTCACTTTACGCTGCAGCTCCGACTGAAGAAAGAGTGTCACTGCAACAACGCGACCCTGTACAGTTTAAAGCAAAATCACTCCATAGAAATCTCCATTTTTATAATTAATCGATCATTTGTCTGTGTACATTCAGTACACTCTCAGTTTCTCCCCGGCGAAAATGAAATCCAAGCTGTGGCCGCCATTGCTACAGTTTTTAATTCAGGTTTTTAAAAGATTTATAAGTTATTAATTGGGTTTTTGATAACATTGTTGGTGAGAAATGTGTGTCATACTTTCACAATCTTCACTCAGTGAATGTGTACGATTTAGTTTGATGGTTATCACGAGTATTATTCTGGACATCGCAAGGTTTGTTTATCTTTGATCAGCTGCTTGAACAACGTGCATTTGTTGATAGCAGAGATTGCACTGATTGTGAATTAAACAGACGGATTTCAGAAGATGTACACAAAGCTTCGTTGCTTCATTAATCTTCTACCTCAACATCTACTTTTTACCACCGTCCTGGCCACTTGGGACCCTTAACAAACTGACGTATTTTACTGTGTACTAGCACCATAACCGGTGGAAACCGTGTATTATTATTCACCGCTAGGTGAACTCCGGCAGTAAAACAAAAAGAAGAAAACAAATTCAGAGTAGGTTACAATTCTGACCAATGAAATCCACTTCCGGTGGAGCTCCACTTTCCCCATGCGTCTGCAAATAGGTGCCTCTCAGACTATCCGGTGTTGCTCGGTGTTGAGGCTCCCACCGGTGTGAGCCTCAACACCGAGTAACACCGGTAACACCTACTACCGCAGCAACCCTACTTGCTAGTAGACTAATTGTGCAGCACTTATATGCCTTAATTTTATTTAAAGTATATAATGACTGTTAATAAAGATTCTGACCGAAAAACGTATGACACTGTCCATCAAAATGACAGACAACAAGAACGTGTAGAGCATCCACTGCTGCCACAGAGTGTTTGCTTAAGTGGTAGAGGCGTGTCATGATTGAATAAGCCTGCTCTGCATGGCATTGATCTCTAAGTTAATATACCTTTAACAGGCTCAGCTTGATGCATGGGACACTCTGCTGGTGGAGACACTGTAAGACACAGATACAAATGACAAAGGGTTAACAACAGTGTTATCAAACATTATTAAAATCAATGTGAAGTAATGTAGAATATGCTGTGAACCTTTGACAGCAGGTGGGGCTTCTTGGTGCATGGGGCAGCCCTGAGGAGGAGCGGCCATCATGGCCTCAGCCCTCACTGTAGGAGTAAGATGTGTGGACAAGGAGGCTCCCATCCTGCCCTGAAACACATACAAACACATGGAACTGAAGACCGTCAATAAATACACTTTGTGTCACATGCACTGGTGGAAGGACGACCTAAAAGTAAAGAGCCAGTAAGCATGAGGTCGCTGGTTCGATCCCCGGCACCGGACAGGTGGGTGTTGGTTGTATAACTACTGGTGGCTGGTATTACATCTACCAATGGGTTTAGCACTAGGAGTGACAACTAAGCAAACCTTGTACAACAGCAATAAGTATAGGCCCCTGTGTGTACACACACATGTATCAGGGCAGATAGAGAGGAGCTTTAGGGGAGTTACATACACACAAGGTTTTATTATGGCTTTTATTATTTCATCTTAGCATCCAACCAACCACCCTCTAAGGGTGTGTTGGTCTGACCTTTCAAGGACACATGACTCAAATTGCTCAAAGGAAGCAAAGAACAGCCCTCCACAAACAGTTGATTCAGAATCAGAACTGGTGTTCCATGTGCACACACACATTTCTATAAACATACTAGGAGTTTGCTCTGGTATCATGGGGCACACAATGAACATACAGTTAACAGAAACATTTTGAAGAATATAAGTAAAAGGCACCTCAAAGGAAATAAATAGAACACTTACAGTACAATATTTTAATAGAGAAATAATATGCAATTATATATTTGAATATCTTTATTTCTATGATCTATTAGTTATGGTGAGCAACATGATGCAATAAACACAAGCAACATAAGATAACGCAGTGACAGAGCATGCTGGTACCTGGTGTTATGATACATGCAAGCGTATGCAAAAGTTTAAGTTTCAAGCGACTCCTTATGCTTATTTTAATGTGAAATATGCTAACCGGTTGACAACGCTAACAGAAGTTATCCTTGATAACGCTCATGGTTGACAGTAGCGTCAAAGCTTTGGTACAACACAACCTGGCTATATTTGCAACGCTAGCTAATAGCCTGTTTTCACAGACACTCATGTACCCTCCGACATCTCCCTTTAAACTGGGTTTTTAACAGACTGGAAGGAATTAAGTGAAACGAGAAGGGAAAATCCTCTGTCGACCCGGCAAAGTAGCTACTTTCATTTACCGTTAGCCAGCCTACCAGCTATGCTAACGCTAGCTAATGGGTTTGACTTATTTGCTTTTAGATGTAACGTCCTTTAAACAATGCACGTTAACGATACTTTCACGGTGCCGCGTTGAGTTCGTGTCTGTTCACATAAACTACAGCACAGTGCGAGAGAAATAACTGACCTGTTAGAGAAGTCCGCTGTACAATGATGTTCTGTCAGGTTACTATCCCAATGTCAACGTGCAGGGCAGATGGGAGTTTTACGCAAGACGTAAGTTACATGTGTCCCACGTATGCCATGACGTATCCATCCACGTCATCACGCTGAAAATACGTAAACACTTGGTGATAATTAACCGAAATTCTTCTCTCATCATGACATGGACAAAAGCAAAGGTGAATTACTGGTAAATATCTGTCTTATTCTTGAAATAGTGAATAAACCGAAACCTAAGTATATGTATTAATACATTATACAAAGTTCACCAGATCACACTAACTTCGGTTACAAAACCCAGTACCCTGTTGTAGTTGTTACTAACCACTAGATGGCGCCAAATACCACTAGGCCTATAGAATTTGTTGAGAAATTAGTAACTGTATCGTGATGTCAAACTGAGTAAATTTTAAGAGGAAAACAATGGCATAAATCATATGTACAGCCCTGTTTCAAGCTTTTTATGCAAATGATATATATGGGTTCGATTCCCGGTCTGAGCCAGAAGAGGTTTTCTGACTTTAATTTAGATTTATGTATTCTTGCTCACAGTGGCCCTGATACGCCGTCATATTAATAAGCCCAATTACTAAATGAATTCAGTCAATGGAAGTTGATAACATTTCACAAAATACGTTAGTTGATATATCAACAAGTCCACTAACTTATTTGCACAACAAGCTTGGAACAGGGCTGTGTGACCTGTCACCTTCTTGGCTGTTTAGAGAATGAACTGCCTACACTCTTGTAACTAAATGAATCATCAGCGCTGAAGATGGTTCAGTGGTAAAGGACGCTGCCTGCGTGCCTGGAGACGTAGAGATGTAGGTTCAAAACCTGAGGTAGGCCTATGTGACACAAGTGTGTGTGTGTGTCTATGTGAGTGTGTCCGTTGAAACCAAACTTAAAATAACTCAAACAAAACTGCTCAAACCGCCAAAACTTGCATTGCGTTCATTTCCTCTGCATATAGGCCTATTTCCGCCGCTTCATGTTTCAATTTCCATTTCCATTTCCTACTGGAACCTTCAAGTGAACAAAGGACAGGTAAATCCAGGTATGTCGAGCCCACTGGATGGATCTCACGTGGTCAACTGTTATGGTACATTTCCCACACAGTTCTTTATTTTGCTGTCTTTTTGCACAAGTGTGCATTCTGAAAGTGGAAAGTGACAATCTATAATAAAGTGTCTGTCTGCACCAAACCAAGCCACTGGCCTGCCTGTCCATACAGTGTGCTCTTATCCCCATCTGCTGGATGAAATGCAGCATCACATTTGGTTATTTAACTGCATTTCTCAGTATTTTGTCTTGATTCGCTGCCTAACAAACTAGACCTGGATTACACAGTTTCATAAAGAATAGCCTAAGTAGTATATCGTCACCTTATAACACAGACTGAGACATTGATCACATAAAGATGTTCCCATCAACAGAGAAGTACAAGTTATTATATTCCATTTTTATTTAAAAAGTAAAATATTACAGCAAAGGTGAACAAAACCATCGGCATGAACAAAGCAACATGTGTATGACCACAGGATGTCTTAAGGGCTAAAATGTGAAATTAAACTGAAGTATCAAATAGAATCCATGAGAAACATTTTAGACATTGCATTTACTACAACTATACTTTTGCATTTGTCATGCAGGTCTCTGCAGACGAATAGGGTAAAATGTTAACTTGTAGATATTATCATGGACCTTTGCCACTTGATAACTCACATTAAAAACATACATTTTATGTATAAAAATGTATTTTGGAAATGTTTGAATAAATATGCACATTTTGAAATATGGAACTAATTATGCATTAATGTGCATCTCTTCAAAAAAAAGTCAAGATGTTGGATAAAGATTAAAAAATGTTTTACTACATTTTAGTGTCAAATGTGTTGAAGAATAGATTTTAGATTTTTTAATTTTATAAATCAAACGATACTATGTACAGGTCTTAAAATGCATTTTCGGCATGTTTTCAAGAAGAATCATAAATCAGACGATAGACAACATATGAACAGATCTTTCTGTAATAACCTTCAGAATAGTGCAAAGAATGATTATGGAAAGTTTAGTTAATATACTTTAGAAATTTAGATTTTTGGTTCAGAGCATTGTTGAATTAATGTCCGTTAAATATGGTTGCATAGGATAAATATACAAACATAAAAGGTTTAGTCAAATAAACACCTACATTTATCTATTGGGCCTTTGATTTATACTAGTATGAAAGATGACCGTTATGTGGATGCAGTGTTGAAGCTGAACACAGGAGGAGCTATTTCACTAGAAAATGATTTTTTGATTAGCAGGCAACAGCGCCATAAAAATAAAATAAAAACATCCCACGTCTTCAAAAACAATGTCAATTCTGCTCTTGCGAGTCTCCTTTTGATTCTGTCATTTAGTTTTGATGGCTGGCATTACAGAGCTCAGTGCCTCAGGGTCCTCAGTGTGACTCTATTCACTGGAACACTGTGCCCCTTTCACAGCACCGTTCACTGTTATGACTGCATGTGTTGCATGTGGCTTTTTTGCTTTTTATTTGTGTAATAATAAAATCCATTTCAAAAACTGTTAGTGGTGTAATTTTCCCATTTGAAAGATTGGGCCAATTGACTTTCAGATAATGTATAAAAGTTCATATTAATTTTGAAATGATTGGGAAAAGCACATATTAGAATAGAAATAGGACTGCTTTCTGTTAAGGCCAGGACACACCAGTCCGACTACCCGGAAATGGAGTTTGCCGATTCAGGGAGCTCCAGTCTTCCCGTCGCGGCCAAAAAAGTGCAAAGAAAACACCAAGCCGACTGTTGCCTTTCCGTACGCTCTGCACTTGCGCGGGACATAATGTCTCCATAACAGCAGGCGGCGCTAATCTGTATTGTGGCCCGAAAAAATACGGAAGCCAGAAATGATGGGACGGCTCTCTAGACCATAAACATAGATAGAAATACGTATTTATATGTATCAAATCAAATCAAATCAGTTTTATTTATATAGCCCAAAATTACAAATAAATTTGTCTCGGTGGACTTTACATTTCATACAATATGATATATGATACAATATGATACAATATGATACAATATGACACCCTGCCCTTACACCCTTAGCTCGCTGAGAAAAAACTCCCAGTAAAAACCCTTTACCGGGAATAAAAAATTGAAGAAATCTCAGGGAGAGTCGACAGAGTAAGGGATCCCTCTCCCAGGACGGACATACTGCAATAGATGTCATAAGTAGAGAAAATCACGAAGGAATTTGATCATTGACCAGGTGATTACGTGGTAATACTAAGTAAAGTGCGAATAGTGTGATGCAGGAAGACTTCAGATGCAGCCAGAGGATCCACACCGTCTCGTCTCCACCAGGGAAAACTAAGGTTTCCATCGCCGGGATTACATCCCACGTCTCCAGGTGGCGCCCTTGACCACTGCACATCATTCGCGTTGATGGTCCATTCTCAGATGAAACCGGAGGGGGGACCAGATCCACACCGTCTCGTCACGACCAAGGAAAATATCCTGATGTGAAGCAATAGCAAACGGGGAGCATCCATTCCTAGACAGCTGATTCCACACAGAACTCGGAGTCAGTCGAGTAGCATGGAGAGTGCTTGGTAGACGGAGGGAGAGAACCCCCGGGCAACGCTCAACCAATCATGTATGGACCATAAAGAGCACCATTTTTAGCAGAGAGTGTCGAGCATGGTGTCGAGCAGTCAACAAGGGTTGATGCATGTGAGTACTCGCTGAACAAAACAAACAAACATATTAAAACAATGGCTAACTGTTGTTAGCTGTTTGTGCTACCCGCCTCACTTCCGGGCTTCACAGATTCGCTAGACGACCGATTTCACGGCACACACCAAACAGATTCGTGTCCCCGCCCCCTCCAGACTCTACGACGACGAGTATCGGGCCGGTGTGTCCGGGCCTTTAGGGTTGAGTGTGTGAGAGTCACTCGCTGTCTTTCTTAGTCTGGTGGATTTGAGAAACATCATTGACAGCCCAACTACTGTCCCAATTTGAAATCCACATCCAGCCCAGTACAAATGTCCTCAAGCCATGTTTCCACCTCAGGAACTAGTTCCCGGAACAAAGAACCTTTCCAGGAACTCTGTGTGTTTCCACCTCAGGAATCAGGGCCTAAACCATAGTAGAGCCCTGTCTTTTACTCCTTCTCCTACGTCATCGGCCTGACAGGCATAACCTCCCCGGGAGTTGAGGTCGTGGTGGAAACACAGACAACACACGGCCACAGGAACCTTTGAGTTCCTGGGAGAGTATAGTTCCTGGAACCTTACCTTCCTGGGACTTTTGCTGGATCAGATAATAAAAACAAACGGTGAATACAGGCAAAAAAATGTTCAGAACAATTAAAGATATTGTATTTAAAAGACAATAAAAAAAGAAAAAAAAAAGTTGAACGTGAATGTGGTGGATTTCAGACTATAATGTCTATTTAACAATGTGACACATTGAGAGATGTAAGGACCTGCCAGCCAGCTAGCGCGCTGATTCCATCCTGGCTGGCTTGGTTACCTGGCAACTGCTCCAGGCCATTCTATAACCGCTCTGTGCAAAACGTCAAATTGTTGTTTTCACACTCTTTTTGTATGATGTGTTAATTAGAGAGGTTTACGGCTCTGCTGCTGGTAGCTGGATGCTGTTACCTTTTGCTTTGTTTTCTACCCTGCCTCCAGCCCTTTATTAACCACACAGATGTGACAATCAAAAGTGGATGAACAGATTTTGTTAAATGCCGAACTATACCTTTAAGGCAAAGTGAGCTGATGTGTGCTAACAGCCCACTTAAGTGCCTGGATTTAGATTTTTCTTATGCCTCTTTTCTAGCCACGGAAAAAAATGGGAAATTATATTCCACTTGAAATTTACTTTTGACTCTTTTACTTTAAACTTGCCTCCCCTTATTTCATCTTGCTGTTATTTTTTCTCTGTGTCCTCAAATAACCCTTAGACAATCTCAAAAGATCCCAAATAAGCTCCCAACTTGATGCTCTCAGTCCAGTGTGCGCGTTTAATATGGCTGTATTGAATTTCTGATCAGCTGTGGGGTTATTCCTGTAGGTGTATGGGGCGAGAGCTGAAAACAGAGTGAGTGAGTGAGGTGAACACAACATATTCTTGTGGCCGCTGCATTGCATTGTGGTCTATAAATGCTCCTGTCAGTGGAGGAGCAGATCTCCATGACTCCTTGACTGGCGGATACCTGCCTGTTATGATTGTTGAACGTCACTCTCTACTTAAATCCAAAAGTGTGGTTTCGTCCATGCTGAAGAAACCATGATGGCTGGGTTCCAATCCTCATACTTCCCTGCTTATTATATAGTATCGTAGAAAATAAGATTTAAGATGTCCCAAATACATGTGGTCAGATGCAGTATGCCTAAAAATACCCTCTCAAGTGTCCCACTTAAAGCTGCAGGTGAGTGTTTTGGGGATTCCAACGGCTGTTTTCCCAACGCTCTACCTGCTGTAGCTCCTCCCTCTGAACGACAGCTATGCGCGTTCATGTTGCTCCTAATCTGGCGCTTCATCATTTTGTGTCAAAAATGGTTCAAAGCGCCCAACGCACCTACTGCCCCCCCCCCCCCGATATATTTATTCCCCTAATCAACCATGGCTGCGATCAGACCCGACCCGACACAACAGCGATCATGTCCGCACAAAAAACAACAACAACACGGCCAACAATTGAGCCAAAAGACAAATTAACAGCAACTGAACGGAACCAATAGCCTTAAAACAACATTGCAGATTCACACAAACAGCAAGGCAGCACTAGCCTGGCTCCGCCCGCCCGCCTACTTCCGGCCAAATTTCATTTTCCCTTCAGTAGTCAGTCTGGGTGTACAGCGCATTTCCCAGATTCTCCGGAGAATCTACAGCCGTCCAATCAGCGAACAGAGGGAGTGGGCAGATCCAATCATTTTAAAACTTCAACAGACACCCGCCTCCAAGTGAGTGAACGTTTGCCAATTACAGCACTCCCAGACCTTCTGTACAAATGAAATGAAGTACGATGGTCTGGTAGCACCAGGCTAAGGCAGCACCATACCAAACACATTTACAGCAGCATTGTGTGCACGGCAGTACAAAATACATTACCCTACCTGGCTGTGACGGGACCGTGGCTGGCGTAGATATTGGTGCTTCGCTGTAATTTTGTGAAAGTTCCCCGGACTTAGCCGTTATGTTTGGGTTCATTATATGGCGGTGGTGGCCGCACACAACCGGGTGAGTTAACTAATGCTATCCGACCGGTGCTAACTTGGTTTATCGGCTAAAGCGCAGCCGCACATATTCACTGAATTAACCAGGAAGCCCATTCTCCTGGCTCACTTTCTTGTCTTCTAACCCCGAGCGGCTTCATGCAGCAACAGCAAATACATTTCCTCCTCGTGTTACTCAGTCTCTGTGTACACACTGTCCTCCCACCGTGTTAGTTGTTGGTATCCGACCGGTGCTAACTTGGTTTATCAGCTAAAGCACAGCCAAAAGAAGCCCATTCTCCTGGCTCACTTTCCACACGTCTTCTAACGAGCGGCTTCATACAGCAACAGCCGCCCGACTACATTTCCTCCTCGTGTTTCTCAGTCTCTGTGTACACACTGTCCTCCCACCGTGTTAGTTGTTGGTATCCGGGGAATGGTAAATTGAGGGTTCGTTGCATAGATAGTACAGTATAGATAGTTTGTTGGTGAAGACATTGCTATTCACTGTCCACCGTAGTAGGGCCAAACAGTAGTGTTCAGACTGCTAGGGTCGTGAACGCTCACGCAACTGACGCATCAACGTCGTTGCCAAGTGAACGGACAGTCCCACAGCCAATAAGAACAGAGAATCTGAGCCTGCTCTGATTGGTCAAAATTAACCTGAGCGGTGGCAATTTTTGGGGGCAGCACACAGAGGCAGGGGGGAGCAAAGTGATGAAAAATATTTTCAGACCACTTCACCTACATATAGCTGAATGGCTATTATGATAGTTTTGCCAAATATTACAGTGAAAAAACTCTCAACCCCACCTTTAAGAGGGGGTCAGAGCGCAGGGCAGCCATAGTACAGCATAGTACCATGGAGCAGTTTGGGGTTAAGTGCCTTGCTCAAGGACATAATGGTAGAGCTGGTGGGCACCGTAGATAATACCAGCAATTTTATTGCGCAGTGGACTGTGGGTCAAAATTGCCCCAAAAAGCTTCTGATCCTATCTGATTCCACAGTAAAAATCATGACTGGGTGTAGAAGGTGACGTGTGAAGTGTGGTAACTTGAGAGGGGATATGCGCAAAGACAAAGTTCAATTGTGTAAATTGACTAATAAAGAAACTGAATATATATGCAAGAGGCTAATCAGATTACCCAGAAGCCCTCTCTTTGCAGCAATATGGCCGCTGCAAGACCTTTGGGGCCAGAGCCCTGAAATCCGTTGTGCGGTTTGATTTTGACCTCTGACCGGAGGGTTTAATTGGCATGGCAAATAGTGAGAATATGGTTGGCCTTGTACAGTTGGTGGGTCGGAGAATCTCAACACATCCATTTCCTGTATCCACAACCTACCGGACACTCTCATTGGCTGTTCATATCCGCCCACAAGCTCAGGTTTTGTGAGGCTTCCCTTCATACTTCAAGAGGCAAATTCAAGGAGCGATGTTGACAAAATAAATAAGTAAAATACTTTCCCAATTGTATGCCTATGCTGCATGCAAACTAAATAAGTTGTTATGATCAGCTGGAGTATGTAGAACAGTAGTAAAGAAAAAGTATGCGGTTTGGAACACAGGGGATGTCTCTACACAGTGCCTCTAATTAGCTAGTTATCTGTAGCAACAAGAAACAAAATGGATGCCCGATTCTTGGTCTATCTCCAGTTGCTCTTTTTGGGGTGGATGTCTCCTTTAAATGCATATCGGTGTGGGGTCGACCACAGAGCCTATGAGTGCGTTGCCTGAAATATTGTGTACATGTTGATTTCCCATGTGTTTTTCTGTGAGGCCAAATAGCTGCACAGCACACAGCAGATGGCCATCAACACCCCTGGCGTTCTGTATCAAAGTCAGACATTTTATCATCAGTGCCCATTTCCATAGCAAAAGAAGAAGGCCTTTACAAGCACTATGTCACATCTCTTTGTGTGTGTGTGTGTGTGTGTGTGTGTGTGTGTGTGTGTGTGTGTGTGGTGTGTGTGTGTGTGTGTGTGTGTGTGTGTGTGTGTGTGTGTGTGTGTGGGAGCGTCGGGTGGGTGGGTGTGTGTGTTACTTGGAACCGGTCTTCTCTCAAATGTTTCTGCTCAAACTATTATTTCAGCATTATTGTAACATTTCCAAACTGCTTTCAGGTAGAGAGGCCTACCTCTGCCTTCAGGTTATTCTCAGTTAGGATTCTGATATGCTTGTTTTAAATCAAGTGATTCAAGTACATGGTAAGGCTGATAGGCCGCCAAAAACAGCTGTGGCTTAAGGCGAGACAATGCAGGAGAATAGGGTAAATGTTTTAACTTATAGATATCATCATGAAACTTTGCCCGTTGATAAATGGCATCAAAACTATTATGTTTTGGATGAATAAATATTCGCCAAATTTGCCAATATCTAACCAATTATGTGTATGTTTGCATCTTTAAAAAAAAAATTCTAGGTGTTAGATAAAGTTAAAATATTGACTCATTTTTTACCCCAATATTAGTGTCCAAAGATTTTACACAACATATCATATCATATTTATCATTTTAGAACTCAGAAAAATACTATGTACAGGTCTTTAAAAGGAATTTTCAGCACATATATTAGGAAGAAAAAGTATGCATTTTTCAGACAATTAACAACCTATGAACACATCCTTCTGTAATAATCTTTAGAATAGTGCTCAGAAAGATTATAGAAAGTTTTGTTGACGTAAGTGCTTCAGGTGTTGAGATGTTTGATTCAGAGTATCCAAAAAAAGACTGCTGAGAGATAATTGAAGATGGATGGATAGATTTAGTTAACATGCTCTGCTAATATCTTAACCTCCAATTTTCCTGATTTTCCTCTTACATTAATAGCTAAAGTATTGTGTGTCCTTCTTGTACTGTACTTGAGCAACAGTTTTCCCTGATATGAATCAAAGTAAACCCCTTGGACCCCCCTGTTTAACCATGCCTCCCTGTATAAAGACTCTCCTCCTCCCTCGGTGTGAAGGCAGTATCAAGTAAGATTAAGTGACTTTGTAAGTCATCAAGGCCGTGTCTTGTAATATTGATCTGGTATACGGGGGTGAAATAGGGCCGATCATTGGAGAAGTAATTATAAAAGGGTTGGCCAGGGCACCTCACTGTTTATCGGTGCACTCATTAAAAGACATTGGCAGGAACACACACAGACATGCGCACAACACACACACACACACACACACACACACACACACACACACACACACACACACACACACACACACACACACACACACACACACACCACACACACACACACACACACACACACACACACACACACACACACACACACACACACACACACTGGGGCCTATCTCTCCAATTGGCCACAAGTCCACCACACCAGTAAAAGTCAGTGGGTCATGGCTCCCCGTAGTGCGATAAGCGACGCAATGCCAAATTGGAGCAGGAGTGATTATGTCCCCCAAGGAAGCTATATGTGATGAAGCTATCCTACTTTCTATTTCAACTAGCGCTCCGTCTCTGTTGGCCTCTTCCTCTATATCAATGCTCAGTGAATTCTGCCTGTATCCTGCCTGTGTTTGGACATCAGTCTCCCTCTCTCTCTCTCTCTCTCTCTCCTCTCTCTCTCTCTCTCTCTCTCTCTCTCTCTCTCCTCTCTCTCTCTCTCTCTCTCTCTCTCTCTCTCTCTGTCTTTAATAAATCTTTCTGTTTTCAACCAGGCATTTGAATGCCAGTGTTTGATTGGTTTGACTGAACATTTACTGAAGGGAAATGGCATAGGAGCAGGGTGCTGATGCCCCTATGTTCCTATACAGTTACAGTATAGCACAGAACTGACGAACTTAAACGGCCTTACGCATATTTTTATATAGTGGGTGTCCCGGGGGAAATGCACCTGTTGGAAGACCAAGAAGAAGTTCTATACACACTGTCTTTCATAGCAGAACATGTTTGTTTATTTTGATGCAACGTTTTTTTCTCAACTTTTGAAAAAGCTGAAACATTATCGGTGATATTCATTTGTATTACAAAAACATCTTTCTTCATTCAAAAACATTATTGTTTTATTTTATGCACAGAAAAATAACCCCTACCTGTTTTTTGGTTCACACTGAGTTTGCGGTGCTGGATGAGAATCCAGAAATCAACCAACAGACTTCAACCTGAGCCTCCAGCCCTGCTTTCAAAGCCAGCTCCTCTTTACTAATGTTTCCTGCAGCACCTCCAGTTGTTACAGCGCGGGCTAACCCACCTTAGCATGGCCCAGAAAAACAAAACCACACACTGCGCCTCAGGGCACTTCTGGAGAAAATCCTCAATTAGACTAAGGACACATTCTTTGTAGCCAGGCTTCTAATACAGTGTTTACCTTCACTGAGGAAACACAGCCACAGGGCATGGAGAACACATGCAGATGTGGAGGCTAAGGGAATGGCTAGGACGAAGACAGCATGTATGGGCTTTGAAGAATGAGTAGAAAGCCATCTGATTCAAAGAATGTACAACATGACAGGACACGGATACATTAATAGGCACACATGTAATCGGTTATCAGTATGTACTTAAAAAAGCTTTAACAAATCTTTGGTTGTATTTGTTTGTTTTTAATTTTCTCAATAAAACTGACTTAAACTTAAACTTCCACCCCTAATTAAGAAAAAAAACACAAGCTCTTCTTTCTATGACAGGGCCAATTAGAGGCCAGATTCTCCTGTCATCCAGTGACTTGACTGTATTCTATGGAGAGTTGGGCCTCCCACAGTGCTCCATGCTGCTGCTCCTCTCCCCCTCCCTCAGCGCTTCATTTCAACTAATGAGCAAACTGCCACGCAATAATAAAACACACACGCTTTCCTCTGATGATATTTGTGCGAGCGTGTGAACAGGAAGTAAGGACTGGAATTATGTGTAGGTCAAAAAAAGAATCAAATAGTAGTAGTAGTAGTGTGTGTGTGTGTGTGTGTTGTGTGTGTGTGTGTGTGTGTGTGTGTGTGTGTGTGTGTGTGTGTGTGTGTGTGTGTGTGTGTGTGTGTGTGTGTGTGTGTGTGTGTGTGTGTGTGTGTGTGAAGTAGAAGATAATTTGAACCTGCAGGTAAACTCTTCATATCTCACAGCTGCTTTACTCTATCTTTTCAATTTGTCTTTACTTTCACTCTCATTTTCCCAAACGAGACCATCAGTGCAAAGAATGCCATTTTTATATAGTTTTTCTTCATGCCTTTGTCATGGGTACGATCACCCAGGAACTGCAGCTGGCGTAGTTAAAACACTGCCGCTTTTGTCCAAAGTGGGTGCAAGAATGAACAAAAAAGTTCCTTGGAGCATCTTTAGCAAAACACAATTGTTTTATACTTCAAAAGCTTCAATAATATTCCTGGTCCCTTGGTTACTCATTTATATCTATATTGTTGACCCCTGTAAAACTGGTCTACCTTAGATTGTCAGGTTTTCCGATACATTATATTCCATTATGTACAGTACCATACAGAAGGCTGGATATGTTGATCATGAAGCATAGCCATAATGAAATCTAAAGTATGGCCTTCACGGACTCCATCAAACCGTTGACATGCTTTTTCATTGATGTACTATTGATGACAAAATAAATATGAGGCTTGTGTGTAAATCCCTGTGTGTAGGACTGTGCAACCTCCTTATATTGATCCCATGTGAAGAGAGACATGCATTATATTTGAGCATGTCTATTCATTGTGCAGTGATCCGTGGTGGTTCAACTGGTCGCATACACACACACAGCCTTGAACTGAGCAGTACGAGCTGTAAACACATTGACATGTATTGACCTTATAAAGTTTAAATGGCAAATGTGTAAACAAAACCAGCAGACACAGAGAAACATTAGCATCGATTATGAATCATGTTATTGTCACGTGATAAATGTTATAGTCCAGTATTCCCTGTCTTTTGGCTCAGGTTTGGTCTCCACTGTGACCTCACAATGTACAGAATAAGGTCGCTGTAACCTTTGACCTCCAAAATATGTCCATTTCATGTTTGCTCTGTCCCTCAAAGCGATTGTTGGGCTCCCACTTTGATGCAGCACTGATGGACGGATTATTGAAAGAGCCTATTTGGGTCGAACATTTTTTTAATGATAGATTATATTGGAAGAAGTTTCCAAAAGAGGTGCTGTGGCTTAGTCAGTCAAAACACCTGTCTTGTAAACAGGTGATCCTGGGTTCAAATCCCAGCAGTGCCTCAAATATATGTTACTCTTCTAGGAAACTTCTGGTCATATTTGGCTTTTGTGAAGGTACGCAACACAGGAAAAATGAAGAGAGTTTGTGTAGCTTACTTGCAGAAGTGTTTGTCCAATGAAAGGGAGATTTTGGATTTGAATCCCAGTGATGCATCAATAAGAAATATCTTGTTTCATAAAAATATGATAGAGCTTCTCACCCTATCTGACGCCAGGCACTCTACTGAGAAAACCCATCTCAGGTGCTTGAACCCACGTTTTACTTCTGCAATTCTGTGACACACACATTTCTAAGAAATTGTCACGTGTTTGAGGCACTGCTGGGATTTGAACCCAGAATCTCCTGTTTACAAGACAGGCGCTTTCCCCAACTAAGCCACAGCACCTTGTTAGCTGGCAGTTTCTTCCACCACGTTTTTGTCCGACTTTCCTCATTTCCATAAATGTTTTAATACATTAATGCTGTGTCTCAATTCAGGGGTCGTATCCTTCTTAGGAAGCGGTCTATGAAGGCCACGCCTTACCGAAGGCCGAAAGAGCGTTGTTAAATGAGACAGACTCCGTAGAGCATTTCCGGTTTGCGTAACAAGCCGCAAACCGGAAAGCTGCTCCTGTGCTGCCTAGCAACCCTGATTGCTGCCAACGGAGACAGCATTGTCAACGGAGGAAAAAAGAAAAGGAAGTTGCCTACCAGACGAAAAGAAAAAAAAGTACAAGAAGAAAGAAGGACAAGAAAAAGAAAAGAAAAGACAAGAAAAAAAGAAAGGAAGATAAAAGTTTTGTTTCGTTATTTTTTTATTTCATTTGAGGAGTGAAACGCAATGAATCTTGGGATACGTTGGGCCGTGAAGGATCCGTCCGGTGGACCCTTCAGAACCATGAAACGAAGGCTGCATTTCTCGGCCACATATGAAGGAGCCTTCGAAATTAGGTTAGGTTGGGTTAAACTTTATTGTCCCCGTGGGAGTACAACAGAACAAAACACAACCACAGACACAAACACAACCAGACAAACTAACATTTAAACATTGAGAACATGGAGCTTGATATACTTTAAATGGCACTTTGATGTAAAGCATAGAAATCTACAGTATGGAGATAAAGTACCAGTGTGCATTGCACTAGAGCTCATGGATAAAGTGCTATGTGCTAAAGTGCAGTTCTAAAGTGCTATGTGCTAAAGTACTATGTGCTAAAGTACTATGTGCTAAAGTGCTAACCTATTTATTGCACATTATTCTATTGCACATTGTTTGTCAGTTTAAAGGAGGCTGGGACAAATGACAATCTAAGGTGGTTAGATTAGCGGCACCCGGAGTCTTTTCCCTGATGGCAGGGTTTCATATTCAGGGAAGAGTGGGTGTTGTGTGTTGGAAATTATTTTCTTTGCTTTTTTCCTAACTGCCTGCTCATAGATGCTCTGAATAGGCTCATATTCTTTCCTCCCTATGATTTTCATTGCCGTTTTATGCATGCCGGCCAGTTTGCTTTTTAGCTTAACGGTTAGGTTGCCAAACCATGAGGTGATCCCATATCTAATGATGCTCTCTACAATGGCACGGTAGAAAATCATCATGATGTGGCTGCTTACGCCGTACAGTCTTAGTCTACGCAATAAATATAGCCTCTGTTGCAGTCTATTGCACAGGTTGTCAATATGTGTCTTCCAGCAGAGAAGATTATCAATATGAACCCCTAAATACTTGTATGAGGATACCTGGGTGATTTCCTGTTTTTGATGACCACTGGCTCATGGTCAGTCACTTTCCTCAGATCCAAAACCATTACCTGTGTTTTGGTCACATTTAGAATGAGATGGTTGGTATCACACCACTTAATGAATAGGTCTATCTCATCCTGGTACACAGAGGGGTCCGTATCCTTGTGTGGAAGGCTCAGGAGCACGGTATCGTCCGCAAAATTTCACCATATAATTGTTAGGGTGCACAGTCCTACAGTCATTGGTGTACAATGTAAACAGTGTTGGTGATACAACGCAACCCTGTGGGACTCCTGTGTTGCAGTGTTTGGTGTCTGACAGTGTTCTGTTGACCTTCACTTGCTGTGTTCTGTTCGTTAAAAAAAGAGTAGAACCATTTAATCAAGGTGGTGTTTACACTCATGTCTTTGAGCTTCTCTAAGAGTATGTGAATTTGCATTGTATTAAAAGCTGAGCTGAAATCAACAAATAGAATGCTAGCATAAGCTTTGTGTTCTCAAGGTGCTTGGAGATAAAGTGCAAGGTGCAAAGGATTGCATCATCAGGACTGCATTCCTGCTTATATGCAAACTGGTACACATCTAGCTTTGGCTCGACATCCTTCATGAGCAGTGACACAACACATTTTTCGAAACATTTCATAACAATCAAAGTGAGAGCTACGGGACGGAAATCGTTGTTTACTGTGGACAAGCCTTGACGCGCCACTATGACACAATCGGTCTTCAAATGCAGCCTTCGAAGGCTGCGTCCCCTGAATTGAGACACAGCTTAAATGTGGGGAGCATCCTTACCAGACACACACACATCCTTACCAGATGCACCAACCACCTCCCTTCTACCAAAGGAGGAGCGACTCTGCCCAGAGTTCCTTACAAATGACTGAGCTTCTCACCCTATACTTTACAATTTAGTTCTGCAAATCTGTGCCAATACATTTCATATCTTTGAGGCGCAGATGGGATTTGAACCCAGGATCTCCTGTTTACAAGACTGGCTCTTTGAACAACTAAGCCACATCGCCACATTTGTTGGAAGTTCCTAATATTAACCAAATCCACCATTTATTCAAAAAACGACAGAAGACCAAATTGAGAAAAGGAAAAGCTTGAGCAGTTGTTTTACATAGGAATAGTTCTGATTGAGCTGATCAGGACCTCACGTTGGCTGTTGAGCAACACTTGTAAGCATGAGATAAAGCCATCGTTGTTGTATTTGAAGTTAGCGCTAGCATAGCTGGAAAAGTGGAGACATATATGAATGAAATGTGACAAATGCATTTTTACACTGTACATAGTGTTATTTTATTTGTAAAATGAAAAAGGCGGTATCCAAAATCTGTTCCGCAAAAACTTATTTTCATTTTTGCAACATATTAGTGTCTAAAGGTTTTAACTCTGGCTTTATCATGGGTGTTTTAACATCTAGACTTTGGGTTTTTAAATAGATAAATATGTATGGATAATTAGTTAGAAGTTGTCTAAACATAAAGTGTTATTGTTATTATTATTTCGATTTTTTTATTGTAATACAAATTTAATTTTTTTAAATCGCTAATCAACTGGCAAATTTATGATGATATCTATGAATTAAAAACCTTATCCTAATCACCTGCAGTGACTGGACTTAACAGAAGTCAAATAGATCAAATAGCCTGGTCAAAGATTCAATACATAAGTACTAGTGCTGTCAGTTTATCGCGTTATTAACGGCGTTAACGCAAACCCATTTTAACGGCGTTAATATTTTTATCGCGCGATTAACGCTCGTCATGGTCTAGCAAACGTTATGTTTTTTTCTCATGCTGTTGCATCAACTAGTAATGTTAGAACTGAAACACCACAAACTATACACCTGGCTCGCAGGTAAGTTACTGTTAATTCAAACGGAACATGTCCTACAGCGTAATTTCACATTAAAATAATTTAACTGGCAAAACGACTAAACGTCGAGTCAATTCTGACTTTTATTTTGAAGCAGAAACCGGAACCTAGCACTTCCTAGCTCTGCTGCTTCACTAGTAGCTTCTTCCGTGTTGTGACTCTGGGACTTCGCGGAAAAAGAACAGTAAAGAAAGCTTGTCATTTGCAAAAGTCTTACTTATAACTCTGTGCGCACACCAAAACCTCCATGAATGTTGGTGGCAGCCAGCAGTCATTCATTTTCACTTTATTTTTCGCTACGAAGGGCGACTGCCTCGGCTGCAGCAGCGCCATGGCAACCACCCGGCACCCACCGGCAGTCCCACACAAGCGTATAGCCTAGTGTGCCCACTCCAATAAGCCGTGCGTGGATGAAAGACTCCCAAAACATTTAGGCCTACAACAACAAGTTTAATTTAGCCTAAATACTAATTTGTTTGATATAGCCTATGTTGTTTTATGGTTTGGTTTTTAAATAAAAAAAATAAGTTCCAATTATGTTTGTGTATGCTGTTCTAGGGGTGGGGGGATCTACATTGTGGGCTATTTGCACTGAATTGCAAATTATGATATTTTAGAAGAAATACACTGAATTACAAGGGTGTAGAGAATGGGTGTGATAAGAGCATTAAAATGAGAAAAAATAATGGGACAAAAGAAATCAAGGGACATTTAGGCTAGAATAGGTAAAAATGTGATTAATCGCGAGTTAACTATGACATTGATAGTTAACTCGCGATTAAATATTTTAATCGCTTGACAGCACTAATAAGTACATGACATAAGTCTTTGGCATCCTTAAGGTTGGCAGGATACTGCCCTCATGTACTTTCTCTGTGTGCCCCACAACAGTGTAAACATAGCACACACCTCCAAACAAGTGCACTTCACCTAGATACAGTAATTTGACTGCAAGGTTCCAGTGAACAATACCAAGGCCATTCAACACTGTGTATACCCTCTACTACACACATGACTATTCATTAAATGATCTGTATTTTTCTTCCTATTCTAGTTTGTTGTCACTATGACCCCTATTCTCTCTGCCTATGCATGCATGATGAGTGGTGCATTCAACCCAGAGTCCATTCACATCACTGTTAGGCCATTGTTTCTGTTCAAGCAGAAAGCGCTTGTCTGGCAAGCACTAATTACATCCTTGATTAGGAGGAGAAGCAATGAAAGAAATAGAGTGCTCAGTATAGGTGAGGTATTACCCCAACCCCCTGCCTCTTTTGTTTGGAGGGACGGAGACATACACACTGGTGACTTAGGTGTATATACTTATATAAGCAAGCATTTACATGTGTCTACCTGTCTATGAACATATATATGTGCCATTCTAACGTACCAGTAATAATAGCAGTGTACAGTATGTGATCGTGTGTGTGTGTTTTGTAGTTTGATCTGCAAAGCCAGCTACGTAATGCAAAGACAGCACCATATATACTGTGTATCCTAATGGGACTCCACAGAGCGCTGTGTGTGCTGGTAGCAGGGCTGCTCTAAAATAGGGCCCCTCTGCCTCAAATGAAAAGTTGAATTCATAAGTAATAAAAGGCTTAAGTCAATACAGGGGTTTTCATGCTGCAGTCTCACTGGTCTGGTATGAATAGAACACATATTGGTGTGTATCTGGATTATAGATTTACATGACTTATTTTTTTACTTATGCTACTGTTACTGTTTACTATTTTTATTGTTTTTCTGCACTTGTAGACATGTCTAAAGCTGACATTTTAACTGTTCTGATATCCATCATACATCTTAGTTCCTTATTATATACAGTATAATGCAATTTCCCATTTGGATGAGACACCTCTTAAATTTGTCAATGTGCCCATTTAAAAAAACATGCCTCGCTCATTATGCATTTATTTGCTAGTATAGGATCAACGCTATAGCTTGTTTTCTGCCTGTCAGTACATACTCAATACTGGGGCTGGACAACATATCAGTTAGCCTACATCCTTCAGTGGAATACAATGAATTCTCGCCACCGAGAACAGCACAGCAATTACGTGATGGCCACCTTTATGATGGCCATCTTAAATACAAGATAGGTGCAGTTTCTCAATAAGTACATTTTTCTCCTCTCTTCACCATTAGAAGTGTACCAAAATGACTTTTTTATTTATTAGGAAGGGTTCCTAAGTGGGGGAAGAGTGAGTGAAGCGATCCATAAGACGCTCAGCCAGTGTGGACTTTCTGTAAATACGAAAGGTAAAGGTCTTTAAAGCCTCCCTCTCATCTCCTAGGAAACACAGGAGACTGAAATGGAATTGAGATGCTGCAAAACCTTTTTTTTTGTATAACTTTGTAAAATGTTTTTTGAATTTTTGACACTTTCTCAAGTACATATAATGTAAATCATTGTCGCAGATTTAAAGTGTTAACAAAATAAAACAAAGAACAAGCAATGCAATAAGTTAATGAGTAAAGCAAACATATAAGAATATACAGTACATACAATAAAATAATGACAGAGAAAAGACAACATCAACAACAAAAATATAAAATAAAAATACGATAATATACTGCAATGTGCTCTATCAGTAGAGAACAACCAACCCAATAACTTTAGACTTTGAGCTATAAAAGTCAAACCAAATGGCTTTCCCATAAATCTCACAGATGCCCGAGGAAGTCAATTAAATGCCTTAGAAATGTTCTACGAATGCTGTATGTTAATTCTGCAGAGCATTCAGCCTTTATATCTGATTTCCATGTTTTGCATTTTTTCCAAAGCTCCTGCGTTTGACCACATAAGCGTTACATGCTTTGGAACATGTGCAATGTTTTTTGGAAGGCATGCTGTGTTGTAGTATCGTGGTAAAAGCATATATCCGGGATCAGAACGTGGCTGAAAGGGTTATTGCACACACAAAAATACATCAACATTAATTCCCATATCCCTTTTTAAAACAAAGAAGAACTACTTGTTATGTCCCTCCCCAATCTCAATTACTAGAATGAAAGACGCCAATCTAATGGCCAAAATTACTTGACCTTTATCCGTTTAACAATTTAAAGAAATCATTTAATAATATTTTTTAATCAGTTTTTTGTTGAAGTATTTACGAGAGGTGTTGATTGAATTTTATGATTTGTTTGAGGATGTTGTTCTGTATTGCATTGTACAGATATTATAATGTGTTCGTGTAATGTAGCCTTCCATCAATACAATTTAATAAAGGTTTCAACAAACTGATTACAACCATCATGAATGAAGAACGTATTGAAGGGCTGTTGTATTAGACTGCATTAGTCTTTAGCAATATGTACCTAATACACCATACCGTAGGCTACACACATTACACTGTTGACTGTATTCACAAATGTTACTGTTACAGTACAGAGTACAAAAAGCTAACATGAAACCCACAGTCATATAGCTGTGAGCATTATGTTCTGTTTGCTATTGGCATTCAAACCACTGGGCTTTTATCTTGTTACACCAGAGTACTGCACAACAATCAGGCAGCAATACCTTTTGAAAAAGGGTCTGTGTCAGGGTTTCAGGGAAACAACAGACAAGAACCCAATTGCAGGACACAGGAAACAGTTCAGATTCAAAAATAGATTTTAATGAAGTGGATGACAAACCAGGTAGTAAGACAGCGTGGCAAACAAGTCCAGTTGGGGCTGGCAAAAGGGAAAGTCCAAAGACAGGTCGAAACACAAACAGTCAAGCAGGATCGGAACACAGGATGAAATCCCAATGCTGGAAAGCTGGGTGAACACACTAGGACAATCTGGCAAGTGACTGAGGGAAATGGACTGGTATATAAACTGAGGGACTGATTAGCAGATGGGGAGCAGGTGAGTAAGGGCAAGCCAGGTGAATGCAATTAACAGGGAGTGCAGAGCAGGAGGGAGTGGCCGGGTCTGAAATGACATGAAAGTAGAAAGGAAACAGGAAAACAGACATGTGAAAACAACATAAATACTGGCTGAAGTTGTGACAGTCTGGAGAGGACCAGCAACAATATCAGCTATTCAGTTCAACGTTATACTCTTTGAAACATCAAAGACATACATATTCATACATATACATACATTTGTATACATACATATCATGCATGGGGCCAAAACGCTTCAATACACATGAAATAACATACATAGGAAACGGCAAAGGCACTAGCCCGGTTTACTAATCAAATTCAGTCCATTTGCTACTCTCCCACCACTGCTTGAGGGACTTTTTCCTAGATTAAAAAATAAAAATAAAACATGATTGTCCCCCCCCCCCTCCACTGTCTCCACACACACACACCCACACACACACACACACACACACACACACACACACACACACACACACACACACACACACACACCACACACACACACACACACCACACACACACAAGACACCTGATTTGCTGAAAACTTTCGTCTCCTAATCAAATCCTGCCATCACCTGATGCAGCATCTTCAGCACGCTCCGAGTATTAATTCCACTAATACAGAGGGATGGCGGGATATCATGGGGAGGATATTGGAAAATAATTTCTTGCTTGGGTTATTCATTGCGGAATTCATTAAAATCCAATTTTGCGAAATTGAAATAAAAACAACCATTTGCCGTGATAGACTGGCGTGCTGCAGCAAGCAAAAAAATACGAGAAGGAGCTGGGAGGTTGGTAATATGTTAATAAAAATAAGATTGAGAAGGGAAGGGACCGAAAGACAGCAGAACAAAAGACAAAATAGAGTGGTTTGGACATGTTTCTATTGCGGGGTTGGCATGGACATTTCCTTCCCCTCTGTGCAATGCATTCTGGGATAAGCTTCAAACTCCTAGAAATGCATTTTTATTTTTTGTTTGTTTGACTGAGGTGTTCCCATCCCCCTGTTCCTGGTATACAGAGAGCAGCTCTGGCAGACACTTGTTTCTATTAGCGGCTGTACACACTCCTAATTGCAGTAACAGTGGGACTGAATTAGCTCATTAGCATGCTGCACCACGCGCCCAACAATAAAGGCAAGAGCGACACACAAACGCTGCTGTGATTAAGCCAGAATGCTTGTTTCGTGACAAAAATGCACAACCTTGCAATTAAATCAAAGGGGTTTGGCTGTACTTGTCAGAGATGAGTGTTTCACCGATACGAGGCGGTGAAAGCAGAAAGCAGAGGCCGATATTTTTTGAAACAATAGAGTCTGATGCTAATGCCAAATGCTAATGTCAGTGCTCTGTCTGTTTCAATACATGTGCCCACATTCATGCTAACGTGGTACAAATACAAAGGAATACTTATATTTTTTATATTATTTACAGCATAAAGGCAAGAACATAACAGCGAGAGGCCTCCAACCGCTTTCATTCACTGACACACTGCACTGGGCCACACTTCATGTTATGAAGATTGAATTAATCTGTTTTTATTGAAGATTTATATTATGTATGTGGGTCAGGATGTCCAATTGTCAGAATTTCTTTCGGGATCAATAAAGCATCCATCCATCCATCCATCCATCTATCTCTATCTAACTTGTACTCTCTCTGATCATCTGACTGCTTGTTTGTTGCGATATCTCACTGATTACTCTGAAGTGTAGGATACAACGTTACCATAATCCAAAAACCAGTTCATGTCCAAAGCTAGAATCATAGCATTCAAGTCACGATCATTTCTTTAAAGATGTGGAGTTGTGTGAATTTGGAGAAGAGCTCCAGCAGTGCATGTGAATGGCGGTCTCCTCCTCAGCCCTGTGTTGTTACACTGTGAGCTGATGGGACCCAAGCCCTTGTGGTCCTCAGCTGACTTCCAGTGGGGTCAACCAGAGTGGGCTGACCCAGGGTCAGTATCGCGCCGCTCTCTCAGGCCTTCATTAATGCTATTTTGCTGCAGTGCTGTGTGGCTGGCTCATTGCTCCACGCTTCACATCTCAATGAGGGGCGACCCTGTTGTATTTTTAGGTGTGTATCTTTTTGGAGGGGGAATCATTCATTTTTGATGAAGAGCTTTGATATGCACATGAAAGCCTGGATGGAAAATGAAGTTGGTCAGTTACAAGAGCCCTGGGTCTGCTATAGCTGCATGAGGGGGAGGATGTGTCTGCAGGGACACAATGTCAATACACAGCCACAGGGTTCACATGGGAAATTATATTGGTGGTGGCTCTCATAGAAATATTACTGTATTGTAAAAAGAAAACAGCTTTAGTCACTTTACTATTAATCTTTTTTTAAATCAAATCTTGACATTTCTGCCCATTTAACATGATCTTGACTTTTATTTTTTATCATTAGATCTCTTTTAAAATATTGCTATATTTTCACATTTGTCCACCTTCTTTAATCAACACATAAATAAATAAAGGAAAGAGTTTAATAGAGAGATAAAACCATGAAAAAGTAATAATGCAAGCGACTGGCCTTGAAGTAGAGGGTCGGAGCCTTGAATGATCTTACCAGCCACAGGAGGGCCTGGACTCTTGGTGAAAAAAAGAAGCAGATACAGATGCAATAGTCAGCAGTCACATTTAACGTCCAAAATAAAACCCAGTTGTTAGACTCTCATGAAATTGCCTGTACCTAAGGTCAACCTTAGAATGAGACGTTTAGGTGCAAGTCGCCCTGTGGTAAATCATATGGGGGTCAAAGTGTCTAAAGGTAGCCTAGTTTTATTATTTGGTAATGCGAAAGAATAGTGTGCCTGCTTACGCCTTTCTTTAATGTGCAGTCTCCCAGCCCAAGGGTTTATGGTAACAACTTGGATGTTAAACGGAAAAATTATTCCAATATCACATGATGTTATAGCCCCCATCATTAATACATTTACTCTTATATAATCAACTAACAATCGTACAATTATAATGTGATCTAAATGTTCTCATTTCAGTACAGAGCAGGGAGTGGAGAAGGGAGGGAAGGTTCGTGCCTTAGAAGAAAGTTTGGAGAATGGTACAAACCTGACTCATCTCAACTTTTATAGATAAGAAGTAATATCCAAGGTTAGGAGCATCATTTTTTTTTTTCAGGAGAAGACAACGAGAAGAGGATGGACTCTGAAAACTGCTTGACAACGAGATCAACCAATCAATAGACATTTTCAAGATCTGTTAAGAGACTCTGCTGTAGAGAGAGAACTCACTTTTTTTGTCCTGTCAAAAACTGCCTGCATCACCTGTCCTGTGATCTCACTTCATTTGAAACTTTATCTTTTTTCTTCCATATATCCGAATAAATGAACACGAGATATTATAGTTTTTAATAACGTTGAAACATAAAGAAAGAAACCGGATCAATAGGCCCCAAGAAGTTATACGATACATTCCCAGGGTCTCAAGATGAAAAGAAAGCACTTTTCTGCCACACAATTTTCTTTTCCTAATTTTGCCTCATTGGTGAAAAATGCCTGCAGCTTTCCAAAAGCTGCTTGAATTAAACAGTTAGAGGGCAGTTCTTTAATTCTCTAAAGGACGCAGTGCTGACAGCCTGCGGTGAGGGCATTATTGTGAGTGCTAGAAAGGGTCACCTGCCAAAAAAGGTTGGAAATCAAAGAGCAAAAACTCTTGAAGGCGAGGCTTAAACCAAACTTTTGTCAAACACTGGCCAAATTAGAGATCTTTGTCTCTTTCCTACCATCACATTGTTTTCTTTCATACTGGTATATATAAAAGTGTATTTGACTAAACCCTGTATGTTTGCGTCAGTTTTTTTTTCTCCTATACAACCATCTTTAACAGCCATTATCTCAACATTAGATTTTTTTTCGATGCCCTGAACCAAAGATCACAACTTCTTTAGCACTTACATACTCTAGACTTTCCATGATCATTCTTAGCACTATTCCGGTGGGTACTGCAGAAGGATTTTTTAAATATGTTGTTAATTGTCTGATATATGATACATTTAATTCTTAACTTTGTTTTAAGACCTGCACATAGTGGAGAGAGGACTGAGTTGTGCCACCCCTTGTTTCTAGAAAACCGTGGAAGAAATTGGAAATGTGACCATATATTTAAGAAGAGCCATCCATTTGACTCATCCTGTAAATAAGGGAGACACAAGGAATAATATATAAGCACATTTAAGCTAAAAAAAACTGTGTTTTGCCTTTCAAAGTAACATTTCCATGATCAAGGTTTTTTGATTATTGTGTCTGAACAATTATAGACAAGTTTGAAAACATTTGACACATGTTTTAGTGCTTTAGTATGCTACACTTTGAGTCTATATAGTTAGCACGATGTCAGCCCTAAACTGCTGCATCATGCTTATTATCCAAAATTCTGGGGTTGGGGTGATTTGTGCCAAAGGTCCTAGGTGAGTTGTAAGTAAGTAAGTAAGTAAGTAAGTAAGTAAGTAAGTAAGTAAGTAAGTAAGTAAGTAAGTAAGTAAGTAAGTAACATTTATTTATAAAAGCACATTTATAACAGTTTGCACCGTCCAAAGTGCTGAACATACTGTAGTGCATTCAGTAGGTAAACAATGAAGGTAAAATAACAATAACCAAAATAAAAGACGTAAAGCCCATACATCCACATATAAACAAAGATAGTAGTGCAGAGATAAGATAGTTAATGGGGAGGAAAAGCCAGGGTGTACATATGGGTTTTGAGCCTTGATTTAAAGGCAGACATGGAGGGGAATCACATTTGTCAGGTGGCAGTTGGTTCCACAAGCACGGAGCAACTAGTGCAATGTACATTTCTGAGAATTGTGCCAGTGGCATGGCTGTATACGCTGGTCACCAAAAATAAAGTGATCGTCTACAATAGCTCAGAAGAGAGTGACATCTCCATTGCACTTAACAACACCACTGACAAGAGTTCAGATGGCCAGAAAGATGATGATGGTGACTTTGTCATTGTGAGCTTTGCAGGTAAAACCACCTAGATCTTTTTAAGAAAATTGACCTTCAATCTTTGTAAAATATTTACTTTATTACTTTAAATACACCTTAAATAAGTGATTGTCTAATGGATTTGTCTTGCATAACAGTTTGTGAGATATATATCAATGGCACAATTTACCCCATGGTATTATTTCCAAAGGCACAACTTACACCACACCGGGGGCAAGTTGTGCCACAAGACAACTTTTTTTTCCGAAAGCTATATTTCTTCAACAGTTTATTCCAGATCCAAAGTTTTTATTGCCAGGAATGCACAACATCCTGAAATATATGCACATATATAATATCAAATCCATCCATTTGACACCCTTATAATGCCTTGCTCAGTGCTTTGCCTCTACTCCACTATCAGACACTGCTGACTTACTGGCAGACTGTTCCCTCCTGACACATGAGAAGCCTTAAAAAAACTCTAGTATGACCAGAGTGAAATGAGCCTTTGACACAGTGCTACACATTTGACCCAGGACTTAAGATGTAGTATGTCTAGGCCAACTGGAGTGTATCCCTGTGTTCCAATACCCATACTTCTGTGCTATTTAGTATGCCAGAAAAATATTAAGGATATCCCAATATATGCATGTCAAATGTAGCATGCCTAAAAGGCCCTGGTGCCCTTTTACATCCAATTGCATTTTGCATTATTTAAACCAGCATGCTTTAGTATGCAGTATAGTAAAAGGACAAAGTAAGTGATTTGGAATGCAGTGTAAGTCTGGAGCTCCATGCTGCCACTAGAGGCTGCTGTTGCCCCACGCAGCAGCAGCGATGGTGGGCCGGAGCCGTCCAGAGGCGTGGGAGGTCTCCTGTCAGCTCCAAGCAAGCCTGCCTTTTCTATACAAACGCAAGTTAATGAAAGTGGAGAGAGAGATTATGTCGAGCATTACGTTTAATTGGACTTCTTTAAATAACACTGGAACATTTGTGTTTATATCAGTGTGTGTGTGTGTGTGTGTGTGTGTGTGTGTGTGTGTGTGTGTTGTGTGTGTACATGCGTGCATGGTTGTGAAACGGGCAGTGCACCCAGCGCACATGTTTTCTTGCATCAGTGCGTATGTGAACATATGTTTGTCATCTCTCTCTCTCTGACACACACGCAAACACACACACACACACACACACACACACACACACACACACACACACACACACACACACACACACACACACACACACACACACACAACACACACACACACACACACACACACACACACACACACACACCACAACAAAACTATATGTGAATGTGTGTGCTGATGTGTAGCTATGCGTGCACAACGGTTCGTTCCGTACAACTTGATTTCCTCTTGTCGCAGCAGTAACAGTAAAGAAAGGTAGGATAGCGTGAAGGTTGGAAGGTGAATAATGGCGTTAGAATAACAAGTAGCAATCTCTTTTTATCACTATGTGTGCTCAGAATAAGATTGGCCATTTTATGTGCTTTTCCTCCTTTCTGTCCAGCCCCCCCACCAGATGCTCCCATTGGGCTAATTGTATATGAATGCATCAGTTATTGGAGGTTTTAAAATGTGTTAGGTCTTCATATGAAATTATACAGAAGGAAAAAAAATGGAAAAAAAGTTTAAAATGTTAGTGCAACTTTACTGTTTTGCATGTTGTCAAATGTACCGTACAACTACATGCTTACAGAATATGGAACGCCACAGGGACCAAAGAAAGTAAGGTAGATTTAATGACAGTAATTAAGAACGCTTTTCAAAATAACATACACATATCTCGGTCCAACTAATGCTATTCTGGGGCTTCCAATCAAATCATCAAGGGATTTCTGTCAGCTGCTGTGTCCAAGCTCTCAAGGACTCATTTGAACCTCGGCCATACCAATTTTTAATAAATAAATAAAATAGAGCAAGTATGATCTCAGGAAAACATGGATCAAATATTAAGAATACATGCATATCTGTTAAAGGAGTCCAACTACTATGCAATGCATGTGCCAACAAATTAAAACACATGCATTTCACCATACACATGTAGACCATGTTCAAAAATGTATATGTGATATTGGGCTATACAAATAAAACTGATTTGAATATGCAAGGTAAACAGGTTAACAAGGCGTTACAAGCCTTAGCTTCAGCCTGTATAGCTGTTTCGGCCAATGCAGTCTGTTTAATGTCAGTGAAATCGTGAAAACATCCACCGTGGTTGTTAGACAGATTTAGATGGAGACGGGGAGCAACAACAGTGATATAAAAGATGTGATGAATACATTATACATCTAATAAAGACAAGTAGAAATCGAGGAAAAACAAATGACTTGCTTCTGCTAAATTGATTTGTTTGGTGCCAAGTCTTTGCTTACAAGAGAGTTATTTCCGCTTAGGTCTCTCTTTTAGCTAACTTCTTGTCAGTGACAGCAGTTAGCAGTCCCCTCCCTCGTCCCTACGTCACCACCACATGAACACACAGCCATCTTTGTCAACAACTTTGCATGCAACCAGCGCTATTACATTAAGTACAGATTGTGCTTCTTTAAAAGGGGCACAAGACACCTGAGGTTGGGAACCACTGCACTACAGAAATATTCACTTTAGGGTTAAACATTTGACCCCAAGTAAAACAAAATAGCATATAAGATGTAGCTGACATTACAACATTAGAGTATAGTTAAAAGGTGACTATATACTAGAATATGTTCAAAGCAGCAAATATTATGGATTTTTTTTTGTACTTTATGAAGTTCAGCCGTCAGTGGGAGTTTAAATGCCTGACTGAGGCCATTGTTCTGTAATACAACCAACCTGAGAAAAATAGGAAAAAAAAACATATTGTTTCATATTGTCTCTCATATTAAAACCTGCACTCTCCACACCTCCCCTGTGTGACACTACCAAAGGGAGGCCATTGTGTGCCAGCTCTTGTTTGAGAAAGAGGGCCCCTTTTCATGGATGTGTGTGTGTGTGTGTGTGTGTCTTTCGCGTGGTAGAATATTGTGTTTGTTTTTGGCATTTGGAGCAGCTCTGACTTGTGGCTCAAGGGCTCGCCGATCAATTCTGTCTCTTCCTTTTTCCTCTAAACAGACAAAAGTCTTAGCTTTAATTGCTACAGCGGTGAGGCACACACACACACACACACACACACACACGCACGCACGCACGCACGCCACGCACGCACGCACGCACGCACGCACCACGCACGCACGCACACACACACACACACACACACAACACACACACACACACACAACCACACACACACACACACTGTCGCTGCCTGTCAAGGTCTCTCTCTCTCCCTCTCTCTCTTTTTCTCTTACCATTAATATCGTTGCACCTCTGCCCTCTGTTTGGCCCTCTCTCCACTGCTTCCTAAAAGGTCTGGATGAGCTGGAAAGGCTGATTCCAGTCTGTTATATATAGTTAGTTTTTCTGCCATCATGAAGACTTTGTGACTTCAGGCATTTGAAATGTCATAATTCCCCCTCACTATTACAGCTGCATTTCTGTGAGAGCACTAATCTCCAACACACACACAAACACACACACAGAGCAAACACACTTTGCTGTATCTGAGGCCAGAAAGCAATTAAAACGCACAGCTTTTAACACACTAACATTTAAAGAGCTTGCACAGCCAACCTGTACACTACTTTGTTCAAGTAATACGAGGCTGCATTCAGTGGATATACGCTGGTTTTAAATACAATAACTTTGGGAAAGAATGTGATGTTCAACTTTCTCCAGGTTATTAGAAGGGGATGTTGATAGTAACTAAAGTATAGAAGACAATATTAATACATACAAAAATACAAATAGGCCTCTCCTCATACCCCATACGTTGTTTAGGCTAAGTGTGTAGTCACAATAACTAGTGTAGTTCATATGTTTCCAGAGGCCTGTTTCAGGTAGCTGGTTTTACATACTCTGAGTTTAATCCTGCGCTCTGAGTTGGTCAACTCAGAGCGCAGGGTTGACGAGCAACTCTGGGTTTTGGGTTTCAGAACAGTGGATCAGCGTTGGGTTAATCAACTCTGAGCGTGTTCACTCTGGGTTGATCGCGTGCGTAAAAGCCATCGTCAATGGATCGCTGATAACATGATTCACCATGGAAACAGTAGAAACAAATGATTGATCCTCCCACTTCTCCACTTCTCAAAAAAGAAAAGAAAAAAAAATCTCCGCTCCTCCCACTAGAGTTAGAAATATAACGAATGAGCTCATGGTATGGAGAAGAATTAACGGGGATATTGGGCCGGTTTCACAGACAGGGCCTAGATTAAGCCAGGAGTAGGCCTTAATGTGGACTAGTTAAACTGGGAGGTTTAAGTCACTGTCATGGATATGGCTTAAGTTTGGCTTAGTTAGTCTGAGGCCGTGTCTGAACTGCCATACTAACGTCCTACTCATACTCATTTTGACTTCAATTTGAGTATGTGACGGTTGGGTATGCGAGTTTGGGTATGTGAGAAATTCCCGGATGAGTACTAACTTCCGGGAAGATTTTGGGTATGAATCGATCGTATACTTTTCCTACTCAACCGCCCCACAATGCACTGGGTCAATTCTACCCGCCCAGGAAAATGAAATATTTTCGAGCAAGTTGCTAGGCAACAACATTGTTTGGGGTTCCGCGATCTGACAACTGTACGTGCAGTCATTCATACACTCTTACAATAGATAAGAGATGAAGATAAATACCTAACAACATTAGAGTCACTAAGTGAAATGAGTGTTGTGAGTCTGATAGTGGAGAGAGATCAGAACAGATCGCTGTTCCACACACCGCGGCTCGTCCAGCTCAACTCACAGACAGCTGAGTGCTGATGAGCCGGACAGAGAGCGTCGGAGGGATCCTCCGCCTCAAAACATCATTATTATAAAACAAGAGGTCTAAAACACAGATGATGAACACAGGACTGTAAAAATCTAGTTCAATATCTAACCTGTAGAGGGCGGTTATAAGCTTAACAGTGTCTAAACTGCCTGAATCTTATAAGAAGAAGAAGAAATTCTTCATTGCTTGAGTATACTTCAACTGAGAACGTTTTAGACGCAGCTCGCATACACAATCGATCTTTGAGTAGAGAGTATGCAGTATATAGATGGTGAGTATGTAGGATGTAGGACGCTAGTATGGCAGTTCAGACACGGCCTGAGACTACGAAGTCCTGGAGTAAGGTAAGTAAGCCTGATTGTAAACACCTGCCCATGAGCACATGCTGCTGGTCCAACGGTGATCATAAAAACCCGGAGTGGAGCAGAAACACCATTGCTTGTGAGAAAAAACAATGGCAGAGGCTAAAAAAATCCCGTCAATAAACTTTAATGAATTTGAAAAAAATCTCTTAAAAAAAATAGTTTGAAACCATCCAGTTATTGAATCTAAAAGCCATACTGCTGGGACTGAGCAAATAAATAGTTGGGTCGCAATTTGCAACAAATTCAATTAATGAAAATTTTACTAAGAGAACAATACACCAACTTCAGGTTATCTTCATTATTATCGGTATTTCACATCTTTCTCATTTATAATTTTATATATTTATATATTTAATGATATCTGCACTGATAGACTCTGTTGAAAAACCCGAATTAGTTAGTAACAGAAAATGCTATATGATTCTGAGGAAGTATGACATGAAAATTAAAATTCTACAGGCGGAATTGGACATTATTTAACCTTTATTTTACCAGGCAAAATTGCTTGAGGTCAAATGACCTCTTTTCCAAGCAAGGCCTGGCCAAAATGGCAGCAGCTAGGATGAATGAAATATAAGACAAACATAAGAATAAAACAGAGACAAATACATTCCAGTGGGTGAAGAAGAAGAACAATTTTGAGGCAATGATAAAATACTATTCAGTGAAACATTGACACACACCAAAATTTGCCATTAAAAAACATGTGAGTCGAGTTTTAAAATCATTCATAGTGATGAGTTCCTGCAATTTGAGTGTTTTTTGAATAGTGTTCCAGGCGGAGGGAGCAGAGTACATGAAAGCCCTCTTCCTAAACTCAGTACGGGTTCTGGGGACAGAGGCGTAAAGAAAGTCCAGAGAGCGTAAACTGTATGACATGAAGTTGGAAGAGAGAGCTATGATTCAAACAAGATACAGTACTGAGACAATTGTGATTACTAATCACAGTGAAGATATAAGTAGAAAATAAAAGGTGTTCATGTTGTGTTTTGTCATTTTGTTATTCATGTGTGTCAGTATTTTAAATCACAACAACCACATTTGAAAACAGAATTGTTTTAGACACTCATTTTATTATGCTGAATACATCTTCAATTTAAATGCATCCATCTAATAAACTCAAAGTTGTTATTTCCAGTGCATTTTCCATATTGAAAGTGGTCTCGAAATGTAAGTTTATCAAATAAATGTTCTGGATAAGACCTATCCACAAGCACTCTTCTGGCTGGCCTCTGCAGTGGGAGTTGGTCTTCATTTAGATATTCCAAATAGTCCATGCTCTCTCACAAACACCACTAAGCTGAAGTTAAACCTGCCCCTTTGGAGGATTAATTTAAGATGAAATTTAGACCTAGAGTAGCTCTAGTCGTCCGTCTTGCAATTGGCTTTGTTTAATCCAGAATAGCTTTAATCTAGGACTATTTTAAACTGAGTCTGTGCAAGTGGCTTTGAATTAATCCAGCTCAACAGGCATTTTAGTCTCGGACTAGGTTTAAACCTTGTCTGTGAAACCGGCCCATTGTCTCATAACTCTAATCTAATCTCCTCTGCAATTCAGAAAAAAACAGAGCAAAAATTTTTTGTCAAGAGAATCATTTCGCTTCCGTATGAGAAGCCATAGTCTATTTTAAAAAGTTACGCATATCAGCAGTAAAGTATTAAGCTGGCGCCGCACAGCATTGCTGAGAGTGTTTTATATTCGCTGTATAATATGTTGGGAAGCTATAGCCTAATACTGTGCAGTAAACAGTCGCTTCTTTTAAATGGGGAGTGAAAGACATTAACATCAGACACATTAGGTGACAGTTTCCATTGAAGAGCCTGATTGATTTATTACCAGATCCATTTTCCTCAAGTGATCACAGTTTAAATTATTATATAATTTTTATATTCATATTAGGCTATTTAACGAGGCTCGTCTGTGACTTTAGGATCGCACAAGTGAACAGTAAAGATTGCGTGCAGCCGCAGCGTTACATGAATCCACCTGACATAAATCTGTTCAGTAGCACAGACATTAAAAAGCATACAATACAAATAGGTTTATTAATCTGAATGTAGAGCATTCACGATGTGTAAGGTGGCCGCCTATATGAACGGACTGAGAACAAGGCTACTGATCAGATGAATGATCGGTCAAACGTAAAATCATCAGGAAATGATAAAAACATCCCGATGGAGATTTCTATGGAGTGATTTTGCTTCAAACTGTACAGGGACGCGTTTGCTTCAAACTGTACAGTGACACTCTTTCTTCAGTCGGAGCTGCAGCGTAAAGTCAAAACAAACTCAGGGTAGGTCTAACCACCTCCCGAGCAGGTTAGACCCACGGCGTATGTTGCCGCAGTAACTGACTCTTGGTTGCGCTGAACCAGCTACCTGAAACAGGCCTCAGATGTATACACATGTCAATACACAGACCACTATGTTCAATAAACAATGAAACTTAACATACAAAATACTGTCTTATTGATATTGGCGCATGAGCTGGCACTGTGAACAAATCCAGCCACTGTCTCCCTAAGGCTAACAGCATATGCAGATGATTTGTTACACCTGTTTTCACCTCTTTGCAGCGTCCAGACCGTGTGTGATTGGAATGAAACATTTTACATTAGAGGGGTTTTTGGATTGTGTAGAGGTGGGAATGCACCTCTGCCAATTTTTTGCATTTATTTGGTGCACAGAAACGACCAAACCAAACAATCGCATCCAAGAAAAATTTGCCCGTATCTAGAGTTGCCATCCGTCCAGTTTTTCCCAGAATATTTTTATTTTTTCACCAACTGTCCCGGGAAAAAAGCGGGCGCACTCCCGTGGGACTGTCGCGTCTGTGCTCATTGAACTCTGCATCTGCAAACCACGACAGAACATGCAATACACTTTTGACAAGGAAGTCATTTTGACTTGTCCTAGCAGGATGGAATTGAACAGTCATAGTAATACCCTTAAATACGCCTGTGCTTTTCCTACTATTACGTACCAAAATTGTCTGTTGAATTGTCTGCAATCGCTCGCAATCAGTGAACCAAGTCAGTAAAATATCAACCAGATAGGGGAGAACGGGGTAATTTGTCACATGGGTTGGATGTCACATTCGTTATATCTCGCCACCAGAGCGCGCTAGCTCTGAAATGTTGATATAAAAAAGGTCCAGAATTGGGATCAGAGGTCACATACATAGACTTCCTTGGAGGAAGACAGCTGCATTTCAGGTGAGAGGATGTTTTGTGTTTTTCATGTCAAATTCAAAATATTTTGCTTCTCAGTATTTTTCTTCTAGGCTTTTACACAATGGGTTTATAACAAAACACTTGTTACCCTCAGAAAGTGTGAAGGGTAAGCTATAGTTTAGATTGTTGTTAGCAAGCTAATTAGTTGTCAGATGGTTGTTGGCCTTGATGCTAGCAAGAAATTCAGGTTGGGGTTGGTCGTCAAATTTTTTGGGGGGTTGGTTGTCACATGTTATCTCAAGGCTGCAGCCAGAAAAGGAACCCAATAACGAAAGAAATTGTCAAGCTGTATCCTCACTGACACCCCAGAGAAGGAAAGAATAGAGCAGGAAAAGGCAGCTAGCAAGCAAAAGAAAAAAGGGCAACAAAATCAAAACAACCCAGTGCATCCCAAACTAGACCAGCTGCCAAGGCTACAGTAAGTTATGTAGGCCTATTTGTCAACTTGACAATGCAATTAAACTTTCAAATTTGGTTCTGCCTCATTGCCTTCTTTTTAAGATTTTTCACATTAAGATAACATTGTGACAAACAACCCCATAGTGTTTGACAACCGACCCCTTGATGGGGTTGGTTGTCACAATGTGTCAGAGTGTCTTTGATGGTAAATTACTTCTTCATTACAATAAGTTGGAAAAAAAGAGAGACACACATTTCAAGCCAACACCTTAAGCTTCAATTTAATGTAGGAATAGCTATTGACAGATGTTTTGGTGATGAGCAATTCTCACTAGAGTAAAAAGTGTGCCTACTTACCCCGTTCTCCCCTACTGAGGCTATAAAGTACATTTTAAGTTGATATTGATTCATCTTACTTTAATGTACTCGAATGCCCCCATCAAGCGGGAGTAATGAAATACTAGGACTAAGAAACAGCCAGACAATAATCTTAAATTGTCTCTGTCATATTTCCAGGAGAATTGGCTCATTTATGTGAGGTGTAAGTGTGAGACCATTAGTATACTTCTATTAAATGGAGCTTTTTAAGAGCAGCCTTCACCGTCTTTAGACACTGTAGGTCTTTTTCTGAAAAAGAATGAGCTTCGGGGTAGACTCTACATACTCACATTATTGAACAGTAAGTGCGATCATTGACAACTCACATAATACGAACAATCCATCACTCATTCTAGTGCATGTGAAATGAGCTAATATAGCGCTGCCAGGATAGTCCAATGAAGTGTGACATTTTCCTCTTTTCCCCCCAGCTATCAAATGTACAAGGGGCCTTTTTTTCCCCCATTTCACAGCTATGCCAGTGCTGCTGTGAAAGCACTGATAGACTCCCTATAAGCCGCCCGTGTAAGCTTCAAGTCTTACCGAGCCACATAACTGCAGAGGAAAAGAGGATTGAATCTGGTTTACAGCTCCCCCCCTCCCCCCCCCCCCCCGACAGCCGGAGCAAAGCTCTGTCCAGTCAGAGGGGTGTTTCGTGGGTGTCAGCTGCCTAACACCCGGTTAATGGAAGGCAAGAAAAACCTTAGGGGCTTTTACCTGGCCCCATTGGGTTTTAGAATTGACTTTATAACTGAAATGGATATACAGACGAGGGTTCAAAAAACTAGGCTTTTAAAAATCTGGCAGAAGAACACCTCACTGTTAGACTTTTAACTGGGTATTTTGTGTGGATGTCCCTGGATTAGTGTGGGGAAATGTTTTATATTTTGTATGAACATGTAACTCGGTAGAGAATTGGGCCCTGTTATATTATCTCCATATTTCCCATGTTTTTTCCCCCTTCGACCATTAATCCGTCAATTGGAGTGATTATTTATCATATTATGTCATATCTGGCCATTAATATGTCAATCAGATTGTTTTATCTCATACTATATTCCCATTGGCTATATCCAACCATACTGACTCCCGATTGGGCAGAGGGAAGTAAGTCTGGCTTTTATTGTAAGTGCAGTCGCTAATTTGGGCTTTCTGCCCATGCATTCAATAACGTTTGAGTGATCTATCTAAGCAGTTGGTTTTGATATGTTACAGTTATGTTTGATATGCATGAGATTCATAGCGTTTCTGTAGCCACATAGCTCACATGACAGGGAGTAAGTGGGCACAATACGGGAAAAAATACATCAAAGAGTGGAAGAGAAAGAGGAAGGGTCAAAATACTGGACTGACAGCAAGTTTCTGTTTTTGTGGAGATTCTATAAGTATGAAATACACGCACATTATGCTGGTCTAAGCGTAATGTGCGTAATGTAATATGTTAAAAATGCCAGTATCGTTTAACACACATGGATATAATCCTCATTTTATATTCATCTTGGCCATTAAGAGTGGAATTTCATGACGCTATGTAGAGATAGCCACACAGACTTTTAGAAGAACCTACCACACCTAAAACCACTTTTGAACTGAATCTGAATTGACATTAACCCCTTTGACTCTAAAGCATGGAGAACTGACCAGAACGACAAACTTAAAAAGGTCAAAACTAAACTTAAAGGAAGACTTAAAACAAAATACATTTGGTCCACTACTGCTTTTTCACATGGTGCATACATGGTCTGTGACAACAAGCACGTCCCAAGAAGTGTTGGCAGTCTCCAGCTGTCGCTGCATAGATCAACAGACTCAGACATGTTGATGTTTTTTTTACAAAGGTGCCCTAGCTTCAGTTTCTGCTGACTTGCTAACAATCATCATTGACCAACATCATGTGCTCTGTACACTTTACTCAAGCCTAGCCAATGCAACCTCTGTCTTGCAAGAAGCAGACAGGGTAATAGTTAAAAACATAAAAAAATAAATATATATATTAATAAGAAAAGACAATGTACAAGTTTTCTTCTTGGTCACTCAATACTTCACAAGGTCCGTCATATTCTGTTTATCCAAACTTTTCAGTACTCTGATGACTCTGACAAGTACTTCAGCACATTCTCTCCTTTATGGAATTGGTCTTTTCCTACAAAGATAACCCTACATATAATATTGTAAATCTCTACTTTTTCGATCAGCACATCAAGCAAAATTACTCTAAGCCTGGGAAAACTGTGGCACTTAGAGTGCACATGGACAAAACCATGAGTCCAACTGTCCAGCTGCATGAAAAACAGTTTCCACCCAACAGCAACTGCCACACACTATGGAGAGAAAGGTTGTCTACTTTTAGGGGCCTTATCCAATGGGTGAGCAGACCAGCAATGGACATCAACTCGGCATCTACTTAACTATAGTGTTACCTTAGACAGTATGTAGGCCAAGGGATTATTGTCCATCCGCACGGTGAACTGGTCATACATAACTGACTTTAAGGGGAAAAAATGCATGTAGCGATTGAGTGAGTCATTCTTCAAAGGCTATTCACAGAACTGCATGGACCTGGGACACAACAGCTCCAAGGCCATCACTGAAAGCCTCCACTTAAAGCAGAGCATGTTTAAGTGTGGGTTGGGGCAACAGGACTGGCTTCAGTAGCATAATAAGCCTGCATACACTCTATTCAGAAGCCATTGTCATCTAATAAGCGGTCGAGGCTCTCTCCCCTTCCCACAAGGAGTTTTGTTGTCTGCTATCAGTCCAAGCCATGGTTTTGCTAATGGTGGAACATCTTTTAATGAATTGCACATTGAGGCTTTGCTCCAAAAGGTCTGACTCAGACAGGGTAGCGACGGTTGCTGCTTTATCTGGGCCAGTGGTTATGCCATCAACATGAACACCATTTACCAGAACAATCCCAGTGACCCCTGCTGATAATGGCAATGCTTTGGGATAAGCTAGAGATTGTAAGGCTTGAGTCGCTTAAAGACCATCTCCAAACCAATGCAATAAGGGGGAAAATTCCAGAACATTATCCGGATGTCACAGTGGTCGGAGGAAGTTGTATTTACCAAATAATAAGCTGAACATCATCTTCATGAATGGTGCAGGACTTTTTATACTAAGGCCCCTGCCATCTAATACAATAGTTGTGATTCATAATAATAACACATGCAATTCATACAATTGACAGGCAGACTGCAGTGGTCAGAAGTTAGGATGTGCTCCTAACTTCAACCGACGGGCCTGGCAGTAAACAGTAGCAGATTTAGCTTCATGCTGTGGGTCACAGCCCACTATAGGGTGGGCTACACAGTGCCACACGCATATGGTATATACTGTATAGTATCAACTAGCTTTGCATTTTGTCTTAAGCTTGTCAGAAGCTTTCATCCCTTCTCAGTAGAGCAAAGGTGCTCCCCCCTATGACAAGTCATAGTAGTTTCCCTCTCGTTGATCTGTGGGGTTGGAGCTCCTAGAATTTGGGATGTAACCCTGGGACAATCGTAAACCCTACATGTGCTCAAGGACACAATGGTAGAGATGGTGGGCACCGTACATGTTATACCATCCACCACTAGTTTTATTACTAACACATTCCTGTCCAGTGCCGGGGATCGAACCAGAGACCTCATGGTTATTGGTCGGTCCCTTTCCTCTAGGGAGGCCATCCTACCACCATGATTTGACTGGACCTCCTGGATTTTGTCAATTATCTTGCTGCAGAGGATTGGATTAGTTACAGCTGAGAGACTGAGTTAAGACAATTCAAAAGAGAATTGCAATACTCTTTTAATATATTTAATATACATTTTAATATGCATTGGGCGAGGCCTATAGTTTGTTTCTGAAAGGATATTATGGTTTTAATTGTTGCAAAAAATTTGCATCAACTTATTTAAACTCTGATTAATGTATCACTTTGCTATCACATGCTAAGTAGCGATGTTGTGTGACAAACAGGTGAATGCTGGGTCAAGAAAAGGACAGTTTTCTGCCTTGGTGATGTTTTATTCGGCTGTGTCCGGCTTTGTAAGTTATGTGTCTTGATAATACTTGTTGCACCCACTGCAGTGTCCTTAGACTTTCTTTTTTTGGCCATCTTTGTTTAATGGTCTGAGTTTTGTCCTGAAGTGGACAGAATGTAGAAGGTTGATTACAGGTGAATGGAGTGGAGGGTGAAGTGGAAATGGGAACGTGGCTGGAGTAGGCAGAGGGTTGGTGAGGAATGGTAAGTGGCAGCGTGGCTAGCAGAGGTAGTGTTGGTATTAGGGGAGCGGGCAGGGGGTAAAGCACACAATACTTTTACTTTTGCGTGAGTTAAGTTTACTTATACTCAAGTACATAGTCTAGTAGTGTTTTTTTTTATTGTTGTACGTAGTATAGAAACACTGTTTCATGCACACAACCATGGTGGGTCAATGTTGAGGCAGGCATTGGGTTTTGGGGTAATCATTTTACTCGTTGCCTTTATTTTTGTCCTTGACATAAAATTAACTAACTCGGGTTCAGACATCCCAGCATCCCAATTACCAGACCTACACATACATTAAATCAGTTGTGGTAAAACATAATGTTACTGATGATTGAATGAATATGCCAATTTACAGCAAATCAACTGACACAAAGGAATACAGCTGCATTAATCCATTTTCCCAGTTCAATTTTTCGATCACTATAGCTAGGTCTCTAGCTAGCTACAGTAGGTGAAAAGACAATGTGCAATATTAGCCCCTAGAAACCCATGGTAAAACCACATTATTATGCATGATTACAACTCTTATGCAAAGTATCCAGGCATGTGTAGGCTGTGTTGACTGACCCCTCTTCACAGTTTCCTGCTATACATTCTGGCACAACTTCCCACACTTCCAATAGGAAAGGAGATGGGGAAATAGACCAAGAGGGTACAACTCCAGCATCCCTTGTAGAATAAAGTAAAACTGTAACGAAATACTCCAACATAAGACAAGTTTGGTAATCAGAATACGAATTCAACCATGTGTTTATCTTAAACTGGTAAATGAGTAAGTATTTGCCCATGCTGAATATGGGTGTCCGTCATATTTGGTCAATGTATACCACCTAACCCAAATTCAGTGGCCTAATCAGCTAGAATAACTCAAACGACCAGTCCGGGGTGTGCTGGCTCTTTAATTCCGCCTACATAGCTCTGATTGGCAGACTTAAAAAATCCAAACAACCGTCAATGAGCACAACACTGCACACACAATACTGAACTGAACAAATCAAATATGTGGGCAATGGTTTGATTTCTGAAACCAGGAAATCTAATTATGTTCTGTGATTAAAGAGATGCACTTGTTAGTGAAATGTTCTTCAAAGCCTTAATTTGTGTTTTGGGAAAGGAACAGTGTTTGACAGACAACACACAGACAGGACAGATCTTATTTGAAGAGCAGAGCCAGGGGATACAAATAATTTGGTTTGCAATCTAATGTTATGCCTAAGAAGTTACCGTTTTTTTTCAACTAAAATGTACTACCACTACAACTGATTATTATAATTGAAAAAAAAAATAATATAGTTAAATATTGGTCACAGAATGAATGGGATATGAAAGGCTTAACAGACTTATGGCTGAACACTCTGCAGTGGGGCTGCCTACGCCTCCAAGCAGCGGTCCAAAGGCAACCACTGAGAGGAGGATCTGCAACAACATGAGCAGCACACACAGTGAGAACAAGACACATATGAGAGAAGGGATCATGTCATGTCCAAAACTGATGCACTGGCGGATATGTTCCTACATCAACATGAACACACACTTTAGTTTAGCTTGATTCAATCCCACATACACCATCATGCTGCCAGGAATACAATACTAAGGGCGCTTTCACACCTGTCAGGTTTGGTTAGATTGAACTGATCTCAGGTTGGTTTACGCTATGCATTATGGGATGAGGGAGACAATCTACTGCCTGTAGTTTGACTTCAGTAGGAACAAATGGGCATGGAGCAGAGAGCCACATATTTGGTAGTGAAGTCAGAATGTAATAAGAGAATAATTAACACTTTGGTGGTTAGGGGGGTTTTCATGGAATTGGTTGTCAACAAAAAAATATAGAATGATGCTTATCTGTCTGGTCCTTTAAAGGGTGGCTGGCATTTCTAAAACATCAAACATAAATAACAGTCCAACCTTAAACTATATATCTGGAAGCCTGATTTCCAGTACACATGTTGTACATAAAATCAGAAAACATATGGACAACAATTGAATTTCAACAATCTAGTAATTGTTATGCAACGACAAATAAGAGAAACTTTGAACTAAAGGTGAAAGTAAAGATGGAGGAGCCAGCAGATGGTCTTTCCTGGTTGGCGCTGGGCACATTAAACCTATCTACATCTTTAGAGATGTCTTCTAATTGAAATTCTAAGATGTTTCACGGTGTCAACACTATACTTCTCTGAAGATATGATATAACATTTGCCATTCAAAATATATTAAGCTTTCCACTAAGTTAAAAGTCACAGGCTGTGTATTTCAAGCAATAAAATAGCCTTTAAAACAGTCTCTCAGGTCAATCCCTCTGTGAAACACACCCCAGCTACCTTCAGTGACCATTTAGTCTCATTTAAACATAATTTCCCCTTCTAAAACCCCCTCAGATCCGCGCCTGCCTACAGCACCTAACACTCGGCTTGTCTGGCTGAGCTTTTTCTCTCTCTCTATGCCAAAAGATTAGTGGTGTGGCCTTTAAAAGCACACCTCTGCTCTTTTCTACTCCCCGGTCCCATTAAGCCACCGGGAGGAGAGAGAGTGTGTGTGTGTGTGTGTATGGGGGGGGGGAGAGAGGCTGTGCTTGTCTTTCTCTGCAGGCTATTGATCAGCGTCAGTGTTGGCTGGCTATGTGTCCTCTCCTCTACAGATAGATCCGGAACAAGACCCAGCCCCGCCAGGCTTTTCATTAAGGAGACCGGCACAGACGAATGGCAGGCAAGAGGTAAAGGGCATCAGGGCTAAGAGTCTCATAATCAAACTTGATGCTTCTCTGCCTGCCTGCCAGTTCCCTCTCTCCTCTCTCCTTCCTGTTGGCTTATTATTAGTGGGCACTGTTTGTCTGCCTTTTCTTCAGCTTAGTTTTGATTGAGGGAACTTGGGAGATAAAACGGTGCTGGAAAATAAAGTAACTCGTTGTGGTCTAAAGAGAACTTAAAAAAACCTACTTTAGTGAGACTAGTAATACCTTACTATGACTTGTTTACAAGTTAAAAGTCCCCTATTACAAAACCACTTGAGTAAAAGTACAAACGTATCGGATTTTCGAAGTATTTTAAGAGTATTTCTGTAAGTATGGAAAATGTACTTAAAGTATTACAAGTAAACATGTATTAGATTATCATTACTCATCTAATGGCAGAGTTTGTAACTGAAATAATTGCAAATCTAATCCAATGGATTTTTTTTTTTTATTGATTTTTTTTATATATATTTTATTTTATGTGAGACAATACAAGGAACCACAAAGTGATACAAGACATATAGAGACCACAAGAAATAAACAGACAGTCACATAAAGAAATAAAATAAAAGTAAAATCCAATGGATTTAAGAGTTTTTTTTTCATAGATTGACAGCTTGAAGAAAATTAGTTGGATCCAGTTTTGCCATATTTCCATTAAAAATATATCAAAATAGTCACTATAAATACATTTTTGACAGTCAAGTTACAGAATAACCAATGTTTCATCTGTGCTTGTAGGTCTTTAAACTGTTGGGTAGCATGCAATATTTTATTAAATTTTCATGTGTTTCGTGTGCACAAATCCTAATTGGTAAAGCAAATAGTAACTACACTATTTCCCACTGAATTGCAAGTACAATATTTGTATAAGAGCCTGAAACTTGTACTTAAATATATAAATTGAGTAAACATATTCAGTAACATTACACCTCTGAGAACATGTTATCTTTATACAGGCATATCGGTTGGTGGGACTTGTATTTGAAGTCCTAAAAAAAAAACTAATTTCACTGCCAGGCTAATCCTTAATGATTTTTGCCCCATATCAGATTCTCCATGTTATCAGAGCCGTCATTGCCATTCGGTGCTAATGTGTTGAACAAGAATCAGGGAAAAGTCACACGTCAGTCTGATAGATTGGGTCTGAAACTGAAGATAAATGTTCAAAAGGTATAAGTCAAAGAAAGGATAATGTTGACAGCAGGTTTAACGGAAACACAAATTCTTTCTGTCCTTCCGGTTAGAGTTAAGCTGCTTGCATTCAAGTAGAGAACAACATGCCGCACACAGACTCTAGTGACTTATTTCCCCATTGGCTCTCTTGCTTTCTTTTCAGCAGGCTAGCTTATCTCTTTCACTCCTTTACACTCCTGTTTTCTTTTCTTTTTTTGCATCCTCCTGCTTAGACCTTCCTGTTTTACTCTATTCATTCAGAATCAAGTCAGACCACAGCCTATGGGTCTGCATACTGGTTCTGTAAACATACCCGTTTACAGAGCCTATAGGCTGTATATTAACACCAGCTTTCTTTCAGTGCACTCACATTACAGACAAGAAGCAACTTGTAAGGAGATATTCAATGATTTGACAAAGTGATTTTGTCTCCAGAATTGCTTACTTGAACTTTAAATGTCCACTGGATTGTGGCTATCTTGACTGCTCAGGGTGGAATGATTCAAAACGTTCTTGCAACACTCAAATACAGTGGTGGAAGGATGCTTTACTTGAGTATACAACTATAACAACTGCATAAGGTGTACTGCATAATGTTGAATTAAACATTAATTGTGTTCAACATTCGACAAGAGACTCCCAAAGCATGAGAAAAAACAACCATCTCTTTTCTCCACCTCTACCTTTCCATGTTCCAAAACCCCCTGTCATATTTCACCCTATGACATCATAAGGGGGAAGCCACGCCCCTTAATTACCAACCTAATTTAGCACTACTTTCACCTGTGATAAGCCACACCACCAGATCCGCCTGAATCTAACTGCCAGTTAGACTCAAACCAGCAGTTAGACTCACGGCCAATCAGAGCAGAATGGGCTTTTTAGAAGCGGGGCTTAAAGAGACATGCTTTAAAATGGAGGGGTTTCAGACAGAGGCTGAAAAGAGGAGATTCATCAATTGCATTGTGAGCAATAGAAAGATTATTTTTGGACACTACACCATGAGACAGTCTTTCTAGTAGAAATCCAACTTAAACTTTTGAACCTGAAAATGTGCAGAATGGGATCTTTAAGAGATACTGACTAGCCAATCAGAATAAACAAGTGTATTATTGATTGCTTCAGTTCATGTAAACTCTAGGTCTAAACCCCATCAAGCCACATGTGTGAATTTTGATCACTTTTGCGTGGCAGAATACACCTCTTAACATCCACAGTATCACTGCAAAGGGGCTCAGGGGACCGTCACATACACAGCTTTTCTACATGACGAATCCTTGAAAAATTGTAGAAGCGGAGAGAAAAATAAATCAAATATCCATAAATAATTGTATCTTGGAGCCTGGCAGGGAAAAATATTGCCATTGAGGAGAATAGGAAAGCAGAAAAGTGGAGACTGGAGTCAAGTACTTCAGCCCCCCTGCATTTCACACACACCCATCATCCCTCTTTCAGGCCAAATTGCTTTTTGCTTTTTACCCTGTCGTGGCGTGCCGTAATCCTCCCTGTTGTCTTAATATCAAGTGGAGAGAGACAGAGAGAGAGAGGGAGCGAGAGACAGAGAGAGAGAGAGGGAGTGAGAGAGAGAGAGAGAGAGGGGAGAGAGAGAGAGACAGAGGGAGTAATGGTGAGACAGGGAGGAGGAGGGAAGCGTGGCCCTGAAGACTGTCCTCGGGGGAAATAGCCCTCCCTCGTGTCAAACACACAAGAATATTATTAAACCCCCCATCCACCCCCATCAGTACATGGACTTGCCGTACGTAATGGCTCTCATATACATGACAAAAGCCCACACATGGGAGGCGGACTCCAAATGCGCGTGTAATGGATGTGGAGCGAGGTCTTAACGTGGCACTGAATCAAGCCCTTCTACAAACAGCAGCGCTCAGACTGCACTGCTGACTGACTATTGTTATTTGTAACTGTTCATTTTTGTGTGTTAGGTATTTTTTCATTGAGAATATGATGGCTGTATAAGTACCGTGTTTGCACAGATTTAGAGAGGTCACATTCGGCTCATTTTCTGGTTCAAATTTGTAATTTGGGTTTCTACTAGTAACCGAATAGTGTCCGAAAAACCTTTTCTATTTCTCACAGTGCCATTGAATCTCCTCTTTTCAGCCTCTGTGTGAAACGCTTCATTTAAGAGTCTCTTAAGCCCGCCTCCGACAAAGCAAAGTCAGCTCTGTTTGGCCCTGAATCAAATAGCCAGTTCGATTCAAGGGGGTCTTCAGCTGTGGTTATCACAGTTTGAAGTAGTGCTAAGTTTGGTTGGTAATGGGGGCTTCCCCTAGCCTGGCTCCGCCCGCCTACCTACTTCCGCCCAAATTTCATTTTCCCTTCAGTAGTCAGTCTGGGGCTGCGGTGAATTCACTTGTTTGAGCTCAGGAAAATGTTCGGTCGTCCAATCAGCGAACAGAGCGAGTGGCTGAGAACGATGACGTCGAAGTCGCGGTCCAGTTTCAGTTGAATGCTGCGACCAAACGTTATGTGATTGGTTGGCAGATCCAGAGTGGCACTGGGCAGATCCAATAGTTTTAAACTTCAACAGACACCCGCCTCCAAGTGAGTGAACGTTTGCCAGATAGACAGTTCCAGACCTTCTGTACAAATGAAATGAAGTACGATGGTCTGGTAGCACCAGGCTAGGCTTCCCCCTTATTACATGATAAGGGGTGAGAAATCTGACAGGGATTTCTAATCTCAGGTTTTCAGAAAGGTGGAGGTGGAGAAAGTGATTTTGTCAACAAACATTCTCCAGAATTGCTTACCCACCTTTTAATGAAGTACTCTTCGTAACCCAAGCCATTTTGTCAGTGTGATGTCTGTCAACCTTCTGAAATGCAAATGTTCAAGTGATTAGATTTCTTGAGGTGCTGTCTGACCCTGTGTGCTGCGCTGTCACGTCAGAGGCCGCTGTAACGACATCCAGTTTGCGCCCTTGCTACATGTGTTTGTGTGTGTGTCACTGTGACCCAGAACTCACCTACAGAACAGTGTGTGTGTGTGTGTGACCTGCAGCTTACACACACACACACACACACACACACACACACACACACACACACACACACACACACACACACACACACACACACACACACACACACACACACACACACACACACACACACACACACACACACACTCAGCTGGACCACAGTGCTGCTGCCGGCTCAGGTCTCAAGGATAGCGAATGCAACCCCTGCTTAAAATCCACCGTCTGCATACCAATAGAATGGCCTCGGGGCTTGCTGTGTGTGTGTGTGTGTGTGTGTGTGTGTGTGTGTGTGTGTGTGTGTGTGCGCGTGTGTTTCTAAGAGACTTAAGAGCAGAGAAAAACCATTGATGGTATAATATAAAAGAAGACTGTAGCTACCTGTGGTTAAAGTGGCATCCAGTGTCCCTACGGTGCCCCTGAGGGTGTGTGAGAGCTGGGTGAGGGTGGGGTGGAGTGAGGGTGGCTGAAGGTTGTGCTGTGGTTATTGCTGGGGACACATGCCAAGGCCAGGAATGACAGCAATGTAGCTTGAACTAAAAGTGTGGTATTTCCTTCTGCTTTTTTTGTTTCTAATAACAACATTTGAACATTTGACACCCATACATAAAGACTCCAGGCTCTGATTTAAAGTCATAGTGAGTGGCTGTTTAAGCTTTTTATATGTGAGGACATAGTACAAGATTGATTCTACCGATGGCCAGCTCAATAGATTGTTCTCTTTTTAGACGAGACACTGTAGGTCAGGGGTGGCCAACCAGTCAGAGACAAAGAGCCACATTTTTTACTGTGTTACTGCAAAGAGCCACATCGTACACACGGGTACACACAGTGGCGAGGAGGGCCACAGAGTTAGAGTGGGGTGGCCATCGCACCCCTGAATGAATAGCATGTGATATGCTGTATAACCAATTCAAAGATGATTTATAATCCCAATTGCCCAAATCATGTTAGTATCCATTGTAATGTTTGTCAGAAAACTAAACCCCTGAAGGGGGGTCTGGGGGCATCCCCCCCAGAAGATTTTTTTGTGTTTTTAACATGTAATCTAAGCATTCTGGTGCATTCTCGCGAAGATAATAAAGGAAAAAGTCAATATTTATTTCAGCTCAGATGAATAGTAAAATTAGCAAGACAACATAACTTGCTAGCAGCCAGATGCCTAACAACTGGACAGAGGGACGGATGACCACTAGCTTTTGACCAAATATCTTGCCTAAAAAATAAACCTTTATTTATGAAAGTCTGCCCTTGCTAAGAACATGTTACACTCGCTAACTACAAACTTTAATTTTTTTATTCAGATTTCAAAAATCTGCTGGGACACGTGCCTATACACATGCATGGGTGGCACGCATGTCACAAGCACACTTATGCTGTTTTCAAGACCTTTGCTGACCAGAGACCAGTTCTAGTGGCCACAGTCCTACCATTAATTTAGTACTTGAAAATTGCAAACTGATCTCATATCAGTGGATTGGAGTGTTTGTGTGATGAACTTGGCAACTACCTATCAAAAAAAGTTAAGAAAGAAAAAAAAATACATATCATCTCTGAACTAGGATACATATCAGGAAAAAAATGTAATTAAAAAAATTAAATTAAAATAAAAAATAACATTTGAACTGGGGGGGGGGGCACTGGGGTGGCCAGTAAGATTTCAGGGGGGGGAGGCGTTTTTATTTTCACGGGGAGCTTACACATGCATGCACAAGCATTATTTATTAAAAAAAAAACAAAAAAAAAAAAAAAAAAAAAACAGGGGGCCCCACACTAGGACTTGAAACGGGCCCCCAGATCGTTAAGGCCGCCCCTGTGATAATGACCGGACTGGACTAAAGACGACAGGGCAGTCATTTTCAACAATGAACATTGTGTGCACTTCCTCACACACAAACTCTCAGTTCAACCAAGTCCACAAACAAAAATATAACAATTTAAAATAGCGTTTTTGGGACTTGGCATGTTGCTTTGTGGGACTTACTTTTAGCATGGAGAGAGCTGAAGTGGCGCTGAAGATTTGAAGCCTTGAAATGCGCAAATGACACCTGGCATATAAGGCAGAATGGCTTGGCATAATGTTCAACAAAAAATATGAACTCTCCCACTCTGTTTCGGAGCGAACTTGACACAAATAGTTTACTCACGGAAAACCTCCCTCCAAGCTGAGCGGGCAGTTTTATGTTGCGTCCGCACCAAACGTTTGCGAACGTTATGTTGCGTCCTCAATTAAACATTTGCGAACAGGCATACACATAGGGCCTACACATTAATAAAATAAAAAATGAAATAATAGACATGTAAAACGAACGTAAGAGCAGCATGAAACGTTTGCGAACATGCACACACATAGGCCCACACAAAAAAAAAAGTATATAAAAAAAAAATAAAAAAAAAATTATAATTATAATCACATAATTTGATATGAACTGAAGAGCCGCACGAAGCTGGGCAAAGAGCCGCATGCGGCTCGCGAGCCGCGGGTTGGCCACCCCTGCTGTAGGTGAACAGTGCAAAAGGTTTAACTTAAAAATATCATTGTGAAATTGTGCTAGTTGACTACCAATCGTTTTTTCTGTATAATGCTTTTTTTTCAGAAATCTTTGAAAATGTTGTCAATATCCATAACAGGTTGAATAATGTAAATAGAACATATAGTTTAAACAGTTTTCCATTTTTGAAAATAACTCTCTAGGCCTTTTAGTATGATATTGATTTCCCTTGTGTAGCCTTTTCAGTGTCCTGCAGGTAACCAAACATTACTGGAAAATATAATACATAATAGATATACAGTTCTGATCTGCTCTGTGCGTATGATCTGGTGTTATGTGTATGTGTAATTCATTTCAGTTTAATTAAATCCCTATTAGACGGGATGGGGGAAGATTACGTGAAGATTGGACACATTTTTTTCTCTCTTTCTTTCCTGACCTTTGTGTGAGCAACAGGAGGCAGTGACACACACACACACACACACACACACACACACACACACACACACACACACACACACACACACACACACACACACACACACACACACACACACACACACACACACACACACACACACACACACAGATGAAAAGGTCAGTCATGTCAGTGTCACCTGGTCATTTCCTCTAACAGCAGGTAGAAACACTGTGCGCTAAGCCAGCCGCAGCATCACTCTGTGTGTCTCCTTTTTCCCCTTCACTATCACTCTCTGTCCCTTTCTGTTGAAGATACATTTATGGCCAAACTCTTTTACCAGTACCATACTTTTTTATATTTTGACTTTTCTCACATCTGATGATAACCCCTTGTCAGTTTTTAGTGCATTGAACAATTATTCGGTACCACTTTACAATAAGGGTACATTAATGAACTGTAAGTCAATCCTTAGTAAATGCTTAATAAACATTTACAAAACATTAACACACTGTTAATAACTGCTTAGTTAAGTGCTTAATAACCATTCTCTAAGCATGAGCTAACTGTTATGCTGGTTATTGCTTAACCAAGCATTATACCTAACCAAGCATCAACTAATCGTTAATAACTAAGCATTGACTAAGGATTGAAAAACAATGAATTGCGGTGGGGCTCGTGGTGTAGTGGCCTCGGCTCACACACATTATATTGTGGCTTTTTTGAATAGAGTATTGTGGGGTGATATTTCAGTTTGTTTCTTAATATGGCCCAATCCGTCTTGCCTGGCTGCCTGATTGAGAGGGGAAGCTCTCTGGTGCTTGGAAGCTAAATAACTGCTCCGCCGAGGGGGCCACCGTCCATATTTTTTGAGGTTCTAGCAAAAAGCATGATTTGGAGTGTTTCACAGTCATTATGTCTGACCTCGCCGCTTTGAACCTCTCCAGGTTTTTAGATTGGTGGAAACGCTTCAAAGTCACAGCTTGCCGGGAGACTGATTTTTATATATACGCTCACAGACACATTTCATTTCTCGCTGGTGAAATGTGATCCAATATGTCTTCAGGGGGACATAAGTCCAGTCACAAAGGGAAATGCTCCTCATTCCTCCTCATTGTTTCAAGTTGCAGCCATCGTCACTTTTATAAGCTTCACTCCATTAAAGCTGCTGTACTAAAATAATACACTCAGCAATCACAGTTGTGTGATGGTTCATGTTCAATCCCTGTTATATTCTATACATTGACGACTTGCACATACACAGTTATCAGCCAGTGGGTTTGTTTTGCAGCTATGGATATTCAGATGGATCTTTCCACATGTTACGGCTTGTTTTGTGTGTCTTAACCTGTTCTTTTCTCCTCTTTACTTTGTCTCTGATTGAGTTTGCTGCCATGCTGTTGGTCTGTTGCTGACTTGCTGCTGACCTGTTGCTATCCCTAAGTTAAGTTTATGCTGTTTGTTTGTAAAATTAAATGCTAATTTTTTGACTGCCCGACTCCTTTTATTACTTTTCTTTAAAGATGGTTTTATGTTACAGTCCCTATACCCCTTGCAAAATGTGGATGTAACAGCACACATATATATATACAGGTACAGTTACATTTTGACACTGAGGGGGGGACCGTGAGTTGGGCACCGAAGCATCTTCACAACACAACACAGCTACAGTGGAGCTGCAGATTGGGAGCCATTGATCACAGTACCTTTCCTTCTGTTGTGCTGATTGAACACAAGCAGTGAATTAAGAGCCGCTCCTCCTATCTCATGTGTCCACCGGCTCCCCCAGACCTCCAGCCTACACACAACCAACCCACCTCCAGTGATTAGCAGCTAAATTGATTTCACACTCCAGCAAAGGCCCAGACTGGAGCTATAGAACAGGAAACTGGGACAGCAACTGTAGGTCACACAAATTAATTACCGCAATTAGCTTTCCTGACAGTTAGGGATGTGTGTGTGTGTGTGTGTGTGTGTGTGCGTGCGTGCGTGCGTGCGTGCGTGTGTGTGTGTGTGTGCGTGCGCGTGCGTGTGTGTGTGTGTGTGTGTGTGGAGCGGGACACAGAGGAAGGCAAGAGAGACAGAGGCTACCTTCAGACACACCAGAACTTAGTCTGAACTGCATGGATGCCCCAGAAATTCAGACTGATGATACAACTGTAACTCTGACTTTGCAATAAAGTAACCAAGTTGAGCTTATCACCTTTCACCATGGCCTTTTATGTGTCCAGGATGCAGGTAATACCCCCACTTACTGATGAAGACTGATAAACTGAGTTTATATAAACCGATAGTGCATCATTTGTTTTTCTGTTAATAATCTTAATTTTTACATGTTCTCACACACACAAAAAGGAATGTTCTCGAAATGGTATGACCCATGCTACATTAAATGCAATTGCTTCGTTAAAATAACTGCTGCATGCAATGTCACTGAGTCATCTTCCCCTTTCTTGTATTGCTTCAATTGCCTTAAGTCTTCAAACTTCTTTCCAAAAAGGCAACCCAACAAGTTTCACGCAGAAGGGCTTTTTGGAAGGGCTCTTCTAAAATATATGAATATAACCCTGATTATGTTTTGTGAGAAAATAACATCAACACCTCTCTGCCTCAAAGTTGGACAATTCATGTTCTAATCTGTCTCTTGTGAGTCCCCCCAGCTGTATGTTATTGTAACACTAAATCACAAGAAGTAAATTGGGTTCTTTATTTTTTGCAAAATCAATCTCTTTATCAGCTTGTGATGTGTACCTTAAGTGAACCTCAGATTTGGGCACTCGTGTTCTCAACACTGGAACTGTCCAACACTGAGAGAAATAAGAAACTCAATGATTTTTTATTATTTTTTTATACATGTTTGAGAATCCAATTGTTCAGTGATAGTGTTCTAAATAGACGCATCAAAAAAGCTCTTAGACCCTGTTTCCACCTGGCATTAATATGTGGTTCTGAGGAATCCGATCGTTATATGTAAATGTAATATGCTTGTTCACACCTGGCCTTAACAATGCGTCTTCTATGCGCATTTGCGATCCGGATTCGAATTCCCCGCGCTGTATGGAAATCAGCACGTACATCATTTCCGCTTATACTGTTGTTTTTAAGCGGCGGGGGCAGCAGTGCCCCGCCCTTGCCTAGTCTGCCGGAAATAAAAGAAGAAGAAGAAGTGTTGACCATCCACGACCATAGACATTATACATTCCTTTATAATGTCTATGGTCACCTTGGCAAGAGTCTTGTGTTTTGGCGAAAATGTGAGCACAGCACTGTTTATTGTGTGGTGTTTTCCTCGTCAATAAATTAATCACTTGGTTACACTGTGTCCCATTGCGTAGCTGCCGCAGCCAGCACTGTTCGCTCACTGTCTCTATTATGAGTTGCACCGAGCCGTCTCTGTGTGTTTACGCCATAGCCTAGATAGTAGTAAATACACGCTCACAACAACACGGGGGGAATAAATAAAAAAACGGCTGGTTTGACCGAGCAAAAACGAGAGACCGCTGGCTTGACCACAGTTGGTCGAAAGAATCATTTCCGCCTTGTGTAGTCACCTCGGCTAAAGTGAAGAGAGTCAGTGTGTTTTGGCGAAAATGTGAGCGCGGCACTGTTTATTGTGTGGTGTTTTTCCTCGTCATTAAATGAATCAGTTGGCTACACTGTGTCCCACTGCTACGATGTCACGTAGCTGGCGCAGCCAGAGCTGTTCGCTCACTGTCTCTATCAGTTGCACCGAGCCGTCTCTGTGCTCTCAACAACACGCGGGGAATAAATAAAGAAGCGGCTGGTTTGACCATGCAAAAACAAGAGACCGCTGGCCACAGTTGTTCCACACATAGACATTATAAAGGATCCTTTATAATGTCTATGTGTTTACCTGCAACGGTGCGCTTTTATGACGTGAATTGTCGCGTGAATGAGTACGAGTTTCCGCCCAGTCACTCGCCGCAGTTGAGTGGGCGGGGCCTAATGTGTATGAGATACACATACGTGTTTCCACTGTTAATGGGTATGTGGATATGTGGTCTCAAACCACCTCCGAATGTGGATAATTTCAATGCGCATTCAATGCGCATTGAGCGTGTTTTCACCTGTAGTTAGCGCGATCGGATCCTAAAAACCACATATTAATGCCAGGTGGAAACAGGGTCTTAGACCACAAACAGATGCACATGACAACCTCTCGACCTCCATCTCAACCAACTAGCTTAGCTTGACTAATTTATTTAAATTTTTTACCAAAGCAGCCATAACTGTAGCTGCGGAATAAGACCGGTGAATAAAAACATTTGGAAAGGGGGGAAATAAATATCAAAAATTGTTTTCTACTGTAAAGCCAGCTCCCGAACAAATAAATAATTCAACAATCATTCTTTTTATTTTTCCAAATTGCATGTAAAGAGGTGATTGTATATAACCAATTTAGATCACTCCTGCGGTTCCTTTGTGGTGTTTAGAGGTTTCCCACAGTGTCCAAAACGCTCCCCAGGCACAGAGCATTACCGCTGCCATTCATCACAACAACAATCCATCATCTTCTAGCTTCCAATTTGGCCACCTCTCGTATTATCAAATAGAACACAGTGTACAGTACACAGAATCCAATGTTCCCAGCATCAAAATATGCCCCGTGCATGCTGCTGATTGGAGAGAGAGAGGAAAAAAATCCCATATTCGAAGCTTTCATACAGCTCATTGGGGTTTATCAATGTTTTCATTTTCCCATCTATATTGTCCATGGAATTCAATTTGGATCCCCGGGCTTTTGGTGAGCGCTGCTTCTCTTCCACTTGGGGTAGTAGCTATTGATGCAGGCCACATGTGCTCCTCTGGCCTTCTAGCGAGCAGCCCAATTTTCTATCTATTTACGCCACAGTTATGACCTCCATTGATTTCAAATAGGCACGCTACGGAGGCTCATCTGTGATGCACGCGCCGGTGACAGCCACTGATCAGCGAGCTGAAAGCCTCAGTGGGCCCACAGCTAAATGTGTGCTTTGTCTCTTAGCCATGGTGAAGCGCAGCCTCAATTATGCCACTGATAGTCTGGATGGGCTGGAGTTGGTTCCAAAGCTCATTCTTCACCGCACCATCTCATTCTATAGGGCACAACACCATCACATTGCATTATCACCTCTATAAAATCTTGTGAATGAATTGAATGCAAATGTATTTAATGTGTTTGCGTTTGTTTGACATATACGGTAATTGCTACAGCATGTTGTCTGTTAAGACGTTATATAAGTGGGGGCGGGACCCGATAAGCCTTTGGCTTCTCCTGCTTCCCTTCGGACGATAACACAAAGTAATATGTATGAATATGCAATGAGAAAATTATGTATTATGTGTAATTGTCCGGAAGAATAATAATAAATAAATACATAAATAAATAATCTGACTCACCAGCATGGTCAAAAGATACTGTACCACAAACATGGTATGATAAATACATTTGGATATATATGTGAAATATTTCCATTAAAGGTCATGTATTCTGCTCATTTTCAGGTTCAAAATTGTCATTTGGGTTTCTACTAGAAACAAAAACCCTTCATATCGTTATAGCACAGTGCAACTTGTGGACCTCCTCTTTTCATCCTCTCTCTGAAATGCCCCATTTTAGAGTCTGTCCCTCTTTAAGCCCCGCCTTCCAAAAAGCCCAGTCTGTGATACCTGCGGGTTTGAATGTAACGGCCAGTTAGATTCAAGGGTATGTGGGGGTGTGGCTTATCACAAGTGGAGGAAGTGTAAAGTTAGGTTGGTAATTAAGGGATGTGGCTGTCCCCCTAATGACATCATAAGGGGTGAAACGTCTGACTGGGGTATTTCAACACAGCTTTTCAGAAAGGTGGAGGTGTAGAAAAAGATATAGGGTTTTTATTTATACTCCGGGAGTCTCTAGTCTCATCGTGAACCAATATTCATTTTGAAAAAACATTATAAAGTGAATCTTGCATAAAAGGTGACCTTTAAGTCAAGCCAATTAAATAGCATTATTTGAACTGATGTTAAATTTTCTGTCACATGTAATGTATGATCATAAGAGGAAAAATTAAATATTTAAAAGTTGCTCGTAACTACTATAAGTCGGCATATCTCCACCTCTGCTGCTTCAATTCATAACATTGTTGTTTTGAATCTGCATCTGGCTGGACACCCAACTTTATGGATCTACAATACTAAATCACTGGGATGCCCCTTTAAAATGAGTGTAACCACTATGTGACTTGTATGTCCCACACATATCAAAGCCTGCATTCTATGGAGAAGCAGAGAGGCAGAGTAATGTAAGGGCACTGGTCTGTGTGGATGAGTGACAGGCTTCATATCGCTCTGAATGATAGCCTGCTCTGTCAGACGTCATTCCACTGAGAATATCCTGGCATGGGTACAAATCAATCGGTCAGTTGCCTTTGACACCAACCTCTGGCTCTTCATATATTCATCAAAACAGTGGACAGTTAAGATGCCAGCATACATATACTGGTGGGTGGCCACAGTGTCACATGTGTGTGTCCGTTCAGAACCCACACTGTTGACAGGGCTGCCCCCTCAAGCCTGCCAAAAGCTGTGTTTATCTGTAAAAAACATTTTGTATTCCAAATGGCCTTTGTGTCCACACACCACAAGGACTGTAAAACTGTTTGGCTGTTGATGTTAAACACGCTTAAGGCTTGTAAAATATGAACAGCTTTACTCTACACTACACACCAATTCTGGGCACAAACAGAGGCAAGAGGTCAAAAGGTTAGACCTAAAGAAGAAAAAGGCATGCATCACGGGCGGTATGCCTTATTTATGTGGATAAAATAAAATATGTTATGCTTATTTCATCCCTGAGTGACACATATTAGAACTTGATAGATGTGCAATTTGCCTGTCACTCTGATGTGTTTTCACTGCTGTGTCTGTCCACATGTTGCAGTTTTATCACAACCTAGGAGACAGAGCCTGACTAATTATTTGCTACCACAGATATGTATTTCCTCTTTCAGGCGTAATGCAAACAAATCGGTCATGAAGAGTGATTAAACAGCACTTACATGTATTTCTCTTTATGTCAGCAACTTTCAGAGAGCTAGCTCTAAAAACTGTAGATTAGTCAAAATGAACTATTTGAACCGTCAACTCCTGTCTCACAACTGTATAAAAGCCATTCCACCTTTGTGGAGCAGTTTATACTTGAAGGTGGAGTCAGTGCCAATATTCCCTCAAAATGAGTGATTACCTCCTAATGATCTGCTACCTGTGTGATTTTTGAGAACAAGCATTCTCCAGAATCACTGACTGCACCTTTTAATAAGAACACAGGGGTTAATGTTAAAACATGGTAGAAGCAGTGCAACACAACTACAACAGAATTGTCAAGTTTTGAATTATGTGGTTCCCTCAAAAATCAGCATTGTCAAAACAGCTTGCTACAACTAATAGTGAAAACCACATGAACTTGCTCTGTCTGATATGTGATATGACATGAATGGCTTTAACACATGAGTTATCACTGCACCCTGAAAATCAAAGCAGTCAACCACTGCCAATCAAACACTGTCTGTTTGCGCACAATATCTCAGAATCCCTTATTAAAAACATAAATAGTCTGCTCATTTAGCAGCTGGCCAGCCCTGACGATTATACTGTCCAAATTCAGTTGAGCTGTCCATCTTTAACACATGTATGAATGCATGCATGAACAACACACACACACACACACACACACACACACACACACACACACACACACACACACACACACACACACACACACACACACACACACACACACACACACACACACACACACACACACACACACACACACACACACACACACACACACACACACACACACACACACACCTATTATATATGCCAGGTGTTACCTCATTACCTCTTGCTTGGGGAGTGTCCGCCTGAAAGCACCTGTGGCCAGCAGTTAATAACCCCCATCCGAATGCAGGATTATGGCAGTTTCTTTCTATATGGCTTGTAAACCAAGAGGAGGGTGAAATTATATATCAGATGTAATAATTGCTTCAGAGCTATTTGTTCTGCATCCTGCTTATTCAACCTGAGCAGAAGCAGTGAAGTGGCTTGTTAAAGGCATCCACATAGACAGAGGTGAGGTGAGGTGTTGATGAGAAGGGCTCACTGTGGTAACCCTGAATGTTGTTTGTATACAAGCAGATGAGGAGATGAAGTGTGTGGTGTGTGTGTGTGTGTGTGTGTGTGTGTGTGTGTGTGTGTATGTGTGTGTGTGTCCTGATTTTAAACAGTTTTAGTGCAATGAAAGAGAGTTTATATGTTGGTTGACTGATGATATGAAATGATTGCTTTTACTGGGAATCACTTGCAGAAGTTTTTTTTTTGCAGGGTGGATTTCTTTTTAGTGCGCACATAACGCGTATGATTGACTGTTGTCATGCAGACCGTTTGATATACCATAGTATGTGACTGGGAACATTCTAGACAGTAAAATAAAAGCTATTTTCTCAACTAAGTTTTATAATATTTATGAACATTTAATTTCAATCCGATTTTTGTAAAAGCTTATTTAGACACCCAACTCTTAATATCATATATTGATTTTTACTATTTTAGACCATTGTTTCCAGAGCCTTTAATTGAAACATATTGTAACTGCCCTATTAGACTTACTTCAGAATGGTTTCCAGTCTCACAGCTCTATAATAATTCAGTAAACTATGAATGCAATGCTTGAAATTTTCTTTAGTGCAGAAGTTGAATGCAGCTCCATGCTGTAGTGTACAAGCAGCAGGCCAGCCTGCTGTCACCCACCACAGCTCTTTGTCACTTCACTGCTCCACTAAATGGCCTTCCTCCCATTTTAACCTAATTATGGACACAGACTTCCATGTTTTGGGCTAATTAGCATTTTCATGTTTAGTATGGCCAACCTCTTAAGGACATCAAGGAATAAAGTGCTATGGCGCCGACAATAAAACTGATTCCTCCATTAAGAAGACAAATCACAATAATGACTCTATTATAAAAAAAAATGTACTCCTCTTCTTCCCTCATTTCATTCTGACATTATAAGAAGAAAAACTGTAGTCTTAACATCACTTTACTAACTGCATAGCAATTAGTAGAGCAGTGGTAAAAAATAATCAGTTTAAGCCCGGCAGTATTTTGCCTCCTGACTCAACTGTAGTGCATTCACTGAGACAGTGTATGATGTAATGGTTATGACCCTATGGTGAGGTTAAGTGAAGGCCAGATACAGAACTCACAATCAGACAGTAATGAAAGAAATTAAGACCCCTGGCGACCCCAGACGCTGGCTTTTAATGATGCCATGACAACTGAAAGGTATTTACAATTAACCACTGCACTGAAGGCACATACATTAAACAGAACTTATTTTCAACACGGCAACAGCTAATGTACCTTAAAAACAGCCCAAACTCGCTTTTTGCTTTTGGTTCTTTGTTAACTGTTGTATACAGTGGAGGAAATAAGTATTTGATCCCCTACCAACCATAAAGAATTCTGGCTCCCACAGATTAGTCCTCGTGCTTTAAAAAAGTATTCCTAATCTCCACTAGTTTCCTGTATAAAACACACCTGTCTCAACGTGTTACCTGTATAAAAGACACCTGTCCACAGAGTCAATAAATCAAACTCCAACATCTCCATCATGGGCAAGACAAAAGAGCTGTCTAAGGACATCAGGGGCAAGATTGTAGACCTGCACAAGGCCGGAATAAACTATAAAACCATTGGCGAGAAGCTGGGTGAGAAGGAGACAGCTGTTGGTGCGATTGTTCGAAAATGAAAGAAACACAAAATGACCATCAATCTCCCTCGGTCTGGGGCTCCATGCAAGATCTCACTTTGTGGGGTATCAATGATCATGAGAAAGGTGAGGGAGCAGCCCAGATCTACACAGGAGGAGCTGTTTATGATCCCAAGGCAGCTGGAACCACAGTCACTAATAGGCCTTTCACACCGCCGCAAAATCGGCGCTAGTTCTGGGCTAGTTCGGAGTTAGAGCCAGTGTGTTGGTTTCACACCGCCAGAGAGCCTGCTCCGGGCCGTAAAAACCGGTTCAACTCAAACCCCAGGACTGAGCAGGGTTTGAGAAGAACCGCTTGCGCCAGTGGCCGGGGGAGGGATTATCCTGACCAACCAGACCAACTCAAACCTCATGCCCGCCATATTTAAAAACACCGCTACTACGAGACGTAAACATAACATAATTACCGAACGTAGCGATCAAATTGACCGGCGAGAATACGCTGTATGGGTCCTGTTTGGTTAAGAAAGCAAAGCGAGAGCCAACACGTGTAAAAATAAGACGTATTCGCCGCTGTTGTTGTGCTAAAAGCTAGCGGTAGCTTTAGCGTTAGCCACAAGAGCAGCGGCGTCGGGCGACGTACACACGTTTACAGTGACGTCATGACGTTGCTCTCTTGTCGGCTCCATGGCTGTCTCCGGTCGATGTGAAACCAACCGGTTCATAACTGGGATAAGGCTGTAACCAGTTTTGAACTGACCCCAACACCAGCCTGGAACTGACTCTTGGTTCATTTTGGTGTGAAAGGCCTACAAGAAAACCATTGGTAACACACTATGCCGTAATGGATTGAAATCCTGTAGTGGCCGTAAGGTCCCCCTGCTCAAGAAGGCACATGTACAGGCCTGTCTGAAGTTTGCCAATGAACACCTGAACGACTCAGAGAATGCTTAGGAGAAGGTGATGTGGTCAGATTAGAACAAAATCAAGTTCTTTGGTATCATAGTGACTCGCCATGCTTGGAGGAAGAGGAGTTCTGACTATGACCCCAAGAACACCATCCCCACAGTCAAGCATGGAGGTTGAAGCATTATGCTTTGGGGGTGTTTCTCTGCTAAGGGGACAGGTGGACTAAACTGCATCGAGGGAACTATGGATGGGGCCATGTACCATGAAATACTGGGTGACAACCTCTTCCTCTCAGCCACGTCCGTAAAAATGGGTTGTGGATGGGTCTTCCAGCATGTCAATGACCCTAAAAATACAGCAAAGGCAACAAAGGAGTGGCTCAAGAAGAAGCACATTAAGGTCATGGAGTGGCCTAGCCAGTCTCCGGACCTTAATCCAATAGACCTGTGGAGAGAACTGAAGCTCAAGCGACAGCCTCGAAATCTTAAAGATTAAGAGAGAATCTGCGAAGAGGAGTGGTCCAAATATCCTCCTGAGATGTGTGCAAACCTGGTCATCAACTACAAGACACGTCTGACCTCTGTACTTGCCAACAAGGGTTTCTCCACCAAGTACTAAGCAATGTTTTGATAGGGGATCAAATACTTATTTCACTCAATGAAATGCAAAATAATTTCTATCTTTTCTTTATGTGATTTTCTGGATTTTCCTTTTGATATTCTGTCTATCACTGTTAGAATAAACCTAGCATTAAAATTATAGACCATTCATTTCATTGTAAGTTGGCAAATTTACAAAATCAGTGAGGGATCAAATACTTATTTCCTCCACTGTATATCGAAATGGTCAGTGTATGTTTTGGTCGTTCTATTTTCTTTTCCCGTAAGGATATTAAAAAAAACATGTAAATGGTTATTTGATTTTCCGTTTTTCTAAATATAAAAATTCAAATTTAAACAGTGTTTTAAGGTATCACAGTACAACAGGATGAACTACACTTAAGAAACGGGTTGAATTTTCCTTTTCTATTTGTAAAAAGAAAACAGAACAATGCTGTAACACTGCCTTGTAGCAGAGGAAATAAAAAGTACTGTGTCAGTTGATGAAAATAATAAGAATTGTATAGCTTTAAAGAAATACAATAAAGCTTGAAACATGCTGTGTGCAGGAACACAGCTGCCATGGTCACTCACTCCATGGGGTAATACAGGCTGCCTCTCAACAGGCGCTGCAAACCAAATCTTCATCAACCTTCAATCTCATCGTTCAATTCAATCAACTTTTGAGTAAATTTTAGTTTACACATTTATTTAGTAATGTATTTTATATAGCGCTTTTCAAGGCACTCAAAGACACTTTACAATTAAAAATGACCTCACACACAAACAAATAAGAAAACAGGTGTGGCAAAAAAGCCAAGCCACAATAAACAAAAGCAAAGACAAGTATATTAAAAGCAAGTGAAACATCCAAATGAGCATATGACAGCATAGTGTAATATATTATGTAAAATAAATGTGTAACGCTAATATGTAAAAATCTAGTATCATGGGCTGGAGTCTTTTGTGAAGAGGTGTGTTTTGATTGGTTATTTGAATATGTCCAGGTCGGTACAGTCTCAAACCATAGTCATTTGCTAAACATGGCAGTATGTTTGACAAAAGAATAGAACATTTGGTGAAACGCTATTTGAGAGTGAGAATAAAATCCATTTGATAGGGGGATATGTAATAAATCACTATGTTGACATTGCAGTCATTTCATGAAATATATAATGTGACTTTAGAGGAATATAGAAAAAAAAGGATGGATGGATTGATGGATGGATGGATGGATGGAAAAGAGCTGTCAGAGAGAGGTAGAAACCCTGAACCAACAGCTGTCTGTCTGACTGACACTGCTCTATACCTGGCCTGTAATTAGAGAGAGAGAGAGAGGGAGAGAGAGAGAGAGAGAGAGAGAGAGAGAGAGAGAGAGAGAGAGAGAGAGAGAGGGACGAACATGCCACTGTATTTACCAGCATCCTTCAACGGCAAGCATCTCATTTTCCTGGAGAACGCTCATGCTTCTCATCCCCAAAAAATCAAATGAAAATCGTATCTCCATCGAAACAGGTAAACCACTAAAAAACAAAATAACAAAACAAACAGCTTTAAACATACCAAACTGCGCAGCTATATTGGTTTATGACAACAAAAAAAATCAATTTGCGGAAAGGAACACAAAAACAAATTCAATTGTATCATCCTTTTCGGAAGCCGAGCGATCGAACAATTACATTGGGACAGTCAGCAAATACATTACACAATGCAGTTTTGCCCTCGCAGTGCTTCCTAAATTTCCTACTTCCACGTCAATTTCTACAAAAGTGTTTATTGCCTTCCACTCCCTGGCCTTTTCTCTGTACACTGTGTCAACCCTGTAAAGCTCCCCTTGGTCTGAAATAGATCGGAGCTGGAAAAGGTCCCCTGCAGCTTTCCCTTTGTCCATCACCTCATCCCTCAAACATCCTCACTGACAACTCAGGGGCCAATATCACAGGCACGTTGTAAGGCATGACATTGCAGGTGAATAGGGTAACATTTTTATCATATAAAACAAACATTATTTTTTTTTATTACAAGTTTTTCAGAAAAAAAAGATGGTTGTATAAGGAAAATATAAACAGAAGCAAACAAACAAGCAAACACCTATGTACATTTTGGACCTTTAATTTAAATTAGAAAGAAGACATGTTATGGAAGGAAAATAAACTAAATTGACCAGTGCTTGAAAACAAAACACTGTTTTTGTCTGCATTGTCTGGTCTTAAAAGGAGCCATCTTGGGAGCTGGGTGGAAATGCATAGGAGGAGGCAAGAGTGTGAGAAGGAGTTTTGCAGGTTGAGAGTCAGGTAGCAATAATGCAGGGTCACTCTGCAGCCAACAGCAATAACAGCAGAGAATATCCACAGCAACATTACAGTGGGCATCACCAACAACCATCACTCTCTGAAAAATCTCCTGCTATCTCATAACACAAACATACACACAAAACACACACACACACACACACACACAACACACACAACACACACACACACACACACACACACACACACACCACACACACAAACACATAGCCCTGTGGCCCCGCTGACACAATATTACATAGGTCTTTGTAATCTTGTTGACTGACAACTTTATTTCCAAGCGATGCACAGACACACTCATGACTGAGCATCACCCGGCGAGTCACAAGGTTATTCATCTGATTTGACTGACATGTTTATAATGGACTTTTAATGGTGCATACATTTATTTTTAGTTCTTGCACCCCCTTTGGACAAAAGCTGCAGTGTTTTTACTACCCAGCTGTAGTTCCTGGGTGAGCAAACCCAGGACAAAGTACTTCAGAAAAACTATATAAAAATAGCATTATTCGCACTGATTTTTAGGCTTCAGGCTTCTTTCAACAATGCAATATAGAAGAAGAAAAAATAAATAAAACCTCAAGGCTGTGTGCTCTCTCCTCTGCTCTAGTAGTAGTATTCCTTCACACTCCTCAAGTTTGTGGCTCTCTTTGATTTGTACATTCTGACAAATCTTCAAAGAATGTGTAGTCTATATGTACTTGGAAAACTACTGAATTGGACTCCACTTTACACAGGGGTTGTAGGGTAATTTTTTTTTTTTTTGGGCATTTTTATGCTTTATTGACAGTGTAGAGACAGAGTTGAAATGGGGCAGAGAGGGGAGTGACATGCAGAGAACGACCGCGGGCTGGAATCAGAGAACCCGGGTCCGTTGCTGGCCGAGGCCCATGGGGGGACGCCCTACCAACTGAGCAAAGGGCGCCCCCCGGGTTGTAGGGTCATGTTGACAGTCAATCTATTATGATGGGAAAAGACTAACACATGAAAGTTAATAACTGGAATAAAAGTTCAACTACACACAAATCTGATTGGATTATCTGCAGTCAAGTAGACATCATCATGGGACAACAATTCTGCCTTTATGGATGTGTTATGGTCTCCCGCTCATACAAGGACTAATTTAACTAATTTAATTCATAAGCAATTTGCAAAATACTTTATGGCACCATTTGGGAAATCTTCTCACCCCAAGGATCAACTGATACATAAGAATGTGTTTGCATTATGTATTACCCATTCTCTGTAAAAGAATAAAAATAATTTATAATATTTTGTTACCATGAATATCAATAGTGGCTAATGACTGAATATATTATCCGGTGACTAAATAGCACGGATGTAATGTGGAGATGGTTGAATAGCTCCTCACTAATAAATAGTTTCAGCACCAAATACACTTTAAATAATGTTTTATTTGTCTATTTATCAAGGTAAAAAACTGAGAAATAGCATGTTAATAATTGGGCTTGAGAGGTTTAAGTGGATGGTAGATGAACTGTGGAAAAAGCCACGCTTGCCGTTTCCCTTTATCTTTCAGTTTGTATGCCAAGCTAAATGCCGCCTGACTCCAGCACAGAAGAGAGCAGAGACATGAGATGGGAGTTGATCTTTAAAAAAGGTAAATGGTCTTGACTTATATAGTGCTTTTTAGCCGATTTTCTCAGCCCCAAAGCGCTTTACATTTCTTACCACATTCACCCATTCATACGGACATACAGATTCATACACCGATGGCAGTAGCTGCCATGCAAGGCGCTCTCTGAACCATCGGCAGCAATTTGGGGTTCAGTGCCTTGCCCAGGGAAACGTCAACATGTGGCGGGTAGGCGGGGGATCGAACCTCCGACACTGCACTCCAGAGGACGACCTCCCTACCCACTTCGCCATTGCCGCCTTCGCAAGAAATTGAATAAAAACGTTTTCCAAAAAATGTACTTATTGCAATAGGTTTAGTTTAGGTCTCCATTTTGTAAAAATACTGAAACATTGAGTTGAAGCATGAGATGGGACACGTTGACTTTTCCAACATCCAGACCACTGTCTGGTTCTAATTGGTGGTGGAAAAAACTAACATCCTCTTCAAACATGAGTATTATCAGCACAATATACATTTATAGAAAGGCATCAAAAGGTGCCCTGTAACTGATATATAAATTCTATTAACATTATTTAGTTTGGTTATATTGAAGCATCAATATGTGAATGCACAAATGTGTTACTATGGTTACCAGATTATTTTGATACATGACCTATGTAGCCATCCACAATATTTAGGCATCTTTACACACACAACCGCGCATGACCAGAAATATAAAATAACAATAATTTTACGAAAATGCTTTATTTATATAGCGCCCTTCACAGACCAGGGTCACAAGGCACTTCACAATGCACTTCCAAAGCGCTTTACTTATTCACATTTTATACACACACTCAAACACTGATGGCAGTAGCTGCCATGCAAGGCGCTTTCTGAACCATTGGGAGCAATTCGGGGTTCAGTGTCTTGCCCAGGGACACTTCGACATGTGGCGGGTAGGCAGGGAATCGAACCTCCGACCCTGCACTCCAGAGGCGATCTCCCTACCCACTTCGCCACTGCCGCCCCAGAGAGCAAATGTTGCCACTGCAGAACTACAAACCTTATTCATACTTAAGTAGTGTGATGGAAAATACTGTTGTGTATCCATATGTGTATATGAGTATATATATATCATTGAAACTTCATGAAAGTACGTAATGGGGTAATTTATGGGGCGATTGTGGCTCAGTTGGTAGAGCGGGTCGGCCGATGATCAAAGGGTTGGAGGTTCGATCCCCGCCCTGCCACCTGTGTCATAGTTGTTGTGTCCTTGGGCAAGACACTTCACCCACGTTGCCTCGTGTGAATGTCGATAGTTAGCCTGCTATCGGTGTATGAATGTGTGTGTGAATGGTAACGTGGGAAAGGAAAACAGGTCTCCCTTGCAAAATAGTCTTCGGTCTCAATGGGATATACCTGTATAAATAAAGGTTAAAAATAAAAAATAAATGTGACCGTCAAGATGTTCTGACCTTAGTTTGTGTTTGTGACTGAGATAGTATGTACTTGAGACTAAGACTGCTTCAGAGTATGTTTGTTGTGACTTGCTTTGTTAATCCTGATAAAACTGTTGTGACGTATGCAAATGTGCATGTGTTAATACAGTTTGCTATATCTACTAAAGAGAGAATGCCTCTCTTCATTCATGACTATTAGTCCCATTGATGATTGTAGCTTTCATGACTCCTGCTTGCAAGCAATACAAATCATAATTATTGTACTTGAATATTGTGTCAACTGGTATTTAATAACCACTCTCATCCTAACTAGACCAACTGGTATTCCATTGCAGCGTCAGTAGCTACTCCTGTTGTTTTTTTGTGATTTCTTTCCCCTAGGACTAAGTTGCCTTGAATTGTGGAGAGCAGAGTGTATTCTCAGGGCAGCATACACTGTCAACACGTATTCCCTTCACTGGTAAACATAATAAGCGTACATATGGAGAAGTGTGATAGCCAAAACACCTGACACATGGGGGCGAAATGAGAGAGCTTCTCAATATGTCTACCTGGGACAGTAATAATTCCCTGTGTGTGTGTGTGTGTGTGTGTGTGTGTGTGTGTGTGTGTGTGTGTGTGTGTGTGTGGTGCGTGCGTGTGTGCGTGCGTGCGTGCGTGCGTGCGTGCATGTTTGTGACAGAGAGAGAGAAAAAGGGAGCCAGGCAGGCAGTCAGGCGACAGTAAGACAGAACAGAAAGCGGAGTGTGATGTCATGAAAGAGAAGGCACATGGGTCATTTTGATGGTTATTTCTGAACATCACCATAAGGCATGTGTCAGATGGACTATTAGGCCAGAGCATATGCGCAAACATGCACCCACCCACCCACACACACACAAGCAAACACACACACACACACACACACACACACACACACACACACACACACACACACACACACCGATATTCCTCACAGAGACACATATCGGGTGTGTAAATGGCCCATGCTATGCAGTTCTGTCCTATGGGGTCTTCTTAAGTGGGTGATTATGTGTAAATGGTCATGTAATGACGTGTTGCCTTTCGCTAATGTCCCCCATCAAATGTTCATGGCTTGAACAGAGCTGTGTCCCCATAGATACCCATAATAGACAGTGTAAAGCCTCCACCGGTCCTTGGGAACAGAAGGGTAATGTGGATGAGCAAGCAGTAGGAGGTGAATCATTGAGATGGGCGAGCAGTCATCTTTGCTTTTTTGCCTGACTCTGAATTAGCACAATGGAGTATATGAAGTGATAAATGGATGTGCTTTTTAGAGTCCAGGTTTTTGGAACAGTTTCAATGGCTGACATTTTCTCAAGCTGAGATATGCCAACCAGCCAGCCAGCCAGATCGCTTGGGGTAGATGTGTGAACCTGTCATCCAAATGTGGGTTTAGTGTCACAAAATGTTAAGAATGATTAAATGATTGAAAAGGAGCCCAGGCTGATCATTTGACAACCAATAATATAAAACAGCATGGCCTCATTTTTTTAAATCAAAATCTTTAAAAACTAAAAAACTGAAAAACATACAGGAGTTTTCGGATGAAACCTTGGACATCTGATGACAATTGAGCCATCAATCCATTCATAAGGTGTTTGTGTATGGTCAAACATTAAATCTAATTGAAAACCTTTGTGTGGGGCTGAAGCTCTTCATAACATTTTATGTCCATACATAGTGTGATTCAGGTTGGAAAAAAAAAGATTTTGCAAAAAAGTTAACCGTTGCAGACAATTTATCGAGGATGAGCAAAGCAATACAGGGGCAAATGCAGTTCTTCATGGTTCCAGAGTGTTGAGCTATTACATCATAAAAGTTTATAAAGCTCATGGTAGTAATATCCAGATCAGATACCAGCCCAGTGATCTTAGTAAATACAGTTGTATGTATTACAGCCAATACATGCGATTATAAAATGAACATTCAGTGCCCTTCGTGTAGCACGGCAGACAATGATGCCTCGTTTCCACCAACTAGAGCGGGTCGGGTCGGAGTGGTTCGGTCCGGTTATTTTGGCTTTCCATTTGCTAAAAGTTGGGTAGGGTATGGATATAAGCACGTCTAGCTGCTCTAAGCCGCTCCTATTTTCGGTACTCCTCCGTTAGGGTACTAGCCGCCTGATAGGGTGCCGGAAAGGCGGAGCTACGCACTGCCGTCTGCCGATTGGTCGAAATAATAATTTCCGCCGTCTGTAGTCACCTCGGCAGGAGAGAAGAGAGTCTTGTGTTTTGGCGAAAAATATGAGCGCAGCACTGTTTATTGTGTGGTGTTTTCCCTCGTCATTAAATGAATCAGTTGGCTGCACTGTCTGTGTCCCACTGCTACGATGTCGCTGCCGCATTCGCTCACCGTCTCTGTCGGCGTTGCCCCCAGCCGTCTCTGTGCATTTACCGGCGTAATACGCTCACAACGGGGAAAATAAAGAAGCGGCTGGTTTGACCAAGCAAAAACGAGAGACGGCTGGCTTGACCACAGTTGTCCCACAGCCCGATAGTTTGACCCATATTCTGGCGGCGGATATCGCAGTCCAGGCAAAAAGTATGCAACACAAAGTAAGCTATAGTGTGCTGCCTGTAACTATACACCGATGACTGTCTCCTTAATATGGTAATGGAGGTGGATGCACAGTAGATGCCATATGACCTGACATAAATGTGGACATGTTTGAAACATGTAAAGTGTGCTCTGTGAACTAATCATTGTTTATTGTGGATCCCCATTAGTTGACGCAGAAGCGGCAGACTAGTCTTCCTGGGGTCCAATTAAAATCTGAACACACAAACAACAAATCATCACATTCACTCAAATACAGTAAAAGTACAGTTACAAGACTACAAAGACATAACAACAGTTGCAAACAAACAAATAAATGGGCATCTGGGCGCCTCAGAGCGCGCAAACACCCACATCAAAACACAATACATTGAGCGCCAAGCCAAGCCAGAGTCCCGAGTTCATATTTAACATAAATGAAAATAGGATTTAATTTGCCTCTTGAATTCCCTCTTCACAGGCAGGGCTCCAGACTAACTTTTTCATTGGGTGCACCGGTGCGCCTAACTTTTTCATCACCAACATATATTTTGGGTGCACCAAATTAGTGCTGCACGTTTTGGAGAAATTGTGCGATTGCGATTATAGTGGCCAATATTGCGATTTGCGACGCAATATAATAAATAAATGGAATTATGATTCTTGGTTTTCAAGGAAAATTTGAGATTATTGATAGTTTTGAAACTTGATCTCAATTTAAAACAAACAGATATTAAGAATCATTGAAAATATATAGAAAATAAAGCTTGTACTAGGCTAGCAGCCTACACTAGGGGTGTGAACGTTTACAAAAATGTCTAAATGGTTAGTCAGCAATTTTTTTTGTGTACACATTTAACCGTAATATGGGGTCACGTCACTTTTTTGCCGAGGCTGTTGGAGTGACAGTGTGCAGTGAGAAAGACAAGCAGACAGACAGAGAGAGGCAGTAATTTCATGATTTTGCTTTTTGACTTAAGTGATCATAACTGCCTAGTGATCATCTGTCATTAGACTGACTCCCGCTGTCGGGCCGTTGGGCTCGCTAGCCGAACAACTGATCAGACCAGCTGTTTGAGACAGATGAAAAAAGTGAAACTGAAGGTGGAGCGTGCAGTTAAATATTTAAATTAATAAATATTGTAAGCAAACACAATAATGTGTTCTGTTATCTGCTTTAGTAGCCTACAGTTAATCACATCGCCCTCCACTCCTGGAGATAATAATCATTTCCCAAAGTAAAAAAAAATAAATTTATTGATTTTTTCGTAAACGTTTATGATTTACCAAACGAGTAGCCTACACGTGTACTTGTGTACACCCCTTACCTACACTGTTTTCAAAATAATAAAACACTTAATTAAAAGTCTCTATCAACTTACTGAAACTTCCGTGGCCCTTCACTCTCAAGCATCCGACTTTTCTCCGCACTGAATTGATAGACTGGGCGAGTTGCCACCGGTCGCAACGCGACATATAGCGACTATTACTTTCCAAGTTTTAGACAGCAGTTCAATGTGTTTAACGTCACCGTACTGAATCCAAAAAATCCCCATATAGCAGACGTTGGCATTGATTTCCGTCACAGTTCAGCGTGGATACAGATGCGCATCGGTGTCCATGTTTGTTTGTTTACTCTGCTGTCTGCACCATAGTCTGCACCTGTCTTGCACGCCGTCAGAGCCGGCCCGAGGCATAAGCGAACTAAGCGGCCGCTTAGGGCCCCCGACTGCCCTGGGGGGCCCCTCCAAAAAAAAAAAAAAAAAAATTTTGTTTTGTTTTTTTAGTTTGTGTGTTTGATATTAACATCATATTGTGAAAATGTCAGTTATCATACAAAAAAAGGAATAAAATGTTTTGGTCTAGATAATTAATAGCCTAAAAATGTAATCAGTTCATCTGGGATCATGTCACGTTCACATCCATGCACAGTGTGTATTGAGTTTATTAAAAACAATTGAAAATGGGGCTGCCCTCAGTTGCCCATGCACTGTGTATAGTCTATATAGCCTATTTCAGCCTCGTCTGTGGAAAAAAAGATACAGTAGCTGGACAACAGAGTTCTTCTGCTTAGTTCCTCACACTGCATTTAAATGCATTCACTATAATACAGAGAAATATGTCCCGTAAAAGAAAAAGAGCTCCAAGCCCAACCCAGAGGACCCTCCATAATGTTTTATTTTATATTAATATTTTTATGGAAAATCCATGTGTCCTTCTTCAATAGCTTCTAATTCATCTGACCCAGTGTCTCCAAATTATTTGTTCACAAAAAATTTCTCAGATTTAGCCTCTTAATTTTCCTCTCAAAGTGCACCAGATTCATGCATTTCACTTTAAAAAGGTTAAAAAAATCTCCCGGGGGGGCATACCCCGGACCCCCCTAGGAGGGTCTGAATCTCGGCTGTCTAATACTTTCGCACAGCCGCACAGTGGAGGCACTAGCGGAAAACACTGGGTGTGTGAATGATATTTAACAAACATCTATAGTTTCAGCAGCGCTAACATTGGAGGGGGGCCCCCTAATCATATTTCGCTTAGGGCCCCCTGAAGGCTTGGGCCGGCTCTGCACGCCGTGTAGGTGCGCGCGCAGCTACACACACACACACACACACACACACACACACACACACACACACACACACACACACACACACACACACACACACTCACTGTCAGAGGAGCCGCGGGGCGCTACCAAAAAGACGAGAGGAGCGGTTGGAACGTTTAGACACGTGCGCACATTTATCCTACATTAAATCGCCATTGCATCCATTTGTGAGGAATGTAATCGCACTAGCTCACATCGCGATTAGATGAATCGTGCAGCACAGCACCCAATATTACATAATATGACGTGAAAAATTTCAGGTGCACTGGTGCGACCAGTGAAAATATCTGGGCGCACTCACAAGATTTTTGGGGGCACTATCAAGAGCAAGTCTTGCAGCCATGTTTTGTACAATTTCTGAGAGTTGTGCCATTGGCATGGCTGTATACGCTGGTCACCAACAGAAAGTGATTGTCTACAGTAGCTCAGAAGAGAGTGACATCTACATTCCACTTAAAGCTCCCATATTATACACTTTTCGGTTCTATTATACACCATATTATATGGTCTTAGTGGTCCCTAATACGTTTTTCTTTAATTGTTTGCTGAAAAAAACTTTCAGATAATTTATTGTACTATGCTGATGTTCAGCTAATCTCACAATGGCCTATTTTTTAAAATGAGCTGCAGCTCCCCTCTTAAATATACAATCTTTGAGCTGCCCCCGCCCCCTGTCCGGAAGCGAAGCCAGATACGCCTCGCCCTCTGTCTGTCGGGGCCGTGGACCAATAAGAAATAGGGGTGTGGGCTGCACAGTGGAAGCTTCTGGCTTTCCAGTTTGTGAGGTCAGAAACGAGGAGAATTCTGACTGGAGTATATTGGGGGGGAGGGGTGGGGGTTTCAGAAAGGGGGAGAGTGAGAAAAGGAGAGATTGTTATTTTTTAAAATATTTTGGCAGTCTCTAGGCACACCGTGGACCCATGGATATGTTAGAACACATTTAAAAAGTGCATTTAGCATAATATGTGACCTTTAACAACACAATTGATGAGGGTTCAGATGGCCAGAAAGATGATGGTGACTTTGTCATTGTGAGCTTTGGCAGGTAAAACCATTAGATCTGCTAGGCCTTGTTTAAGAAAATTGTCTTCAATCTTTGAAAAATATTTACTTTAAATACAGCTGAAATAAGTGATTGTCTAATGGATTTGTCTTGCATTACAGTTTATGCGATATATATATCTGTGGCAAGTTGTGCCACAAGACAACTTTTTTCCGAAAGCTATATTTCTACAACAGTTTATTTCAGATCCAAAGTTTTTATTGCCAGGGATGCACAACACCCTAAAATATATGTACATATGAGAGTTGGAGACGTTACGGTCAAAGCCTCACTTTACAGTCACTTTGAGTAAAAAGTGGCGCAACTTAGGCCACTCTGCCCTACAATCCTTTCTAAAATTTTACTCAAAACTGTCAGGTTTACACAAAATGGCAAGCAAGAACCCAATAGCACGACAGCAAACAGTTCAGGTGCAGCAACAAAGTTTAATAAGAAGTCAAACCAGGTAGGAGTGTGGCAAACAAGTCCAATAGGGGCAGGCAAAAGGGTAATCCAAAGTGTGGGTCAAAAACGCAGGAAGGCAGGCAGGCAGGCAGGCTGCAGGATAGTATAAGGACACTGGAGCGCTATGTGAACACATAAGACAATCTGGCAGAGAACTGAGGGAAATGAACCGGTATGTATACTGGGGGGCTGATTAGCTGATGGGGAGCAGGTAATTAGCAGCTAGTGCAGAGCATGAGGGAGTGGCAGGGTCTGAAATGACATGAGAGTTAGAACCAGGAAACAGACATATGAAAAACTAAATTTTGGCTGAAGTTGTGACACAAAACAGGTAGGATTGTTATAGGTCTACAGTTAGGACCACTGAATGTAGATTTGGTATCTTTTGGTATGGGAATCATTTTTCCTTTCCAGATTTTAGGGCAGGTTCCATTAGATAGACAGGAATTAAATATGTGACATACAGGAAGAGCTGTATAGAGAAAGGATAGAGACTACTATGTGTCAATAGGCAATTTCACATCTGAGCGGACAAATATTGAATGCGGGGTCCCCCAAGGTTCCATTCTTGGCCCTCTTCTATTTAACATCTATATGCTCCCACTAGCTCAGATTATGAATAAGAACAAATTATGCTACCATAATTATGCAGACGACACACAAATTTACATAACCATATCACCAGGAGACTACAGTCCGATACAGGCACTGAGTAAGTGCATTGAACAAATCAATGATTGGATGTGCCAAAATTTCCTTCAATTAAACAACGATAAAACTGAAGTAATTGTCTTTGGTGCCAAAGATGAACAATTAAAAGTCAGCGCACAGCTTACATCCGTTATGTTAGAAGCCACACCCCAAGCCAGAAATCTTGGTGTTGTTGTAGACTCCGACTTGAATTTCAAGAAACACATAAAATCAATTAATAAATCAGCCTACTACCACCTAAAAAACATATCAAGAATTAAAGGGCTTATGTCTCAGCAAGACTTAGAAAAACTTGTCCATGCATTTATCTTTAGTAGACTTGACTACTGTAACAGTGTCCTTGCTGGCATTCCAAAAAAATCTATCAGACAGCTTCAGCTAATTCAGAACGCTGCTGCTCGAGTCCTCACTAGGACCAAAAAAGTGGATCACATTACCCCAGTTCTGAGGTCTTTACACTGGCTTCCAGTCACTCAAAGAATTGATTTCAAAATACTGATGTTGGTTTATAAAGCACTAAATGGTTTAGGGCCAAAATACATTACTGATATGCTGATAAGTTATGAACCGTCCAGAGCCCTTAGGTCGTCTGGGACAGGTCTACTTACAGTCCCTAGAGTTAGGACTAAACGAGGAGAAGCAGCTTTTAGTTTTTATGCACCAACAATCTGGAACAAACTCCCAGAGAACTTGAGGTGTGCTGCAACTCTCAGTTCTTTTAAATCGAGTCTGAAGACTTTTTTGTTTCCATTTTAACCTGCAATTTTCATTTTATTTGCTTCTTTTATTAAATCGAGTTTTCATGTTTTTAATTTTTATTTTTATTTGCTTCTTTTATTCGCTTTTGTTGTTTTATAATGTGTTTTATGTATTCTAATCTTGCCCCTGTAAAGCACTTTGAGTGGCCTTGTGTCTGAATTGTGCTATATAAATAAACTTGCCTTGCCTTGCCTTGCCTATATAATCAACAGCTAAGGAAAATGGCAAAATGACAAAAGAATGGGCGGGCCACACAGGGTGAATATTGTATAATTGTATTAATGTGAGTGTACCAAATATTGACTCAAAGTGCATTGAGTTTTGTATAGGAACACTGTATTGTAAGGTCTTGTGATCCTTGGATTCTTATAATGCTTTTGCGTCAAGAATTGCAGCCTCTTAACGTGCCTTTCCTGAATTTGAAATAGAAATTGGAATTTAGACAGTGAAGACCAGTAAATGACAAGTACATGACACCCTTTCATAGTTTGTCTGAAACAACCCAGCACATGTCAAAAGACATGAGAGGCTAGGGTTGACTATTTGCATTCCAAAAAAAAAAAAAAAAAAGAAGTGCCTTAAGCATGTTCGCCCGATACACACACTGACAGTCTGTTCATACATCTGTTGAGAATGGAACCAGCCCCCCTAATCTGCTGCCAATTATTTTTTATACATGCTGCATTATTCAGAAGCTGCTGCCATTTGCATCTTCTCCCCATGTGTGCGTGGGTTTCCTCCAGGTGCTCCGGTTTCCTCCCACAATCCCCCCAAAAACATACAGGTTATAGGTTGTCCACTTTAAATTGTTCCTAGAATGTGAATGGATGTCTGTCTCTATGTGTGGGCCCTTTGATTGACTGGCAACCTGTCCAGGGTGCCGCCCCAGCCCCCCTCCCCGCCCCTCTCAAAATGATGAATTAGTAGTATGTCAATCTAATATTTTGGAGAGAGGTTTAAAATTCAGCACTCAAGGAGAATCTAAATTCATAGGGCCAAATTCACTAAAGGAGTGTGCTGCTTTTGCGGCCGCTTAACCTGTGCAAATGAGAGAAAAAAATTGCATCCAATTCACAAAGCACGCACAAATGCATCTGGGTAATGCACGCAAACTGCGCTGCCAAAGCAGACAGCTTTCTGGGTGCGCTTGTCCCATTTGAATGTGTAAAAGAGGAAATGTGTATATGAGGAAATATTCAAAAACTCAAAAATTGGCCCTTTCCCATGCAAATAAGCCTTGTTGCAAATAGCACTTAATTTAAAAAGAACAGCACTAATTGCCACAAGCAGTTGTAGTTCTGCTATTAGGTAGCACAGTCAAATCAAATCAAATCAGTTTTATTTGTATAGCCCAAAATCACAAATAGACATTTGTCTCAGTGGGCTTTACATTCCATACATTATGATACAATATGACACCCTGCCCTTACGCCATTAGCTCGGCTGAGAAAAAAACTCCCAGTAAAAAAAAAATTAAATTAAAATTAAAAAATGTGAAGAAATCTCAGGGAGAGTCGACCAAGTAAGGGATCCCTCTCCCAGGACGGACATGCTGCAATAGATGTCATAAGTAGAGAAAAAGCACGGAGGAATTTGATCATTGACCAGATTTTCACATGGTAGTACGGTAGTAAGGTGCGAATAGTGTGGATGCAGGAGGATTTCAGATGCTGCCAGAGGGGGGACCGGATCCACACCGTCTCGTCTCCACCAGGGAAAACTGGAAGAGGACAGACAGGCAACCAGTGAGCGAAGCACAAATGAATTTAAAGATTGAACAAGTATGCGAGTAGAAAGAGTACTATCCTGATGGACGGTGAAACAGTGCTGATGTGAGGTAATAGCAGGCGGGGAGCATCCGTTCCTAGGACAGCTGATTCCGCACAGAACTCGGAGTCAGTCGAGTAGCATGGAGAGTGCTTGGTAGACAGAGGGAGAGAACCCCCGGGCAACGCTCAGCCAATCATGGAAGATAGACAGAAGAGCACAAATGTTAGAGAAATGGTATCAGTTGTGCGTTTTGCGTCGACAGGACAATTTTTCAGTGGGAGGACAACCGGTACTCAGGCCCAGACAAACCGAGACCGAGGCAGCTCCTCAGGCTGTTAATAATAACGCTATAACAATGTTAAACAATATGAACACAATTAACATTAAATTACATCGATTTACACCCTACCGTCCCCCGCCGACACACAATCGGCACCAGCCCCCCAGACCCAGAGCCAGCCCCCCGCCCCCAGAGAGCAAGCCCCAGTGCGGCACTAGTCCCGCGGAGGACCGGGGCCATAGATAGAGAATAGACAGTATAGAATAGGGAAATAGCCAAATGCACCGCTGCCACGAGGAGCAACCACAGCCGAAACCCCCGGAGGGCGGCCCACACGACCCACCGGGGCCCGCCGGACCGGCCACGCCCAGGCGATGAGGCAAGGCCAGAGGCGCCAAGCACAAAGGGCGCGACGCATCCGCCATCGGCACACCCAGAGCCAGGACCGGCCGGAGGAGCACCGACGCCGGGCAGCGAAACACAGATGCCAACAGCGACGCCACAGAGTGGACCGCCAGGCTGGGATAAATGATTAAAACAGTTTAAAAACAGTTTAAAAACAATTAAAACGCAAATTGCATAGATTGCTTCTAACCGCCCCAAGAAAATCTATCCGCAGTTCTCCCCGCGGTCAAAAGCAACCTGCGTCTAAACGATTAAAAACATCGCAGTGCCCACCTACCAGTGCAACAATTACACAATCTGCACCCGATGCCCCATTTCCACCCCACCCAACGGTTCAGTCAGGCAATAGCACAGCGCCACCGCAGACGCCTGAGCACGCACCCCGACACGAGCGCTAACCAAAGGTTAATTCAAAGAGATAAGTCTTAAGTTTAGACTTGAACACCTAGATAGACTCAGATTGTCTGATCTCTATCGGGAGTGTGTTCCATAACGAAGGAGCTCGATACGAGAAAGCCCTGCTGCCGGCATCTTTCTTAACTCTGGGGACAGACAGGAGCTCTGCAGTCGTAGACCGTAGTGCCCGTGATGGGGCATACCGCGCAACTAGGTCAGACAAATATGAAAGTGCAAGCCCATGTAATGCCTTATAGGTTATTATACAGCAGTTGGTTCTGAGCGAGTGATTTGATTGGACGAGAGACCTTCTGAGCGTTCTGAAGGAGTGCTGATATTAGCGAACAACATCACTCGGACTTTTCACCAAACTGTAGACCAACTGTCAAAATCACTCCGCGGCTCACTGATGAGCCGGAGCTTCACTTGTGTGTTATCTGTGTGTGTGTGTGACTCAGGTTGACTGTGGCGAGTCTCTCCCATGTGAGAGGGCATCGCTGCCACACACAGGCAGAGACAGTGTGCGGTAGTCGCTCACACTCACGTTACTGAAGACAGCAATAGTATGTGTAGATAAACTGAATAATACAAGCGCAGCATAGCTTTAGCCTAGCATAGCTTTCCCACCTCATTGTATAACGTTACTTCCCCCGGGCCGAAATACACTCATAAACTCTGGGAAATGAAGCGTGCGGGTTTGGATTGGGCAGCGGACCTACCAACTAGATTTAGATCCGCCGTTCCGTTTCTTTGGTGATTTTTACGGGACATCGGCGCCGTGGTTAATGTTACCAAAGTAAACACTGCAGGACGAGCTCACTCCGAGTCCCGTCAAGTTGTTGACACGAACTATTTGTGTTGGCGGAAGCAAATACATTCTTAAATGATTAAAGATAACATTTTAAAGTTAACCTGTGAATTTCAGTTGTAAAACTGCTGTATAAAAGCAATAGCACACTCGAGGTCGCAATGTTGTCGCTGTATATCAGCACTGCTGTGTTTCTCTTCGGCACTCGGCCTGCGGCCTCGTGCCTACGACCGAATCACAGCAGTGCTGATATACAGCGACAACATGCTCCCTCTCGTGTGCTATTGCTTAAATAGCAGCACCTTAAAGTCGGATCTGACATGAACCGGTAGCCAGTGGAGCGACGCAAGAACGGGGGTGATGTGGTGATATTTTCTAGTTCTGGTCAAAAGCCTCGCCGCAGCATTTTGTACCTTTTGTAAGCTTCGAGTACTTGCCCTGGGCAACCCAGTCAGTATGTTACAATAGTCAAGCCGAGAAGATACGAAGGCGTGTATTAATATTTCCGCATCAGCCATGGACAGACTGGATCGTATTTTTGATATGTTCCGTAAGTAAAAAACGCACTTTTTGTAATCTCTTTCACGTGTTGATCAAAGGACAGGTTGGAGTCGAACTTAACACCAAGATTTCTTGCTGTTAAGCTTTGAGAGATAACGCAATTGTTGGAATTAATTGTCAGTTGCTCAAGCTGATTTCTAACGTGTGCTCGACCGATTAATAACAATTCAGTTTTTTTCTGAATTTAAGAGCAGAAAGTCTCTCTCTCTCTCTCTCTCTCTTTTTAGAGCTTGTGAACTCTAAATGATTTTGAATTAATATTGAGTTATATTACGGGGGAAATGAACAGTCAGGGGAAGTGGGTTGTGAAATTGTGTAGGATTTTAAAATGAAACAGTTCTGATGGAGCTCAGGATTCTTAAATGAGGGCTGCTTCATTACAAACTATGTGTCACTGTATAAACCAGTGATCTGTTTGTAACAGTCGACCTGTGTAGATGTGAAGCTGGTTATAGAACATTCATCACCTTCGATTCCTGGCCCATCGTCTGAATGGCCACGGAACCTTGTGTAAAAGCAAGCGGTGCCAACTGAAACGATGCCGTCTGGGAAGAGATCCGCTTACTAACTAAATGCAAAACCAGGGAAAACTGCGCCCACCTGCCAAATGTTGTTGCCGTGTTAGCGCCGGCATATAATTACTGCAAATACATTTGTGGCTAAGGTGCTCAAACGTGGCAGATTGCGGGGGAGCAATTCTTCCGCAAACCCATGGAGCTAGTAGCGGTCTCTAATCTTTTCTTTCGGAAGTGGTGCTGCTTGTCGCGTGGTGCGCGCACGCACACGCACACACACACACACACACACACACACACACACACACACACACACACACACACACACACACCCACACACCCACCCACACCCACACCGTGTTCCTTGTCGTGCCATGTTAAGTGTCACACTAGGAAAGGTCAACCCTACCTCGCTCAGGCTGCACACGCTCTCCTGGCTGAGTTGCAATTACTGACAGTCACATGTGAACACATCGAGAAATATTAGCATGTTCCTTCTGCCTTTCTCTCTTGTTCTTTCGCCCACACGCACGCACGCACACACACACACACACACACACACACACACACAGAGCAGCCATTGCTCCTATTTTCACAATCCATAACACCATTGATTGGGTCCAACTCATTAAAAGTAAATCAGCTTCTTTGTAAAGGAGAATGTGTGAAGCTGCCTTTGTCTCATGCCTCTTACAGCCAGCTCTACGCCTGACGTCATGCTATGTCAGGTTTCTTCAAATGTAAAGTAGCTACACAGATTTTTTTTTAAACTTTTTTGCTAGCAGGAGAAAGTTAGAGGAAGTAAAGCTCACAAGAAACACACAGTTGGATGGGGGTTGGTATTGTGCACAGGCAGATACACACGTTCCAACATGTATTTTTCTTTTGGAAAATGTTGAATTTCCAGCAGTTTCCATGTTAAATACGCTTTAAAAAAGGGGCTTAAAGTTGTAACATTTTAATTGAACAAATAACACATTCATCATTTACACTCCTTACCAAAGAGTTGTGTGATTACACCATTCTTAATTATTACAGTAATGTACAAACATGAACTCAAAATATGATGTAGTTCAGTTGTAAAGAACTGAGGCAAGACTTATACTGTATATAGTTTTATAAATGTATATTCATTGTTGCCTCAGGATCATTCTCTTTAACTGAAATAAGCATTCCAAGTGTATGGCAGTTGAACCAACATAGTATAATGAATTCCTATTAGTTCATTACATCAAACCACACACATTTACACATAGTCATCAATTGTTATTATACACATTTTGATGAGAGCAGCTATACATCATTTAAAAAGTTTCCCTGTAAGTCTCTTCCCTAAATCGATATCAACCTGACTGCTTACACAACATAGTATCAACAATGATTAAAAAAGCGTTCTGCTGCTCTTGTACTTGTAAGGACACATCAATCTAATATAGAGTGAGTTTGTACTGATGTTTGCCTAACTATAGCCAGACACAGCACAGGCGCAGGTGTTGTAACCAGGGGCGTAGCACCAAATTCTGGGCCCCTATACAAAAAGTCCTGATGGAAAAGCGGTCTAACAATACACATGGCTCTCTGAGCCAGACAACACCACAATATTTCATTTGATGAATGACCAAATCATTACTTTTACCGGTGTTTCCCCCAGAAAATGTCTTAGTCAAGGTGGTCACTGGCCAGGGTCACAGGAGGCGTGGCGCTGCGGCGAAAATTTTGGGGGTATTTTGCTCGAAGATGCCAATGCGCACTATAGAAATAAACAACTGTTTATTTGAATACAGTTGTGCAATTTTGTTTGCTATGTGCAGGTATAATTTTACAGACAGTACAAAACACAATTAAAGAAAACTTCTACTGTTTTGGTGCAATACTATGCAGACACACTAAATACAAATAATAGACCATATACTTGTGTATGCACATCAAGTGCAAAAAAAAAAAGCGAATTTTCACTTTTCTTTCAGTGAAAGACTTGAGTTCATGAATATGTATAATTGGAGTCGTCGCATTCCATTTGCACTTCCATTCCTAAAAAATTAAATGACAAACTCATTACTGGAGCACACATTCCCATCAAAATCTAATTTCTTTGTGGGATAAAAGTGCCTTTTCAAACGTTTTTAAATGACCTCAAACCCCTTGTATGCTCTAACAAGGCCAACCTTGTACTAATTCTTTAGAAATCTTTTGTTACTTCTCTAAAGGTATTCAGAAGACTCTGCCTCCATGTATCTGGGGCTTCATTATCAAGCTTGACGTTTGTGCTCGTTGAGGAGGTGTGGCTGTGTTGTGTAGCTTTATTCTAATTGTAAAAAGGCTTTTTTAGAATTTGAATTCCGCCCCTTAATTTTTAACTACAACCCCAGCTCTGATCAGCTGCTGATAGGCACGCAAGCAGAAGAAAGAGAAAGATATCTGGAGAGGAACACTGTACACCTCTCTACTCTTCCTCCATCTACCAACGTATTTTACAGACATGGACTACAGACGAGTCCCCAAGCAAGAGATACTGGAATAAAACTGCATCAAAGAACACTAATACATTATTCGCCTATATAAGCATTATTACTTATGTAAATAATGACATCTGATAGAGAAGGCGGGGCTTAAAGAGACAGGCTCTAAAACAGAGCGTTTCACACAGGGGCTGAAAAGACGAGTTTCAGCAATGGCACTTAGAGGAAATAAGCACAATATGTGACCTTTGAAATATGTTTGAGCTACATTCTGATGGAAACCTGACAACTGGACACTTTACCACTCAAACAACTCACTTTCACTCCTTATCAGCACGTTAGATTGCACTTCAGATCGTCACAAATTCTATCTATTTTATTTGTATTCGACAATTGTTTTTGTGTGTGATTTATATCCTCAGGTGAGTGAACAATTCATATGTCTCACCTATGCATTGCTGACAAATTCCTCTAATATACACAGTTGACCACAAAATATTATTAGATCGACTTGCAAACTGGGTTGGACTTTCTGGAACTGTGCTAAGCTGGTTTGAATCCTACTTAAAGGAAAGAGACTACTATGTGCCAATAGGCAATTTCACATCCGAGCGAACACATATTACATACGGGGTCCCCCAAGGTTCCATTCTTGGGCCTCTTCCGTTTAACATATACATGCTACCGCTAGCTCAGATTATGAACAAGAACAAATTATGTTACCATAATTATGCAGACGACACACACATTTACATAACCATATCACCAGGAGACTATAGTCCGATTCAAGCACTAAGTAAGTGCATTGAACAAATCAATGATTGGATGTGCCAAAATGTCCTTCAATTAAACAACGACAAAACTGAAGTAATTGTCTTTGGTGCCAGGGATGAACAATTAAAAGTCAGTGCACAGCTTAAATCTGTTATGTTAGAAAGCACACACCAAGCTAGAAATTTCAAAAAACACATTAAATCAATTACTAAGTCAGCCTACTACCACCTTAAAAAATATATCAAGAATTAAAGGGCTAATGTCTCAGCAGGACTTAGAAAAACTTGTCCATGCATTTATTTTTAGTAGACTTGACTACTGTAATAGTGTCTTTGCAGGCCTTCCTAAAAATCAGACAGCTTCAGCTAATTCAGAACGCTGCTGCTCGAGTCCTCACTAGGACCAAAAAAGTGGGTCACATCACCCCAGTTATGAGGTCTTTACACTGGCTTCCTGTCAAACAAAGAATTGATTTTAAAATATTGATGTTGGTCTATAAAGCCCTAAATGGTCTAGGGCCAAAATACATGACTGATCTGCTGATCCGCTATGAACCGACCAGAGCTCTTAGGTCGTCTGGGACAGGTCTACTAAAAGTCCCCAGAGCTAGGACTAGACAGGGAGAGGCGGCTTTCAGCTTTTATGCGCCCAATGTCTGGAACGGACTGCTGAGACTCTCAGCTCTTTTAAATCGGGTCTCAAAACTTTCCTGTTTCCCTTTTAACCTGTAATTTTTCTTTTTCTTTTATTTAAATTATGTATTTCTATCCATGTTTTTAAATTTTTTTCTTTTTTGTATACTCTATGTATTCTATATTTGATGTATTTTAATGTTGACCCTGTGAAGCACCTTGAATGGCCCTGTGTCTAAAATGTGCTATATAAATAAAATTGCTTTGCCTTGCCTTGCCTAATACCCTGCTTGCAGGTGCATTTTATTAGTATAAAAATAGTATTGAAAAAAAACTAATGTTGAGATGACCATCAAAGATGCTTGAATAGGCAAAATGTACAGATGCAAACGGAACAGGTTTAGTCAAATAAACACTTAATTGGACAATTTGGACATTTGATTTATATTAATATGAAAGGAGACATGTTATGGAAGCAAAATAGACAAAATTGACAAGTGCTTGAGATAAAAAAAAATTTTTTGCCGGAACATGCATTTCCCACATTTAATAATTATAATGATTTACTTCTGTTTACCTTCCCTGTATCTTTCGGCTTCATCTCCCTCATTCCTCTGGTTTCTCTCCTTCATTTGCCTTGTTTTCCATCCTCTCTTCATCCCCCTCTCTGCTCCTTTTTACTCTCATCTCTTCTGATCATCTGGCAATAGCCACAATCCCTTTCTTCTTAATGCACACATCCTGATAACACTCACAAGCTTTTTTCACGACGTTGTTTACACAGGCCTACAGAAGGAAAATAGCCAACATGAAACCATTTTTTGATCACAAACATGTTTCGTGTCCACACGCGCACACACACAGACAGACACACACACACCATCTCACTAATGTTCCTTTATCTTGTGCCCTTGTGCGATCTGTTGTGTGAAAAAGGCCCAAATCTTTGATCCTTCTTATTCTTTGATCAATCAGCTGGACACGTTAGCGTGCTGCGGAGCACCCACAGAGGTATACAGTATATGTGTGTGGGTGTGTGTCTGTGTGTGTTCCTAATATTTAGTTCCCTTCACCGAACTAGCCAGTGTCACCTGTATTCACATCACCAGTGGAAAATGACACCTTCACACCCACTCAGGAAAGTAAAGCAATTAGTATCTCATCAGCAGGAAATGAAGTAAAGTGTGAAGTGTGCGTGGGTAGACGTGTGGTAAAAATAGACTGATCACAATAAACGCCGCAAACTGGATGAGACTTAACTTCTCCTTAAACACTTTTTGACAAGTCTACTAATTGAAAAAGTTGTACGCTTCAAGCAGAGTTTCTCCGTGTAGGCAAAACATCTTCTGAGTAGACGTACTGGAACGGAATGCACTGCAGTCACAAAACACTTAAGAGGAAACATTTCAGTCACAATTAATCCTATATTTTCAGTTTTTATATTTCACATTTCATTATAATTTGTAATTACCTCTATAGGAGCTTTCATTGTGCTGTCATTGATGGGCATTTAATTTGTATTATGGTTAAAACGAGCGTAAACAAGTATCTGTACATTGTGTTTAGAAAAACGTATGTATCTCAATAAACCACTGATGGCCCCCTCTGTCCGTAACCGACCGGTAGGTGTAAGTGGCGAGCTTGCACCTGTGGACATTAACATTGTGGTTCAGTTTGTTGTACTTCTGGTGGAATATACTGTAGCATTAAAGGCAGCGCATCTGGCCAATTCAAAGCTGTATTTTACATAGTGCCAGTTAGCCTTCCTTTGAAAGGTGGGTAAAGCGATACTGGAGAATGTTTGTTGACAAAATCACTTTTCTTTTGTCAAATCAGTGAATATCTCCTCAGGACAATCTGGTCCTGAGGCCATGACACTCAGCAGGAAACCGAGGGATTGTCTACTGCCCCCAGCGACCCGATAAGCGGTTGAAGATGATGATGATGAATCTGCTTCCTGACCACAGTGGCTGTGTCCGGACTGCCATACTAACGTCCTACTCAACTCATTTTGACTTCAATTTGAGTATGTGACGGTTGGGTATGCGAGTTTGGGTATACGAGAAATTCCCGGATGAGTACTAACTTCCGGGAAGATTTTGGGTATGAATCGATTGTATACTTTTCCTACTCAACTGCCCCACAATGCACTGGGTCAATTCTACCCGCCCAGGAAAATGAAATATTTTCGAGCAAGTTGCTAGGCAACGACATTGTTTGGGGTCCGCGATCTGACAGCTGTACGTGCAGTCATTCATTCATAAACTCTTACAATAGATAAGAGACGAAGATAAATATCTAACAACATTAGAGTTACTAAGTGAAATGAGTGATGTGAGTCTGATAGTGGAAAGAGATCAGAGCAGATCGCTGTTCTGTTCCACACACCGCGGCTCGCCCAGCTCAACTCACAGACAGCTGAGTGCTGATGAGCCGGACAGAGAGCGTCGGAGGGATCCTCCGCCTCAAAAAAACATAATTATAAAACAAGAGGTCTAAAACACAGATGATGAACACAGGACTGTAAAAATCGAGTTCAATATCTAACCTGTAGAGGGCGGTTATACGCTAAGCAGCGTCTAAACTGCCTGAATCTTATAAGAAGAAGAAGAAATTCTTCATGGCTTGAGTATACTTCAACTGAAAACGTTTCGACGCACCTCGCATACACAATCGATCTTTGAGTATACAGTATGTAGTATATAGATGGTGAGTACGTAGGATGTAGGACTCCTACATCCTACGTACTCACCGTAGGACGCTAGTATGGCAGTCCGAACAAAGCCACTGAGTGCGCTGGGAAAAAAAATCTGTTGTTGATACACAGCCTAAGCTCTGTAAACTGGTATGTGAACAAAGGGAATGTAAACAAAGGAGGCCCTACGTAGCATGTTTACAGAGCCTAGGCTGTGTATTAACACCAGATTTTTTTTCCAGCGAACTCACTGATTTGACAAAGTGATTTTGTACAAACATTCTCCAGAAAATTGTGCCATTAATTTCTCTCTCCTTGCCCTGTAGGTCTGGAGGTGATAAGGGACATGCAACTTCAATTTCTATCCCTAACACTTGCTCAGCTGTTGAGTGACTTTAGTGTCCCTTTATCAGAGGGGGATGCCTGGGGTGAATATATTTTTCTCATTATAGTCAAGGCAAGGCCGGTGCGGATGTAAGAGCAGCCTTCAAGTCTGTGAATGCAGCTGCCTTACTTTCAATCCACAAACAGGGGTTAGGTCTAGTGTCACAGGAGGGAGGACAGAGTCTTTTGCTGTGTAGTATTGAGTCAAATGCTGGCAATAATTGGTCATGCCTAATGGAAGTAACCCATCTCTGTTGTTGTCTGTGGAGGGGGCAATGCAGATAGCAATTGACCTCTGTCCATTCTCAAAAGATGCACGTTCCTGGATGAATTGATAAGCTCCTGTACGGGTTATGATGGCGCAGAGGACAGCTGATTTGGAACGGAAAAAACAGCTCTTAAAGGTGGAGTAAGCAATTCTAGAGAACGATTGTTGTCAAAATCGCTTCTTGTCAAGGTCACGGATCGTGAGGAGATGTTCACTGATTTTGACTTAAAGGGATTTTTACAACAAGCCTACTCCAGAATCGGAAACTCCAAAAAAGTCACACACACTCAAATATCTTGTTGGATCATCTTTAGCTTTGATTACGGCACATATTCACCACAACACGTTTTTATAAGCTTTGTTTGACACATAAGGTTGCTTAGAACCTAGACCTGACCAACTGAAGCAACCCCAGATCATACTGTACACTGCCACACAGGCTTGTACAGTAGGCACTAGGCATGATGGGAGCATCACTTCATCCACCTCTCTTACGCATAGTCCAATCTGTATGCTCCCTGGCAACTTGAAGCATTTTATCCTGATTTAAGTAAGTGATAATGAGTGGTTTTCTTAAGGCTACACATCTGCATAGTCCATATTCCTTATGTTCTCTTTGCATTGTGCATGTGGAAATGCTCTTACTTTCACTATTAAACCTAGCCAGGAGTTCTACTGTCGATCCAGGTTTCACCCCTCTGAAACAGAGTTACATCTTTTCCAAAACCACAGCATACGTCTTCTGACATGGTTGTTTAAGAAATAAGAAGCTATTCACTACATCAGTTCGGGTTAAATGACTTGTTGCCAACTGACATATTAATCATTGCAGTTTTTGACCGATGGAGGGCTCTTGCCTACTTGCCAAAATCCAGGTGGTGACTTTTTCTTTGTCCGGGCAGTATACTTCACGAAGTGCCAAAACCTTGATGGTTTGGCTCTAAGGTTATCTGAACACAAAGCTTAATATTGCTTTTGCCTCTCCACCTTGGCCATGCCATGTGGTGACTTACAATTAGCCTTTGGTTAACTTTGTTTGGCAACTGAAAGTCCCCATCAGGGGTTCATTCTCCTGACATTCATGTTTGAGTGAACAGTTTTGTCCTTCTAGAGTCAAAAAAAACAGCAGCTGGCCATTCTCCCTGTCTATCAAAAACATATAATAGAAGGGCAACACAAAATACTCTCCTATTTGTATTGCAACTCTTTCACCATGACTTCCAGGTGGAATCAGAGGAGCATCTCTTTGTCCAGCTGTGATGGGATACTGCCGACAACACCTATTCGGTAAATAAAGTAAGACTCTCTGTTCACTCCCGCTGTCTGCATTTAATGTGTATAAGTTCTGGTACCAGGAGACAGACTGAGAAAAATTAAAAATATGTTTAATCAAAGCCATCCATACCAGCCTCTCTCTCTCTCTCTCTCTCTCTCTCTCTCTCTCTCTCTCTCTCTCTCTCTCTCTCTCTCTCTCTCTCTCTCTCTCTCTCTCTCTCTCTCTCTCTCTCTCTCTCTCTCTCTCTCTCTCTCTCTCTCTCTCTTAACAACATATTCCAGTCAAAACCAGTTCCCAACAACAATTTCTGAAGAATTGTCTAATCTGTAATGACTGGAAGTCCTCTCAAGTCAAATGTTGCAATACCCTATTATTGAGTACACAGTGCAATTCATATACATGTACATTTCAGTCATTTTCTACAACACACAGGTGATGCCTAAGAAACAGCACTAGAACCTTAATGATGATAACTTTACAGTAGGGAAAGCAGAGGTGTTCCTTGTATTATATAAACACTTGCTCTGTCCCAGAAGGACAGTGAGCCAGCATGAACAATACTAGGACCCTGAAACTGAGGCTGATGAATGGAATGAAGCCATTTTTTAATTACACCTGCGCTCTTCCCACTGTACCACGTTACGTATCTCACGAAGAAGGCTTACTAGTAGCATGGATTAAACCGTAGTAATAGAACTGGTAGATCAGAAGAAAAAAAACATGTTTGGAGTCTGTGCGTTGATTGATCTGACACTGAAGTATTTTGTCATTTAGGTATAATGGATTAGGACAAATATAGGGACTTGAAGAACTCCATTTCAGACAAGATCACAGAGGAACCAATACAAACTCGTGCTACTTTAGCCTGAGCGCGGTAGTGTTAATCCTGACAAAGTGTGAAAAACAATGTGATAAAATAATGTATTCACGGCTATGATCCACAACATCACTGTTTCCTCTTGTTTCATTCACTCAGCGTGTGCTATTCATGTGCACAATAATTGTGTTAGGACTGCTAAGGGGAGTTAAACTACAGTTACAATAGTGTGCTTTTTATATTTGACAGAGCATACAGTACGTGTGCTATATGCAACTAGCTAGTACTCAGGAGTAAGTGTGTATTGGCCTGTATTTTTGTCGACTGTGTCACTATGATGCCCTTAGCGGCATGCTAGGGATGAACTGCCACCTGTGCGAGTTTCCGGGGCCATAAGGGGTTTGGTGTAGCTGGATGATTGGGCCAGTGAGTGCAGGTTAAGAAGTGTTGCAGTGTAAAAGCCAGAGATGAATTGGAAGTGTAGAGTGTGTGTGAGCCATCTGCTATGACTGCTGTGACCACTATCCACTATCCACCGCCCCCGTGTCCCTGTCCAGCTGCTGAAAGGAAAGGAGAGGCAGACAGTACAGATGGTCCGACAAAATGGATTTGTATTGTTCCATAATAGACTTGAAGCTTTGACCTTTTTTTTCCCCCTGCTCTGACTGAACTCAGAACTAACTGGGAGGCAGTGGCTCAGTGGCTAGTACTGTAGAAGAATACAAAAAAATTATGGGCATAAAGAAGTGTTTATTCATACATATGGACACCCTGAAAGATATTTCTGTCCAAATTCTGGTCCCAAGTTCCTGCAGATAGTTGCAGGCTGAAATTCAACTTGCGAAAAATGCAAACAGACAAAACACAAGCAACTGAAGAAAAACATCTTCCTCAATCTGACATCACAATTAAGGAAGAAATGCTGCCAAGTGAGAAGACACAACTATTTACGGAAATGTATAGCAAAAAATGAATACAAAAAAAATGCAACCAAACCAACCAAATACAGAAACACACTGCAAATTCAGACTGCACACTAACATATAAGAACCTTTTGCAAATAGAGAAAAACACTACTACAGAAACGTGCTGCAAATGCAGTTACACAACCGCTGAACTAATCTTGCTCTCTTCGTCTTGACAGTAACCCCTTGCAGAGCGGGAGAATATCTAGGAGAGAAATACAAGTTCTAGCATTGCTCTTTCGCACTCCGATGTGCACACCCACAATCTTACACAATTACCTATTTACAGCTGGAGCAAGGTCCCAGCGCATGCCTCTCACTTTCTGTTCTCGAGTTTTGCTGGAGGCCTATTTGAAAGTGAAAAACATGTGACCCTTTGTCAATGACTTCATATTTATGAGTCAACATCCAGATCACTTTCACAACCTGGCAACTCACTTGTTGTTCTAATTCATTAGTTTTTAAGGGTTGCTGTGCATGCCATGTGACCCCAAACATTGCAAGCTCATGTCAAACCAGTAACATTTGTTAACCTCTTCCCACATTCTCATCGGTCCAATAAAGGAAAACATTTTTAAGAAAAAATCTCAAAAATACATTCCTAATTAAATTCATTCATTTAGACTGGCAATCATATTGGTTATTTACATCCCCTATGGTAAGCATGGTGGTTGAAAAACCGGTCACATGTTTTTGAGGGTAATTAAAGGGTCAGTTCACTCAAACAAAAAAAGTGTTTCCCAATCCGCAAGATGGAACGTAATGTGTTCCAATTCAACAACAGTGCATCAGCAGTGTTTTTACTTCATAAAATGGTCTCTTGATAGGCACTTAAGCACAGAAGGGCCAGAAAGAATGTCAGCTAAATGTGTAATATCATATGTAACATACTTTAAATAAATAGTGAGGAAACACAGTATGTCTGTTTAAAATAAAGTGAGAGCAGCAGAATGGTGAGCATAATAGAACTCAGTTGTTGTAATGATGAAATGGGTGCTAAGGGAATTGTAGATAATGCTGAATCCACCATGTGAGCTACAAGGTCATTCAGGAATCTTGTTTTGTGCTGGCCAAGCCTGCAGCTATTACTCGACACTAAGCGTTGGAATGTGTGGTAAATAAAGCAGACAAACGCTTTTTCCAAGTCATTTAAGTTGGCAACAAAGAGAGTATATTGGCCATTACCTCTTAATCGGTAAAGGTTGCGTTTTTACATCGTGGCTATGCTTTCATGAAACATTTGTAGAACTGAACCTACCAAGAATGTGGTGCAACAGCTTCATCACTCACACAGAAAAAAAGCTTTATCAGGCATGCTGGAGAATTCTGACTTATTCATAACGCACTGAAACCCTTCAAACTGTGGATGCTTCTTTTCTTGTTTCTGTATCAGACCCCCCCCCCCCCCCCCCCCCCCCCCACACACACACACACCCAGCCACCCCCGACCCCACTACTCCCTGAGCCTCACATCTCTCTGTTAATTGTCCTCCCCTTAAAGCAATCCTCATGTTGAAAAAGGGACAAGAGTGAGACAAGAAACATGAAAGAAAAAAACTAACTTGCCAGCTTTTATGAAAATAAATCATCTTTTTATTCCCACCTGGAACATGATTTGAATGGAATTATTCATAAAGTTTGATCTTTGGCTGGGAACTCAGAGGCTGGAAGAAGAAAAGCGTTACATCCATTTTTGCTAAAATCTGCTTTTGACAATTTGTCTTCCACCATCTTACATCTCAGCTCCCCACTGGAAGGCATTTCAGACAGATTCCACTGACTGTAACGCACATGAATGCCACTGGGCGTGATCAATCACTCACATACTTTGGGTCCTTTGGAGGTTAACCTGTTGAATTGAAGTCTCAGTTGAAAAGGGAAGCGCAGAATGGAGGGACTATTTTACTGTTAATTGATATTGAGTGAGGTTAAACTCATGACAGCATCTGATTGTCATACCACTGATACACGATCCTGCCCCTTGGCAACACAATGATCACTACATAAATACACCTTGAGGAGACTGTATCGTGTCATACTGTTATGGAAGTTACTATTGTCTGTATGTATAATATACACAGAATATTAATCTCCATAACACTTTCTACTTGATTTGCCTTGATTTGTGGATTGTGAGTATGTGAAGCGCACTAAAGCTCTGTCACTCTGACAGCAGAGCAGGGCCTTAGGTCTGCTCCATGGTACCAGGCCAGCTCTGTGTTGATTGCTTCAGACATTGTGAAGCAATCAACCCAGTGTTTCCAGCAACCCAGCCCAGTGTTTCCAGTGTTCCCAGTCCCATGCTGTGAGTGTTGGCATGGACAGACATTGCATATTTATCGTGCTGGTCCGTGTCAGAGTGTGTTCACTGGGTTTGAATGGTGTGTGTGTGTGTGTGTGTGTGTGTGTGTGTGTGTGTGTGTGTGTGTGTGTGTGTGTGTGTGTGTGTGTGTGTGTGTGTGTGTGTGTGTGTGTGTGTGTACTTTCGGCTCCCTGGAAAGCAGAGCTCATGTTGATACTTTGTTATTCAGCCTTTCATTACACACTGTGAGGTATATACACACACACACACACACACACGCCCACATGCACCAGGGTGGGTTAGGCTGATTGCTATTCACACTGGCAATGTGATGGACTCCCGAAAGTCAGCTTTACACCTGCTACCCAAGTGGTTGCTCAGGAGTTTGAGATGGTTTACCCCAAGAAAAGGAAAACCTGTTATAATCCGTACATCTCCTGAGGAAACACTCTAACTCTCTCTCTACACACACCACACACACCACACACACACACACACACACACACACACACACACACACACACACACACACACACCACACACACACACACACACAGTTAGCCTTTATTCACCCTACTATTTTTTTTTAAATGTCAACATACACAGTAGAAACTGAATGGTAGAACAGGGAAGACACACACACACACAACACACACACACACACACACACACACACAACACACACCACACACACACACACACACCTTAATCCAACCCCTGCTCCATCTGTTTAACTGGCTCCTAACATGATGAATGAATTGTTATTCATAATCTCTCACTGCCCACCAGCTACTATAAGACCAGCTGACTGACTGTCTTCTGTCTGTCTGTCTGTCTGTCTGTCTGCTGTCTGTCTTTTGTCTGTGTCTGTCTGTCTGTCTGTCTGTCTGTCTGGGTCTCTCTCTCTCTCCCCCTCTAACACACACATGCACTAATTGCAAACACACTTCCCCTCGCTGGGATCATTCATCAAACACTGATGAATGATCCCAGCTACCTGCTGATGAGCGTTATCTCTCGCTTTCTCTCTCTCTCTGTCTCTCTCTCCCTTGCCACAGTACTTTAGTAACTAAATATCCCTACATACTAGCCGCATGATGTTCACAGACGTGTACGTGGACCACCTGGGTATACCAAGTTTGATTCATACCCCCAAAACAAGGCATGCGCCGTCCAGCACAAATCTTGTGGTCCACGCATGCACACTTTGCCCTGCCACAGCCCCCACCCCCATCCACTGGGTGGCACTATTGTAAGGCAGCGTGGCCCACCCACCGCCAATAACAGCTGGAAGAAGAAGTATACCAGCACATTTGAGATGTAGATGGAGGTAAAGCGTGAAGCAGAGTTGCTGAGTTTCTTTTATATTTTCTGTAAGGACATGAGCGAGAGTGGACTAGGAAAACGAGGACATTTAACGTTCGACTGCTGAACGATCAGGTGTCCATTGTTGTTGTTGGTGATACCTGTGATGGGCAAATGAAGCTTTTATGAAGCATTGAACCAGTTGAGCCAATGTTTCGAAAATAGGTTCATTACTCGAAGCTTCAGTGACAGTGACCTCTGCTGGCGAAGTTCGAGGCTGCAGTGGATTCAACGTATCCCTACTTTGAAAATTATTTGACACGAATAAATATGATCTAAATACAGATGTCTAAATTGTTCTTAAATGGATATGCCTAGCCTTCTGTCCATGTAGGCTAGGATATAATTGAAACAGCATATAAAAAAAACATTATGCTATGCCTTCCCCCCAGACCAGGATTCGAACCCCGCTCCTCTGCTCCTTAGGCAGTGTGTTATCCCCTAGTCTAATCTAGTCGATGGTATTACATAGTTCTATTAGATAAATACTATGCACAACTCCCGTAAACGATTGTAGCATCGATTGTGTTATTTTATTTCCCATTAAATAATTAGGCGGTGACCATCTGGCTTCGGGCAAGGTGGTTGGGTGTGCTTGAGTAACTCTGAAAGGGGGTGATTATGTGGATGGGATGGGGTTAGACACTCAAAGATTTGTATTGAGGTAGACTGCCTTATGGATTGAGCCGGTTTCTTTGTTTTAGCTCAAAGCTTCTCCACCGAGCCGCGGACCAGTAAGTGATTCATTCAGGCAACGAACCAGTTGCTGCTTCGGACGTCATATGTCACGTGATTGTTTTCGCTCTGAAGCAAGCTGCTTTAGTCTGCATTAGTTTTTCAACGGCTTATGCATTGAGCCGGTTTCTTTTTTTGCTCAAAACTTCTCCACCGAAACACGGAAAATGATTTGATCCACACTTACACTAAGACTGAATATCATGTTATATTTACAAAACCAGGGACAGGGGTTGCAAATTAGTATTGTCTAGAAACCTGTATGCATGGCATCTATTTTATATGAAACAATGTATTTGTCCCTGCTCAATAAACTTCTAAATATAAAAAAAAAATAAGATTGATGAATGTGTGTATTGTGCTTGTGTTACTGAGGAGAATGGAAAGATGGCATGTTGGGTGTGCTTGTGTAACTATGGCAGGAGGTAATTATGGAAATACGGGGTGATTATGGAACATTCAAAGATTTTTATTTAGGTACATTATCTTTTCCACAGTTTTAGGGTTGAGCCGGTTCCTTTTTTTGCTCACAATTTCTCCACATTTTGAGAAGATTCGCTCCGATGGTACAGAGGATGCTGGCGTGCATAAAAATGTGTTCGCCAGCTTGAACAGATGGGAGTAAACATGCTGGTGTTCCCGCCAGTACTCCAGTGGATCTTGTGATCTGGAGATGGGTGGATCCGTTAAGTAACGCTGCACCTCCACAGTTGCATCGGATGTAGCGTTCCTCCCCTTTCTTGCCTGGGAGGCATCTCTGTCTAGGCTTTCCCACAGGTTTATCACTGAAAGACAAACATGAAATTAATCATCAGTACAGAAAAGTTTCAATTTGTATCTATTTTTACTTGTACTTACTTTGTCCTACATTTTATCACATAATTATATAATTACCTGTTGAAGGAGGATTTTCCACATTCGCTGTTGCTGCTTGGGCCGATGTGGAGGGATGTTACTCTGTCGGTGTGTCAGGTGGTGTGTCCAGTGTGTGTCGCATTAATTGTGTGCATTGTGCTATTAGTCTTTTTACGGAAGCCTGTGCCTGTACTTGATTGTGAAATCCCATAGTTTTGTATCTTGGATCCAAAAGTGTTGCCAGTGCCAGGGCTGTCTGGGTCTCCGCAGTTTCAAATTTGTTTTGCATGTAGGACAGCAGGTTCTGTCCCAAAAGTTTTGCTGTGGGGTGCCTTGTGTTCTCCATCTCCCCATGTAGATATATATTTAACATTTTGGTCATTGGGATGACCTTGGACCCTGAAACTCTCTTCTCCTCTGACAATTCAACGGTTGCCTGGTTGAAGGGGGCAAGCAGATGTAGGCATGCATCCGTTGTTGCGTAGTCCTCAGAGGACAGAGGTGTCACATCTGTTGTGAGGGTCGCGAGAGCTGCCCCTACTGCCTGTCTCTCCTGGAAGAGGCGCTGGAGCATAAGGAAGGTGCTGTTCCAGCGTGTGTCCACCTCCTGCATGAGCTTCATGACTGGCCTGTTCATTTGCTCCTGCATTGCTTTCAGCTTCTCTTTTGCTGTAGTACTGGTTCTGAAAAATGTAACAACTTTGCGTGCCCTTGTGCGTAGGTCCTCTAAACCTGGTGTAGCATCCATGGACTTCTTCACCACTAAATTCAGTGTGTGGGCAAAACAAAGTGCATGTCTCAAATTTAATATTCTGACGCAGGCAATCATGTTGGCTCCCGCATCAGTCACGATCGAAGCCACTTTCCTCTCAATGTCCCATTCCTCCATGAGAGACCTCATTGCTGCAGAAATGTTAACAGCTGTATGAGTCTCGGGGAAAGGCAGCACTCCCAAAAGCACTGTGGCCAGCTTCGAAGTGTCATCGACATAATGGCCGGTGACCGCGAGGTATGCCTCCATATTATTGATGGAGGTCCACATGTCTGAAGTCAGACTCACAGCCTGTACCTTCTGCATGTCAGCCTTTGCCTTGGTCTTCTCCTCCTCGTACTTCCGGAAAACCATGTTTTTCACAGCCTTTCTGGATGGCATGGTGTAGGTTGGATCCAGCAATGCCACAAATGCCTTGAATCCACTGTCCTCAACGATGGAAAAAGGCTGCGAGTCCTTCACCACCATGTTCACCAGAGCCTCATCCAGCTGTTGCTTCCGGTCCACTAAGACAAATGAATAAATACAAAGAAAATTAATAAAACAAAATAAGGATTAATGGAATACAGTTAAATCATATTATTGTGTAGTGTGTCTATTTAAAAATATTGTAATAAGTAAAGCCTACCTTGAGGTGAGTTCCCCTGGTTAGCAGCTCCATGCTTGGCAGTGAAGTGCCTAATCATGGAGGAAGTATTCCCATGATACTTCAGCTCAGTTGAACAAACCAAGCACCGGACCTGTAGAGAAAGCCATTAGCAAATAAAAATGCAAGTGTGAGTGTATACACCTATACCTATAGCTACCTTATATAGACTTGAAATAGACCATAGTTATATTGGCTATATAGCTATGGTCTGCACATACATACATGGTATATTACTGTCAGAAAGTTACTGTTGTACATATGTTTTCCTCTGTTTCATATTAAACCATATAGTATTAAACAGCTAGCACACTTACCTTATCAGGTGCGATCTGATCAAAGTGTTCCCACATGTTAGAACGACCTCTCTTCCTGGCTGGCTCCATATTGATCAGACAAAACTCCAATACAATGTGATACCAACTATTCCAAGATTCCAACGATTCCAACAACTCCAAAAACTCCACAGCAACGTAGTAGGCGCTAAATACAACAACCCACATATTGTCCATAGTTTCGAGCCTTATAAAGGGTTTATGGCGCTCAAATTCAAAAGTGTCAACCTGTCACCTGTCAGATACGAGACGATTCATTGGGCCATTGCCAGTGAATCACTTGATTGGACCACGAACCAAGCCGGAACCAGTCAGGTGATTCATTCCGATTCATTCAGGCAACGAAGCAGTTGCTGGTTCGGACGTCATATGTCACGTGGTTTTATTATGATAGCCTATATTTACGAATAAGATTGATCAAAATACAATACAGATGTCTAAATTGTTCTCAAAAGGATAGGCCAGCCTATGTCCAAATAGGCTAACTGATGTAGGCTAGGATTTAATTGAAACAGGATTTTATAAATACCTATAGCCTAACATATTGACTTATTCTATTCATTCACTTTTAAATGTTTTTTTTCGCTTTTCTACTGTGTATTATGTATTTTAATCTTGCCTCTTGCAAAGCACTTTGAATGGCCTTGTGCCTGAGTTGTGTTATAAAAATAAAGTTGACTCGTATTTTCCTCATACCGGGAGTTGAACCCCGGCCGTCCACACCCTAGTCAGTGTGTTGTCCCCTAGCCTAATCGTGAAGACACTTCAGTGTGTTTTATACATAAATAGTCTTCACAACACCCGTAAACGGTTGTTGCGCCGATTGTGTGTTGTTATTTTATTTCGTTAAATAATTAGGTGGTGACCAGCTGGCTTCGGGCAAGGTGGTTGGGTGTGCTTGAGTAACTCTGAAAGGGGGTGATTATGTGGATGGGATGGGGTTAGACACTCAAATATTTTGTATTGAGGTAGACTGCCTTAGTTTTTCAACGGCTTATGAATCGAGCCGGTTTCTTTGTTTTGCTCAAAGCTTCTCCACCGAGCCGCGGACCAGTAAGTGATTCATTCAGGCAACGAACCAGTTGCTGCTTCGGACGTCATATGTCACGTGATTTTTTTCACTCTGAAGCAAGCTTCGAAGCAGTGCTTCTTGGGAATTGTAGATCAGGGTTTGAAGCACGTATCGAAGCTTCAGTGTCACACTGCCATCACTAGTGATACCTTCTTTTTTGTTCTTTCTCTTTTCCTGTTCTTCTCAGCAAACGCCACCAACTAGAGGAGGGTGAAGACACCATTCATAGACTAGAGTATGCCCAGTAGGTGTGCTTTCCATACCTACATGGTTACAAAGTTTGGGCTGCACGGCTTGACCACCAAGGGGTCTACGTTTGTGAGCGGATGATGATTTATACGTCATGCGCCTAGTATGAATTCACCTTAAGTGAAGTTTGTTCGTTTATAGTATAATATATTATGATTTTAGATTTGAACTTTGAAACATTGAGATGTGTGAGGGCACTCAGTCTAGTGGAGTCTTTCGGCTCTGTGAGAGTGGTGAGTGAATCAACTCACTGCAATCAGGTGTGATTGGCTTTGATTGAGCCCAGGTGTGGGGACTCTTCATATGCCCTGAGTCCCCAGTGTTCTCTGCTGATTCATTATCTCACCTTCAGAGGTAGTGATCTATTTAGTGTTGCTGTATAAGCACCAGCTCAGAACGTTTTGTGTGTTTGAAGTTTGAAGCTTCCCTTTCCAATCTATCACTATTGTGGTTAAGAAGTTATAACTTTGAGACACCCCTGGGTCTGACCTGTGTCCCAACCTCTCCTGACAGATGGGCCTGGAAAAAAAACTATACTGGTCATGGTTTTTCAAAAACAACCATTTGTTACTATTTTTTTCCTTTTTGTATTAAACTGTTTCAGTGCACAGACAAGTTAAATAAAAGGTCCATTAAAACACGATAACTTAACTCTTAGACATGCAATTTTGAGAGAAATTGAGCAAATTTTTCTGCTGATAATATGAAAATCCAGCTATTTTCACTGAAAGCCAGTTATATATATTTAAAATTATACAACAAGTCATATAATGATTTTTAGTAGTAGTGAGAATTTTCTCATAATAGAAAATCGTATAGTTTTGTGTTCTGACTGACAGCTTTAATTTTTTTTTGGAACAGTTTTCAAGTTTTTCCATCAGCTTGACATGGCAGATGACTGTACAATACCATGACCCTTGGCTGCTGTAGCTATTGCCAAGAAAAGGAAGCCAGAGATGTGAATCAAAGCAGCATACATTTCAATACTCTTTGTCTTGAAACACAATGTTACTTTTGTTTCCTTAAGCTAAATATTCTGTTGTCAGTTGTGACCTCTGCCCCCTCTTTTACTGTGCACCGAAGAATATTTTCACTGAGAATTCAACCAGGAAAGTGTTCTGTCTATCAAAGAATGGGGAAGAGTTCTAGCTGTCAGCCATTAAGTTGACTTCAAATTCAAACTAAAATAAATCTACATTCCTACTCTGTTGGCATTTTATAGTTGTATTAACTCTCCATATTTTGTCTTTGTACCTAAAGTGTACTCTCAAGGTCATGAAGCTAGTGAAGTAGAGTAGCATAAATCATCATGAGACTCTCCAATGACAGACATTTTAATCTACTTTTTTAGGGCAGCCTATGGTGTTAGAAAACAACCCACGCTATGTCGGAGTGTTTTCTCTATAGTCCTTCAGCTCCCAAATACCAAATTCAAACAACAGAGTGATCGGCAAACAGATATATGTAAGATTGTGAGAAAGGTGTCTCTCTCAGTCTATTCAATATATCTCAACATGTCTTGAAGTGCTTGTCGACAGCAACCGACTTAATGAACCAAACAATCCAAAAAGCAATTCCTCTTTAAGGTGTGTGTGTGTGTGTGTGTGGGAGGGGGGGGTGGGGGGGTGATGTGAGTGGCCATTCAGATCTGCTATGAACACTTTGAACTTGAACAAGTGGTCCTGTCTAGGTCTACATGCCTAAACGTAGTGAGTTGGTGCCATGAGATTGGCTGATTAGTTATATGTGTTGACGAGAAATTGAACCGGTGTACCTAATAAAGTGGCCGGTGACTGTATATCTTGTGTTATTATTCAATGTGATCAAACACTTATTGTAATGTTCTGAATTATAATCAAGTCTCATAAAAACACTCAAGTTGCTTTTTGCAATGCAGATGAGAGATTTTATTAAACTATTTTTTGGAAATAATAAAGTTTGACTCAAACTGATTCTTGATTTCCCATTCGTCCCCTCGTGCCTCTTTTTGTAGTTTCACAGATGCCTGGGAGAAAAGCATGGGGCAGACCCAGGGCAAACCCAGGGCAAACAGCATGCCCGGGAGCATGTGAAGATCCCCTGACAGGAGGAACTGCCTGACCAGAAGAGCCTTCAACTATATCCACCTCAGCATTTAATCATGTAGAAGGTGGATGGAACTCAAAACAAAGAACTTTATCTCTTTCTACTGTTGATTCAATTGACGGCCCACTTACAGTACATGATACTTTTGGCAGAAGGATTATCGCTGTTGCCAACACGATTGAAGATTGATGTGAGAGGAGTCTCGTGCACCTGAATGAAGGGACAGTGACCACACCTACTAGATCATAGAAATGAACCAAATCAATAAACAGCGTATTCAGTGCACCATTTCGTACAAATTCATTTTCCAGCGATACATACTATACACACAATCAAAACTTGAACTCAAGTGTAATGCAAGTGTGAGGAATAAACTGAACACATATTAAGCATGTCAACACTCACTGGCCCTCATTTATCAACCGTGCGTAGACCAGAAAAGTGGGTGTACGCACATTTCCACGCAAACCTCGGCATTTATCAATATGGACGTAGGCGTAGGATACGCTCAAATCCCACGCCAGCTCTCAGCTCGTGTACGCAAGTTTGTAAACGGCATGGACTCGCAGTGCAGGCTGTGCCGGGTAGCCGCGACTTTGTTGGACAATTATTAGAAGATAATACAAATGAAGTGTTTACTCAGACCGAAATAAAGATATTAATCACTTAAAAATGTGCAGCTTATGGTGTGCAACTGAGTAGGAGCACTGATTCAATAGTGCGCACACCGGCCACTTAGGAGCGCTGTATGGGACTGCGTAATGGCAGTTATCTCCGACTTGGAGCAGCTGGGGGGACACTGAGGCACGGGGGCTGCATTCATTCAAAATGTTAGCCTAAGTATTAAATATGTAGGCTATACAAGTAGTACGCTACTCTTTATGATAAAAACACGGCACAACATTCAGCTTAACATTTTATTTATTTGACACACTTTTGAGATGTTAGTTCCTCTTTTAATGTGTCATTGATCGCTTAAGCTAGCGATTTATTTCCACCTTTAACCGGCACGTTTCGGCTTGTTATTCCGATCTGCTGGTGGAGCAGGACAGTGGGCGCTCTCACAGCTGATCGTTGCCGGGTCGGCTTGTGCAGCTGACTGCCGGGCTGACCACTCGTGCCAAGCGCATGCTGTTTAACAGTAAAACGCAAAATGTGTTATTTTTAGTTTTTAAAACCCTTTTGAGTAGTGCTATCTAAAAGGGCCAATACATTCTAATCATTCAAATCTACGTCTATTTCTTTCATGGGGACCATCATCGGACAGTTGGTGCATCTTTTTCTCCTCTACCACTTAGGCTATATTATGCCCGCACCTGCAGTTGGTTGCATTTCAGATCAGCAACACGCTTTTTAAGTGGCGATTTTTGAGTCAGACCACTTTTTCTGGCGACATATAATTGTACATGCTGTTTTATAGCATTTGAGCGATACTGAACTAAGTAAACCTGAAATGCAAAATCCTCAGCTGGAGATCGTTTGTTGTCAACACCAACGCTGTTGACCGCAGCAGTTATTTCCTTCCTAACTGCTGCCTTCTGTCGTTCTTTGATGCCGCTTGTTGCTCCGAAATGAAACTCTTTTTTTCTTCTTCTACTTTCGCTGTTATTCTGTCAATTTCTACTTCAGAGAAGTTCCTTTTCATTGCCGTAATGCGCATATCCATGTCGTAAAACCTCTGGGCGAGGCATCTAAACTGAGAAAATATAGGGGCGTGATATTCAAATAACGATTGTTTTCAGCCGCCGCATTTATCAATAATGGTCTGGCGTACGCCGAGATTGGCGAGATACGACTGTTTTATAAATCCCACGCGATACCTGGTGTAGGGAGGTATTTTATCCTGACCAACCAGACCATCTCAAACCTCATGCCCGCCATATTTAAAAACACCGCTGCTACGAGACGGAAACATAACATAATTACCGAACGTAGCGATCAAATTGACTGGGGAAAATACGCTGTATGGGTCCTGTTTGCAAAGTAGGGTGACCAGATCCCAATTCACCAGATGTGGGACAAAGACTACGTTTGTGCGGGACAACAGTTGTTTTTGCTCATACTTTGGGAGTATATAGTCACACTGGGTACCCATATACATTTTTGAACAACATGAATAAGTGCATTTTGCATAAAAGGTGACTTTTATATCCGTATGACTGTATGTATCGACTGGTGAAGCTGTAGTGTGGAAAAACTATGAAGCCGAAAGCAGCTGAAAAGGAGTGATTTTATGATAAAAGGCAAGCCAAAGCCTAAGTCTGTCCAACTCCCCCACACAACTACAACCCCAATAGCAAATGAAGTCTCATGAATATTTAGACCAACCCTGCTGCATATTTATTCCTGAGCGTATATACGCGTATGTGTTGGATGCAAAGGTTTGTGAATACATAAGTCGAGCAGTCAGCCACACTGTATATACTGCATGCGTCAGGAACTAAAGGGGGAGGATGAGGGGTTAATAACCCATTTGTCAAACATGAGATTGGTCCCTACATGTCCAACCAGACCCACATGCCCTCACATTACAGGAACACATTGATGCAGGTTCATGCAATCCCTCATGAACACACACACACAACACACACACACAACCACACCACACAAACGTATACGTTAGAGTGCAGCGTACCAGGACAATATTCAGCTCAGCTACTAGTCTGTGAGAATCATCATCAAAATCCATCATCTCCACATGCAGGGCAGCAGAGCAGAGAGGGACTAGCTGACGGCCAATCTGTGTGTTGTGTGTGTGTGTGTGTGTCTAGGAAAGGTCTCTTCTGGTATCTCCTGAGGTGTAAGTGTCAAGCTGCTTCACTGCTGCAGCATGTGTGTGTGTGGTGTGTGTGTGAAAAAAGAAAGAAAAATGCACCAGCCAAATATCTCGAAATGTAGCTTAAAGTAACATATGACAGGATGTGCGTTGTATAACATTATTCACGTGGGTTTGTGCATTGGAGAGCATTTAGTGACTCTGAGGGCTGTGCATATTATTTATGGGTTGGGATTTGAATTGGGAATGAACTGCCTGCACTTATAAGTAGGTAGAATTGCTATCAATTCTTAATAGCTGGGAACAAAATGTTTCAGTAATAACAAGTAATATCATACACTGACGATGTCCTCGCCAAACGTGTCATGGACAGCCTGTACAGATGAGTTTTGAAAGCAAAGCAGGATTGACTAGTGTGCATTTATTCTTCCAAATCAACATTGTATGTCTACGTGTGTCAACAGGAGTGGTATTTCTCTTCATGTAAAACCAATTAAAAGATAATGGCAATAATGCTCAATGACTTTCAGGCAACATACTGTCCATAACGAATGCACACGTGGCTGAGGTTGACACACGTTAACCATACATTGAAGGCTGTATGTTAAGTATTACCATTGTTATCACGGTCTTCATTTGTGATAATAATTTGTGTTTTTTCATTGATTGTTTATTATTATTTTCTCATTTTAATTTCTCATACTGTACTCATCTATTTTTAGCTTACTTCCTATGATCAATCAATGTAAAGCGCTTTGAATTACATGTCACTCGTGTGAAAGGTGCTATATTAAAATACACTTGATGATATTGATTCATTCATTCATTCATTAATATTACATCTGCAACACCTAATGCCGTGAAGCAGTTTGTGTGTCACTCCTGTGCTTTGTTCCATGGTGGTTGTGGTGAGGAGAAGATGGATAGACTGTACAGCTGTGAAGGGATGCACTTGGTCCCTGTTGACGAGGAAGGATAGATGCATGTTGTTGACGTACAAGTCCATGCCGTATCAACAACACTCATCAGATAAGACACTTTTCCAATCGTGTACTGTGCAGCTTGTGCCCACTGCATACTTTCTCTACTGCTCTGTTGTCAATTTCCTTGTGTGAATTTCAAAGACTCACTGTCGTTTTTCTGGACCTTTTGAACGTGTTGAAAAACTGTGCACAACAAGTTCTCTCTCACAATAGCCCCAGAGTTGTCCTACCCATCTACAACCCTTCTCAATTTAGCGTCCGTGAGTGCGAGAAATGTGAGATAGATTTGCAAAGGGTTGGCGAACATTGTGTGATATGTTTGTGAACTGCCAGCAAATGTTGGTCCAAAATTCGGCAGAGGTTCGTGCTATATTCGCAAACGTTTCGGAAATACCAATCCAGTGTGATGCAAGTGAAAATTGTCACCAATTCACATATTTCCTGACAATTTTGTGTCTCCAACTGTAGTCTTTAAATGAAGTCTCAGCCCAGTATACAGTATATACAGTAGGGTCTGAGCTGAACCTCCTCTGGTCTAAAATGCTCAGATATTCTTCTCTGCACAGCACTTTCGCAAACCTTGAGTTACTGTCACCTTCCTCTCTGGTCATTCTCCCATCTGACCTCTCTCATTAACTAGACTACACAATTTCCTCCACAGCCACTAGATTAATATTTTTATTTCATATCTGTCAAATTCCAGAGACGACTGGTTTCTGAAACACACAAACCGCCAACGGTTATTTGAGGCAAGTTGTCATGTCTACAACACACTTTTAAGCGCTAATGTGTTGACGTGATTGGTAGTTTATATTGGATATTTCCAGTAGTAAGTAAGTCAATTGTACACAGGGAACATTGAAATGAGTCTTTTCACATATCCCCTCTCAAGTTTTCCCCTTCGGAGTGAGTCAGAGCGCATGGGTCAGCCATAGTACAGCATAGTGCCCTGGAGCAGTTTGGGGTTAAGAGTCTTGCTCAAGGACACAATGGTAGAGATGGCAGGTACCGTAGATGTAATACCAGCCACCACTAGTTTAAAAAATAACACCCTCCTGTCCGAACCAGTGACCTCATGGTTACTGGCCTCTTTCATCTAGGCCATCCTACCACCCCTTCAATGAGTAGGGGGCACACGTGTGCCTAGGAAAGGGAATACAGTTCTATGTAGCTGTGACTGAAGCACAGAGAGGGGCACTGCAGGACCTTCAAATGACTTGCTGCTTCTTTTGTCATGGAATGTGAACGGAGCTATTTTGCTATTTTCCACGCTCACATCAGGTGGTCCGCCAAAAAAATAAAAGCAACAGTCAAGGCTCTCAGAGCTGTCAAAGGGTAAACAAATACAGATACAAACCAGAATAAAAGAAAAGAAAAAGATTTCTATTCATAAGTTCCATTACTCTCTTCCTCTCACAACACTGGTAGAAATGCAGACATTGAGTTGGTGTTTTTTAAAAGCTGTTAAAAGCTGTAATGGTAGAGAGGCCCGAGGCTTTGACTCCCCATTCACACATGTGGACTCTTAGAGGAACCACGGGGTGCCATTCATAGTCGATTGGACCTTGAAAGAAACAAAAAATGCACTTTGGGGAAGTTTAGTACAGATGAGAAAGATTCAACTTTGAGCAAATTGCTGTTAAGAGTGACAACCTATCACACCCATTTTGATACCCTTCTCCAGTGGCGATTTTGGTTTGGAAACTCTGGTGGGGCCATGCAGGAAAATCTTATAACGCAATCTAGAAATACCACATATTACTACCATCACAACAAAAGCAAAGTAGCAAGTGACAGAGGGGACCAAAATTGCAGCTGAATAATGCCATCACTCAAACGCGAATCTGACGACATATATTAGGCTATTATATCAATAGCACCACCAAATGGCAGTGTTCAAGATCTCACAATATAAAAAACTCAAGATCGTGGCAACAATAAAAACACAACGGCTCACACACCTATAGGCCTACACAGCAATCAATATACAAAGCCACCACTCACAATATACCACAGCCAAAGAGCCATTTCACCACCAGAGACAGGTGAACAGCTCCCTCGGGAGCCCACGTGAGGTTGTGCCCCCCACACACACACACGTATCGCCAGTTACGCATGCAGAAATTCTAATTCAAACAATAATATGTAAACTACATTATACATTCCACTTAGAATAAAAATAATTACAAATTAGACTCACCAATGAGGATCACTTCTTGAACAGAAATGACGTTGACGAGCTCCCGGTAAGCCAAGTTTTCCGCTTAAACCACTCCTGGTTGAACGACCTGGTCTTGTCCTTTCCCTCTTGAATAATGTTTAAATCCGTCCGGCGATGTGGTCCCAAACGTTTTATCTCCAACTTCTGTTCAAGTGGTAAAGTGCTAAATCGCACAGTAGACAGATACTCAACACGATTCATCATCATTTAATGAATGAATGAAACATCATTTGTTATTACTGTATTACTACGTTAGCTGAGCTAGCAAGATCTGAGCAACTCCTGCCGTAAACCCCGCCCTTTCTACAAATCAGCCAATGAGAAGCACTCTGGGGCCCTAAACTTCTGGCCCCACTGCCTAAACTAAAGTGGGCGCTGCACACGCGCATCAGCTCCCCCAGTCCGCTACACTGCAGCAGGGCAATCTCGGCTGGGCCCCACCGAGTGGAACAGATGAGACGGAGCAACGAACTATTTCACACACAACCACTACACTACAAAAAGTAAGACAATTGCGTTCATCAAATTAAAACTGCGGACATTTAATAATAATAATAATAATTGATAGGTTTTATATAGCGCTTTATTGCCTAGGCACTCAAAGACGCTTTACATGGTTCCTGGTTCAATTCGTTCACACACAGTCATACCGGTTGTGGTAAACTACGAGAGTAGCCACAGCTGCCCTGGGGCAGACTGACGGAAGCGTGGCTGCCATTCAGCGCCAACGGCCCCTCCGACCACCACCTCAAACATACAGCAATCATACACATTCACACAAGGCAAGGTGGGTGAAGTGTCTTGCCCAAGGACACAACAACCATGACACAGGTGGCCGGGCGGGGATCGAACCGCCAACCCTTGGATCGTTGGCCAACCCGCTTAACCACCTGAGCCACAGTCGCATAATTGATTATTAACAATTCATTTATTATTAACTTATGCTCAATGACATTTTTGACACAAAAAAGTTTATAATCCTGCCCTGCACGGCAGCTTCCTCTGGTGGGGCCGTGTCCCACCGGCCCGTGATGCAAAGACGCCACTGCCCTTCTCAAACCAAATACAAACCATTGCGAATATGTATATACTGTATATATGGCTTTTTGTTTTCTGGTTGCCCACCCCTCCATTTGTACGTCTGTATGTCCGTCCGTCGGAGCCATTTATATGAGAGCAATATCTTATGAACCATTTGAGGGATTCACTTCAAAGTTGATTGAACTGATTTAGGTGTTGGAGGTCATAGGCCAATGTCACTGTAAACTCAATAACTCAATATTTTAGGCTTTGACGGATGTTCATTGAGTTTGGCACACACTCACACTTTGATTTCAGGACAAACATACATGTTGAAGGTCAAAGTTCAAGGGATCTGTGACCTTGCGCATTGTGAACGCAATATCTTGTGAACGCTTTGAGGGATTTTCTTCAAACTTTGCGCACATGTCTATTATGACTCAAAGATGAACTGATGACATTTTGGAGGTCAAAAGGCAAAGGTTTTTTTATCTTCAGCAGTGACCTTGTACCATATTGTAGCTTCTTTGGAGCGTTACCTTCTTTATGCTCAGATGCATTTGAATTTCATGGCTCCAATATTTATGTTGTTTGAAATTTATTTCTAATTTGAATGGCGATTGTATTTCCTGATATGTGGTTGGGATTTTCATTCTGCTGCTGGAGGTAGACGGAGACCTTTAGCTGAATGCATACCATAACCTAAACAGCACACACCTGTTCACCATAGCAGCAACACTTTCATGTGCACATCACACGCAAACACACAAACACACATCTCTCCAAGTATACAAAGACCCAAACAAGCTAAGCATGAGTTCATATATTTAAATCTCTGGTGAAATTGATCCTGGATCTGCCAGGAGCTGAATCTTTTACAAACAGAGAGCGGCAGACTGTAGGCTTATTAGGAGAAGCTAGCTGGACACTTTGCCTGGGGCTCAGGGAAAGCTCTCTCTCTCTCTCTGTTGCCCTGTTGACCCTACACAATCTGAATATTACACACACGCTACATCTACACATGCATACTTATGGAGCACACCCAAAATGTCAATAGGTGATATGAGCCTGCAGATACAGTCATATGAAAAAGTTTGGGAACCCCTCTCAGCCGGCATTATAATTGACTCTGCTTTCACAAAAAAAAGATAAAAGTGGTATGTCTTTAATTTACCAGGAACAGCTAAGTACTGGGATGTTTTCCAAACAAAGATTTTTTGAAAAGCCGTATTTGGTTGTATGAAATAAAATAAAATGTGAAAAACTGGCTGTGCAAAAATATAGGAACCCTTGTGGTTTTGTTGATTTTAATGCCTGTAACAGCATGTAAAACTGATGACTTTAAACACAAAGTTGGTTGGATTATGTTGTTAAGCCTTGAACCTCATAGAAATGTCTGTTTAATCATGAGAAAATGTATTTTAGGTGCCTAAATGCAAGTTGCACTTCTCTTTGACTCTCTGCTGAAGTGAGACAGAATGGGATCATCAAAACAGCTCCCAAAAGATCTGAAAAACAAAGATTGTTCATTGTCATGGTTTAGGGGAAGGCTACAAGAAGCTTTCCCAAAGGTTTCAATTGTCAATTTCGACTGTAGGGAACGTTGTCAGGAAATGGAAGGACACAGGCATGGTGGCAGTTAAACCCTTGCATGGCAGACCAAGAAAAAAACAGGAGCGGCATAGGTGGAGGATTGTGAGAATGGTTGCACACAACCCACAGATCACCTCCAAAGACCTGCAAGAACATCTGGCTGCAGATTGTGTATCTGTACATTGTTCAACAATTCAGCGCAATTTGCACCAAAACATCTGCTTTTTATAAAGACCAAATAACTTAATTTTTGTCTCATCAGTCCAAAGCATTTTCTTCTACTATGAAGCTGGCTTGTCTAAATGAGCTTTTGCATACTCCATGCAACTGTATCTGTGGCGTGGGCGCAGAAAGGGCTTCCTTCTCATCACCCGGCCATACAGATGTTTTGGTGCAAATTGCACTGAATTGTAGAACCATGTACAGATACACAATCTGCATCCAGATGTTCTTGCAGGTCTTTGGAGGTGATCTTTGGGTTGTGTGCAACCATTCTCACAATCCGCCGCACATGCCGCTCTTGTACTTTTCTTGGTCTGCTAGACCTGGGTTTAACTGCAACTGTGCCTGTGTCCTTCCATTCCCTGACAACGTTCCTTACAGTAGAAATTGACAATTGAAACCTTTGGGAAAGCTTCTTGTAGCCTTCCCCTAAAGCATGACAATGAATAATCTTTGTTTTTAAGATCTTTTGGGAGCTGTTTTGATGATCGCATTCTGTCTCACTTCTGCAGAGAGTCAAAGAGAAGTGGAACTTGCATTTAGGCACCTAATATACATTTTCTCATGATTAAACAGACATTTCTATGAGGTTCAAGGCTTAACAACATAATCCAACCAATTTTGTGTTTAAACTCCTCAGTTTTACATGCTGTTACGTGCATTAAAATCAGCAACACCACAAGGGTTCCCATATTTTTGCACAGCCAGTTTTTCACATTTTATTTAATTTCATAAAACTAAATACTGCTTTTCAAAAAATCTTTGTTTGGAAAACATCCCAGTACTTAGCTGTTCCTGGTAAATTAAAGACATACCACTTTTATATTTTTTGTGTGAAAGCAGAGTCAATTATAATGCCGGCTGAGAGGGGTTCCCAAACTTTTTCATATGATTGTACAGTATCTCTCCCACAGCTTATTTTTCTTGTATATAAATAAATACATACGTTAAATTAAATGCTATAGTGCAAATAGATGGAAGAAGCTGGACATTGTTTTTAAATATGAGTTGCGTATAGTTTTACTCAGTACATCAGTAGCCTTGTATGAACCGTATGAATCCATTTTGAATTTCTCAATACATTTGCCGGTTCTTCTGGCCAAATCTGAATCCACTCTGTGAGGGATACGTTACAGCTGAAAGTAAATAGAGAAAGGACAGGATGGGCTCGGACGTTATCTCCATAGAGTACAATCAATATTTACATGTGTTGAACAAGCTGTTGGTCACTGTAATGATTCCCCTTATACTTACTGGTCATAGAGGAGCCCTTCATAGCCCCATTTGTTAGTGGAAGGCAGCTATGATAGGTTCATGTAGTCATCAATCTGGCCCTCCCCACTTTCCGTCCATTAGTAGAGGGCAGCCCCTGATTGGTTCATGTATTTGTTGACATCAACATGGATCAACACATGTGAAGCTTGTGAGATACAGCTGTTTCTCACAAGGCTAGATTGACGACTACATGAACCAATCAGAGGCTGCCTTTCACTAAAAGGGACGCACTCTAGGTCTGAACGCAGGTAGAATATACACTCAACAAAAATATAAACGCAACACTTTTGTTTTTGCTCCCATTTTTCATGAGATGGACTTAAAGATCTAAAATTGATTCCAGATACACAATTGTACCATTTCTCTCAAACATTGTTCACAAATCTGTCTAAATGTGTGATAGTGAGCACTTCTGCTTTGCTGAGATAATCCATCCCACCTCACAGGTGTGCCACATCAAGATGCTGATCTGACATCATGATTAGTGCACAGGTGTGCCTTACACTGTCCACAATAAAAGGCCACTCTGAAATGTGCATTTTTTTTTGCTTTATTGGGGGTCTGGGGACTCAGAACCAGTCAGTATCTGGTGTGACCACCATTTGCCTCATGCAGTGCAAAACATCTTCTTCGCATAGAGTTTATCAGATTGTCAATTGTGGCCTGTGGAATGTTGGTTCACTCTCTTCAATGGCTGTGCGAAGTTGCTGGAGACGGCTTATGGTGGAGAAATGAACATTCAATGCACGAGCAACAGATCTGGTTGACATTCCTGCTGTCAGCATGCCAATTGCACGCTCCCTCAATGCTTGTGGCATCTGTGGCATTTTGCTGTGAGACAAAATTGCACATTTCAGGGTGGCCTTTTATTGTGGACAGTCTAAGGCACACCTGTGCACTAATTATGATGTCAGATCAGCATCTTGATGTGGACACCTGTGAGGTGGGATGGATTATCTCAGCAAAGCAGAAGTGCTCACTATCACACATTTAGACAGATTTGTGAACAATGTTTGAGAGAAATGGTACAATTGTGTATCTGGAATGAATTTTAGATCTTTAAGTCCATCTCATGAAAAATGGGAGCAAAAACAAAAGTGTTGCGTTTATATTTTTGTTGAGTGTACTTTATGTGTCATTGTGCAGTAGAACGATACAATGTAATTTGCTCATGCAGCCCCTAAAAACAATGCTCACACAAACACTAACACAATATAATAAAATACCTAATACAATACAGTATAAAAAACCTGTTTGGCCCAGGGCATTTTTTGACCGGGCTCCTCCCTATGGAGATTGGAGAAAGTCCAGACTTTTTCCGTGAAAAGCCGTTTTCGGACCCATTTAGCCCAATTCGCACTCTTTCCTGCTTTAGACAGCTGTCAGCCGCCAGCTGTTAGCTCTGTCGGCTGGTTGCCTTGCAGCCAGTTGGTAGTTCTCACTAGCTTTGCTGACTTTTCTGGGTTGGTTGATCAAATCAGAGTCGTATACCAGGCAGGGGTCTTTACCGTGCATCTCAGCAATCAGTCCAATGTTTGTAATCCAAAAGCAGAGGTCGATAAATCCAGAAAATAGTCCAAAAAGCTAAGCACCAAACACACCGAAAACTACAAAGTTACTGAGAGGAAGCGGAAGTAAAACCGATTAATTAATCTGAACTGCGGAAGAGAAACAAAATGAAGCTCACAAGACCAGGCTGGTCTGCAGGGCCTGTGCCAGAACTCATTGGGAATTCCATCCATGTCTGACTGTCCAAGGACTTATGATGATGTGAGTTTGAATACTTTAAATAAATAGTACATGCAAGTGTAACCAATCTGCAAAGCCAAAACAACATGAGCGTGTTGGAAGCTGTATTGTTGTGGTCATTACCACTTGATAAGTCCGGTGAACAGTCTGTCTCAACATATTTGTCATCCGACCGTTTTCGAGGTGTCACATCTCTGAAAAAAATGTTTTCCAGCAGAAGCGAGAATCTTTCAGTGGAGTTATTTTCAGGTTGGTATATTGTATCTTGCCCGTCATTCTCATTTGATGTTGGTTAGGAGAGGGAGAGAGAAAAAGGGATGAGGGGGAAGACAGGAGGAAGGGAAGGAGAAGGAGGGAGTAGAGGGTGAGAGAGAAAGAGAAATTGTGTGTGGTGAAATGACCAGAGAGCTCAGGGTGTGCTTGTTAGTGAGCTAATGGAAGAATCTGGCAAAAATGAAACGGCAAAGTTTAAGAGAAGCAGGAGTCCGTCAGTAATAGGATGGCCAAGGGTGTGTGTGGTGTGTGTGTGTGTGTGTGTGTGTGTGTGTGGGTGGTTCATACTGTCCAGCTTCCTGATTAAATGATCCTGGTATGAACTACGCTAGTGCTTTGTTTCACAAGCTGGAGACCCCCATCGGACACACCACACACACACACACACACACACACAAACAAACACACAAATATCTGCCCGGTACTAGCTGAGGTGGGGGAGCTGTGGTGTAAGAAGTAGGCGGGAGTGAGGAGAGAGCCTGAATTTATTAAGCCCACACCAACCATTCAAAGTATACGCCAGCAACAAGTAATGAATCTACGGCAAGAAATAAATAACTGCTGTGTCTTTGAGTCTCAGGCAGAATCATAGAGGCGAGGGGTGGAAGTATAGGCACCAAGCAGACAGGGAGGAAGGCAGGCAAGGCTTTGGGGCCAGAAGCTGCAGTAATTCTTGGGAGGCAGCTTGTTTGTTTGGGGTTATACACAGAGCTCTTCCAATTGTGATGGTAATCACACATACAAAAGTGAGGGACAGATGTATAAATATAGTTGGGAAAGGTCATAGTCACTCACAATTGATGATAAAGAATGCTCTTGTACATAATATGTTGTAGGTATGTGTGCATAGTAAGTCTGCTAACTTATGTTGTCAGCCTTGCACTGGTGCAGACGGGGTTTAAAGAAACACTTTTTTTGCTTAACTTAAAAAATTAATATCCATTCAATTGTGCACCTAATATAGGATTGTTTCACCAAGACAGACATTTATCGTTGCACTTTTTTTCAAGCGTAGTTCGGCAATGTATTACTACGCTAACTTGCACCTGTGGAGTAGCGTATCACTCCGCAAACTCCTTATAGATACTACGCTGATCGCCATTTCCATAAGATACCACATTACTGTAACTATGCAAAAGTACCCCATACAAGCCCACTTCAAAAATACTAACTATCCCTTTAATAGTATATTTAAAACTAGCATTTTATTTAATGAGATATTCTGGGGATAGAAAGAAAAGAATAAGATAACAAACTTAGGGCACGGTAAACTATTCATATGCGACAGACAGGAAGGTCTAATTGGGCAGACATTGATTGTTTCACTTGCATGGTGGGATGGATGTTGACCTCAGATTCTCAGGTCATACCTTCTGGTGTGTGTGTGTGTTGTGTGTGTTGTGTGTTGTGTGGTGGGTGTGTGTGTGTGTGGTGTGTTGTGAGTGAACCTGGGTTACATATCAGTGCATGTGTGCTCCATTACTGCAGCCTGTGTTCTGTATTCAAAGCACATGCACCAAGCACAGATCTCTCTTGCCCTGAGGTGCTGGTAGTCCAACACAAGTCCCCCCCCCCCTTCCCTGTTCTATCCTTATTTTTCCTTTCAATTTGTTTCTGTTGGGGGGATTCAGACACAAAAGAATAAATCTTTTTCATTTTTTATTTTTTTTCTCCCTCTTGGCTAGTGTGCACTGCCCACACTGGGTTGAGCATTATCAAAACAGCTTGGCACAAAATGCACATATACGTACATACATACAAGTATATTGATATGATCTAACATTTACCTTTACTTTATGGATTTAATACATAGCTATTTTGATTTCATTACAGTCTCATTACGTCTGCCCCTCTGACTATGCAGACCCCGATAACGGTGCGTTTCATTCATACCTATTATTTACTATCTTCCTTTTGCACGTATCCTATTAGTATTGACCCGTGACTCAGTTTTCCCACCAGGATCATTTAAAATTCATCTCAGCTCATCTCATCCATACAGACAAACACACACCAGCACAGACACTAGCAGCACTGCAGCCAGACACTGCTACTCGGCGTCTGAGTGACTGGACTGAAATAGTTTGCAGCCGTCGTGCTGATATCCATCTATTAGTGTTCAAGATGCTTGTTCAAGATTTACATAGATAAAGTGAGGTTGGGTGTCAGTGGAAACCAGAACAAGTTTGATTTCTGTACACGTTGCATGATAACGGTCAAACTATCTGTGTTGAATCATCACGACAAAAGATGAGCAACTGCTTCAGAAAAAACGTTGGGTTCCTTAATAAATAAGTATTTGACCGTAACAAGAGGTAGAGATGCATGCAGCTAAATACCTACTTCACCTGTGGAAATATGAAGGTGTATTGAACTATGAGATCCTGTGTAGTATAAATGTGCTAACAATTTAGAAATCTGTTCATGCTAGCCTGAGAAAAGGCAGAAAAAGTGTTTTATGGTCTCACTGTCTAAACCTACATTTTCCCCATGTGTGATGTCACACATGTATGAAATTGTAGGGTTAGGATTAAGAGGACAGCTGGGCCAAGGGAAGACTGAGGGGGAAAAATCAATATATTATAATAACGATGTTATAATGATATAACACCGGTTCCGTATGGGTGAAGTATTCCATGTTCCTATGCCACTCTAATGTAGACCGTGGTCACAGTCTTAGTTTAGAATGCAAGCATTTGAATGTCTGTACTAAATTTCATGGCAATCCATCCCTTAGTTTAAGAAATGTTTTCTCTGTGAATGAATGCATGTGCTGTTAAAAATGAATGGAGGATTAAAATTATGTTTTGTAAGAACCCGTTGAAACTGTGTAAATCATACACTTGGTATGTATGGTCTTTTGTTTTGTTTTCAGTTGCAATAATGAAGTGCTCATTGTTTATTCTGCCTTGTTCCTCTGGCTGCTTCCTTCTGCAAACCAATCGGGGCTGATGCTCATGGGTATTGTAGTATTTAGAGCCATCTGCCATGTCTTCATGTCTAAAAATAAGTGGATTCTGTCTGAAACAATGTTGGAAAAATTCAAACAGATGTCAGACAGATAATACATCTATAGCATTGTAACATTATCAAGGATACTCCAGTGTTTCTACAGTAAATTGAGAACGTTTAAGAAAAATATTTAAAAATGGCAATACTTTGGAAAGAAGAGGATCGTTGTACTTGGCAATTATGTCTTGTCACATGTCAAACGTATGGACGGAATGAAGGACTATGCTATAGGTAGGCCGTATCCATAGAAATAGTTTATCATCAATCCCCATATGTCTTTATGTGTGTAAAGTAACTACATGACCTACACACAAGCATGACTATACACCAATTATTAAGGATGTGTCTTGTTTTGTTTCTGTGTGGACTTTGCTGTAAGGACACCCCCTGCTTTAAAGGTCACCTATTATGCATAATGCACCTCATGTTTTTTCAACATTAAAATGGATCCCGGTGTCTTCCATTAAAATGGATCCCGGTGTCTTCCCAGAGTATGAGAAAAAAACAACCCTCTCTCTATTTCTCCACCTCCACCCTTTATAAAAAGCTGTGTTAAAAAAACCCTGTCCGATTACTCTGGTAAAAAAAAAGGGGGGAGAAGCCAAGCCCCTCGCAACCTAGCTTAGCACTATCTCCACCTCTGATAAGCCACACCCCCAGATACCCCTGAATCTAACTGCCACTTACAATCAAACCGGCAGTTAGATCCAGAGCCAATGAGCCTCATTTATCAAACTTGCGTGGAAACTGGTGCAGATTCTGGCGCAAATACCTCCCTACGCCAGGTATCGTGTGGGATTTATCAAACAGTCGTATCTCGCCAATCTCAGCGTACGCCAGACCATTATTGATAAATGCGGCGGCTGAAAACAATCGTATCACGCCCCTATATTTTCTCAGTTTAGAGGCCTCGTCCAGAGGTTTTACGATATGCGCATTACGGAGAAGAGGAACTTCTCTGAAGTAGAAATTGACAGAATAACAGCGAAAGTAGAAAAAAAAAGAGTTTCATTTCGGAGCATTACAAGCGGCATCAAAGAACGACAGAAGGCAGCGGTTAGGAAGGAAATAACTGCTGCGGTCAACAGCGTTGGTGTTGACAACAAACGATCTCCAGCTGAGGATTTTGCATTTTAGGTTTACATCAGTAACCTATCGCTCAAATGCTATAAAACAGCATGTACAATTATATGTCGCCATTTCTTTACATAGATGAAGAAAAAGTGGTCTGACTCAAAAATCGGCAATAACAAAGTGTGTTGCTGATCTGAAATGCAACCAACTGGGGTTCGGGCATAATATAAGTGGTAGAGGAGAAAAAGACGCACCAACTGTCCGATAATGGTCGATAGTGGCGGATCATTCTGCACCTGCGTTAAATGCGTTAAAAAAATTAACGCCGATAATTCCAGAAATTAATCACCCTTGCGTTAACGCGTTATTTTGACAGCCCTAATATATATATGACCTTTAACACTGTTGAAAACCAATGGTGGCTAGAGAAGGCCATGTGTGTCCATCCAGCAAACAGCTAGCCGTTCTTTGCAGGTGTTGGCTGGTGAATCCGCATACACTATCATATGTTATCTCATCTTAACAGACAGATCTGGCAGCAGGACAGCAGGGACACACACAAACACAACACACACACACACACACACACACACACCACCCCTCTGAGCAGGACATGGTAGATCCGGCCTTACAATCAAACATTAGACCCACCGTCAGACGAGGCCCTGTGGGCAGTGGCAGGGGGGCTGCTGCAGTCTCTCTTGGCACTCGGCAAGTAATTAATTGTGAGTGATTCATTTGGGGCTCACAACAGAGAGCGGGTGTAGAGACCTTTCTAAAGGAGCTGAGGAGGTGGGAAGGGATTATCCACACCGTCACGCATGGGCACAATCGCACAGGCACAGTGGATGAATCAGCAACTACACAGACACACATGGCAGCACTTATTTTTCATAATGTTTCTTGTATTGAAGACCGATTATTAACACTGGCAGTTCATCTCTTATGTATATATGAATTCAGTTATCCCTATGGTGTCCTTAAAGTTTTGATCAGATGTCCGCCCTAGTTACATGTGAATGTTGTGGGAAATGGGGTTATGTCATAAGCTAGGATGGTAACATTTCTACTAAGTAAACAGGATTTGTTGTGGCCACTTTCCCCAGCGTGATTCAAACACTGGGAGCAACTTTCACAACACATCATCCACACTAAGGTGCACAGCAGAACACCTGTAGTCAAACATCAACAGAAGGCACTCAACCGAGTATCGATGGTGACCGATCACAGACACAATGGACTATAATGAAATGATTACATCTCTGAAGATCAAGGATCAATGTCTGATGAAGGTAGGTAGTAGATATACAACCAGGAATGTCTAAAATGAATTATATGCATCCATCAAATGATTGTCCTAACTTTTCCGTCCAACCCCCACAATCAATGGAGTTCACCAGTCAGCCTCAATACCTGTACACAGTGACATTGCCATCAGTTAAGCTTGTGGCAAACCACATTTCTCAAAGGCATCTGGGGAAAAAATAAAGAATAAAGGCTTCATGCTAAAGCTTATCACTAGACTAGTCTGTGTCTGTCCTGTCAAATGATTGGTGCACAGATCACAGCGTTGGCTAATAATGTTGGTAAAAACTGTTGTGTGGTGACCTGCACTCACAATAGCAGTCCTGCTTGGTTTTTCTAAAAGCTTCAGAAACTCCACTGTTCACACATAGAAGCACTTCTACACACAACACACACACACTCCAAAAGCCTATATGCCCTCTCCTCGAAACAGTTTGTATTTAATCTCTTTTCACCCCTGTGCCCCTGTCTCTCTCTCGGTGTGTCTCTGTCAGTGTCTCTCCGCCATGTGTGGTGCCAATGTTTGCTGGAGAAGAAGGATTTGACCTCAGTTATACCCGGGTTGGGAAGAGAACAAACAGAATCCAAGAGAAATTGGGAATTAATAATGTAGACTCTAATATGTTGACTCTACTCAGATGATGGCTTCAATAAAATATGAAGAGTACAGTACCCCATCAGAAGGGGAGGGGATATCTGTCTTGTGAGAGGCATACAATGCTCTCTTCCCCTTTGCAGCCAAATACATGACAGACAGAAAGCTATGGTGGCTCTGCCCTCACCTCAGACCAGACAGAGGAAGGAGGCCAGGGTCATACACCATCTATCATTTCTATTTGGGAGAGGTTTCCCTTTTTGATGGCATGGAGACAGAAGGACACACTGAATGGATTTGACTCTACTGTAGTGGCAAATGAAATGATGAAAGTAATATGGGCTCTGCTGCCAATGTTACCAACATAATGCAGAAGTGGAGGACCTGAGCAGAAGTTGGAATAAGCTGAGGCAAATAAGTCGGGGTGCATGTTAATATACTAATCATACTTGACAGGCTAATAAAACTATGCAAAACAACATTCAACAATAGGTCAACATACTCTGTTTGAGGACAACTAGAAACACTGCTTGGCAATGATATGCCTCGTACAAGAATGGTAAAAGTTCAGTGGTGGTAGGCAATGATTTAAAGAAAGGAAAGTTCCTAAGAAGCTACAATATGGAACACGGTCTCTGCAACCTCACAACATTTAAGATCGCAGTGACCTTTAAGTTTTGAACTCCAAAATCTATTCAGTTCATCTTTGAGTCAGCATTTGTGCAACGTTTGAAGAAAATCCCTAAAATCGTTCTTGAGATGAGCTTGAACTTTGATCTCTAAAGTATTATCAGTTCATCGTTGAATTAGAGTGGACATTTGTGCAAAGTTTGAAGAAAATCCCTCCAAGCGTTCATGAGATATTGCGCACTCAAGAATGTCCCAGACGGACAGACAACCTGAAAACAAAATGTCTCTGGCTTTCAGCTATCGAAGCTGCACAGGCATTCTAATGAAATATGTGTTGGAATATACAGTATATTTATAGTTTTTAGTCTGTGACCTGAACAGTTTTAAAAAAAAATAACTGATACCTGCCACCTCAACTTACAAAATAACTTTGCTGAGCAAAGAAAATATATTTAATACTACACTAGTAATAGCCTGGCTCCGCCCGCCTACCTACTTCCGCCCAAATTTCATTTTCCCTTCAGTAGTCAGTCTGGGGCTGCGGTGAATTCACGTGTTTGAGCTCAGGAAAAATTTCGGTCGTCCAATCAGCGAACAGAGCGAGTTGCTGAGATCGATGACGTCGAAGTCGCGCTCCAGTTTCAGTTGAACGCTGCGACCAAACGTTATGTGATTGGTTGGCTGATCCAGAGTGGCACTGGGCAGATCCAATAGTTTTAACCTCGACAGACACCCGCCTCTAAGTGAGTGAACGTTTGCCAAATAGAGCAGTTCCAGACCTTTTGTACAAACGAAATGAAGTACAATGGTCTGGTAGCACCAGGCTAGTAATATACAGTGATAAGGACCAATGAACGGTGAATGACACATCTCAGAGATCTGTCTTCCTGGAAGGTCCCAATGTACTTACAACTAAATCATCGTGTTTGCTTACTTTCTTAAAGGTTATTAGTTATTCCCTGTAAAAATATAAAGAGTACTGGACTTTCAAAAACTTTCTCTATGTGTTTATAAGTCAGGTTCTAATAGCTGTACTATCAACCCTCCTGTGTATTTTCAACACCCACGTGTCACTGCTCTGTGAGTAATGGACCTTAGTGCTTTAAGGATTTGTTTGTTGCCCATATAAACAGGTCTCACATTGTTAACATAATGGGGAAGCTGCAGTATACGGTGCCATCCAGTGTGCTGTAGAAAGTTAAAGAAGTGCTGTACCGACGTGGGCTTTTCAGACAGCTTTCCGATAAGCAGCCAGCCCTGAAATGTTGCCACACTGAGGTTTGATGATCCCTGAGAAACCAAGGGGGAAGGAGACGAGAAAGAAGAGAGAAGGTGGTCAAAAGGAGGGGGAGACAACAACAAAAAAACAGTCTGACTTTGTTGGTGAGCTTTTTTTCTATTATTTTATTTTCCAGCCTGCTCTCTCTCCTTCATTGCCTATTTGTCTCACCCACTCCCTCCCACTCCCCAGACTCCTTCGATCCCTTTAGCTCAACCAGGAAATGAAGAATTTGTTAAAAGGTGGCAGTACATCAAAGTCGTGTAGCGTCAGGCAACCTGCCAAGGGAGGGAAGGGGGGAGTACTTACTATCGGCAGAGTGCATTGAAGGAGTGTTTTGGAGGAAGAAAGAAGAGGAGGAGGAGCAGTGGGGGTATGGTGGCAAGAGCCTCACAGTGAAAGAGAGGGGAAAGACGTGGAGGGTTGGATAGTTACACGGCACATTAACCATCCCAACGCTCCCCTTTTAGAACTCCTTTTTTCTTTGACATCTTTACTTACAGTTTTTCACAATTGCTTAAACACATTTCCTGATAGACTACCTCACTTTTTCAAAACCCTAAACCCAAATTTCAAAACTCAAACACAAAATGCAAAATCCTTCACTTCTCTTGCAAAAGCACACTTTACACTCAAAACAGTGTTAACTCTTCACTAAATGGTGTTTTCTTTTCAAATTACAAACACATACATCATATGACTAGACATTTCTAGCACTCATTGAACACTGGTGTGCAGAATGGAAAACACTGTAGTATAAATGCAAAACACTATATGAATGCTTTATCAGTAGAATTATGCCTTTGCATGTTCATACACTTTCACCTACAGTAACAACAAATACTACGGTTTTTGCCAAATGCTAACACACATGTTGCAGAATAGTTTATTTTGCCATTTCAAACAAACACAATGAATAGGTAGGACTGCAGTTCAAGCAATTCAGTGTGTCATCATAAACTAAGAAACAATTACAGTAGAATAAAAAAAACAGTGTTGTAAGGCATTGGGTGGTTGGATTATGAATCCTTTTATGGATACCGCCTCCTGTTTGCATCTGGCCACATCGCCTCATCAACATCACACTCAATGTCTTCCTTTGAGAAGCAACAGGGAAATGATCACCTGATATCCAGTCTAAATCTCCTACTTATGGAGCGACTCAGGTTGGGCTGCACTCTCTGTCCAGGCTCCCTCATTGATAGGCCATGATCTATAACATGGTCCACTATAGTGTCCCTGGTGTATGTGTCTCCGTCTGTTGCCTTCTTTGTCCTCGTCCTCCTGTCGCTCTCTCTCCTCCTCTTCCCCTGACTCTTACTGTTTCAGAAAGGAGCTGAGCTCACCTAGGGTCTATTTGTAGTGCTAAGGTTTAGACTGATTGGTATTCAATTAGGTTTTTTTTTCAAGAAGTATGTTGGAGAATTTCAAACACAGTGCAAAGCATAAATCGTGTTTGTAGGGTTGGTGCTTTGGTTTAGGGCATGGTTACAAAAGTTAGAGGTTGTGATGCTGTGGTCATAGCAGTCACTTTTAGTGTTTACAGTATTCGGCAAAAACTGTATTTGTACCAAAATGTGCAGTCTACTGTAAATCACAGCAAACAGGAGCTCATCTCTGACCCTTCTATAGCTAACTGCACAAAAGCCTTTTGAGTTTAGAAATTTGATTGGCAGTGTGTTCTGTGTGATCACCAAGAGAGAGAATTCAGGAAGAGTGTGCAATATATAGAAAATTGTGTGTAATGTTGTGAAAAATGTGTGTTCTGGAATGAGAATATGAGTCTAAGGCAGGAAATGTGTTTGGAGTTCAGCAGAATTGGTTAAGCAGTTGGTAAATTAGTTACAGATTGTGCACATTGTGTCTGATGTTCCAAAAAATGTGTTTTAAACAATTGTGAAAAACTGTAATATTCAGACTGAACAGCCATTTTGATTCCTATCAATGATTCAGTCTGGCACTGACCTCTTGTTCATAATTTTCTTTGTATCTGGACAGTGGTTTTCCATGAAAGTTTGCTAGTGATCATCGTCATCCTTAAGGGCCTTCATACTTGCCACATTTGCCTACAACTTGACACTGTAGCAACACAAGCGTGAAAGCCATCACCAGAATGTACCAGCAAAAACTGTAATAATTGATTGTGCCGAACATCTATCCCTATGTGTATTAGCCCTACAATATTGCTTTGTTGTACAGTTCTCTTCAACCTGATAGTCTTCTCTGCAAAGGCCACCAACTGAACAGGAGTGTAGAGCAATGGATTATATGCTGGCTAGAGCTTTGCGCAATTGGCTAGCTTTCCATGCATACGGGAACACAGTTTGGCCTGCGTGAGGGGTTCACAAGTATGGACGGATCACATGCACCAGAGCCACCCGCCTGAGTATGAGTTTATCTTCAACAATGTAGGGTGCTACTCGTCCCAAGGCTCTTACTGAATTAGAGGAGAACCCAGAATCTTTACACATTGAAGTATATTTTGGGGAATACAACTGCACATGTGAGAAAGTGGTATAAAGTGTCTCGTGAGGGAGTTGTGTGGTTCTTAAGTGAGTGAACTACTAATTGGGCCGAAAACTACAAGTTAGACATCAACAAATATGTTTTATTCATCTTACCTCTAGTGGTCTTCAGCGACCTAAGAGATACTGTGGCTGATAGTGTTATCAGCTCCATCGAAGTATAAGGACCACACTACAAAGTGATTCTTAATGTAGGCAACAGTCACAGGTACCCTTTAAACAACACAGACTGATGTGGTCGGAGCGCACAGTTGAGATAATGAAATCCTGGTCACCCTAATGAATGGCTCGGGCTAACGGGCTGATTGGATGTGTAAATCTTCACATAGGTCACGTCTTACCTGGTTAGTCAATAGCCTCTAACTGCCCCTGTAGTCGCTCGTAGTAAAACCCATCGCACCATTCTACTGATTTATAATAATGTCCAAGCCATGTGGAAACATTAAATACAATTACAATCCATTACAGCAATTTAAAGGAGAAAATAGACATTAGTGTAATGTTAACAAACAAAAAAATCTTAAGATTGTGTAGTAACATTTTTGCCTATTGGAGTTTGTTGTAATAATAATTTTTCGACATTCTGACACCATGTAAAATGATCTTGATTGTGTTATAGCATGTCAGAACTAAACATAGCTGTGTTTAAAACCTTTCATTTTCTGCCCACAACATTAATTTAGCTGCACTGTGCCGGTCATCTTGCTGTGCATGTTTGAAATGCCAACAGCATTGAACTGTCTTTTATGTTCACAGAAAGAAAGCCATCTCCTTTTTGCCCTCACAGTCTCTCTCTCTGCCTTTGCCTTGTCTCCACACTGTACAATGTACAACTTGACAAACACGTTATTTTACATATACCTGTAACATAAAGACAAAGCATTGTTTAAGGTCAAGCTACATTCAAATTAACAAAAATATAATCTGCAAACAAGATTTTTATTTCTAAAAAGCCCTATGCACAGCACAAGTTTGAGTCTTTCTTTGACTTCATACCCCTTCTCTCTACTCAATCCCAGTCGTCTCCATACCAAAACTACTGTGAGAGGTGTCTAGGCGCAGTCAAAACCGGTCTAAAATAAAGCCATTGTTAAATTACAGTTTTTCACAATTGTTTAAACACATTTTGTGGAACATCAGACACAATGTGCACAATCTGAAACTAATTTACCAACTGCTTAACCAATTCAGCTGAACTCCAAACACATTTCCTGCCTTAGACTCATATTTTCATTCCAAAACACACATTTTTCACAACACTACACACAATTCTCTATATCTTGCACACTCTTCCTGAATTCTCTCTCATGGTATTCACACAGAACACACTGCCAATCAAATTTCTAAACTCAAAAGGCTTTTGTGCAGTTAGCTATAGAAGGGTCAGAGATGAGCTCCTGTTTACTGTGATTTACAGTAGACTGCACATTTTAGTACAAATACAGTTTTTGCCGAATACTGTAAACACTAAAAGTGACTGCTATGACCACAGCATCACAACCTCTAACTTGTGTAACTATGCCCTAAGCCAAAGCACCAACCCTACAAACACAATTTATGCTTTGCACTGTGTTTGAAATTCTCTAACACACTTCTTGAAAAAAATAATAATAATTGAATACCAATCAGTCTAAACCTTAGCACTACAAATAGATATCAGGTGAGCTCAGCTCCTTTCTGAGACGGTAAGAGTCAAGGAAAGAGGAGGAGAGAGAGCGACAGGAGGACGAGGACAAAGAAGGCAACAGACAGAGACACATACAACAGGGACACTATAGTGGACCATGTTATAGATCATGGCCTATAAATGAGGGAGCCTGGACAGAGAGTACAGCCCAACCTGAGTCGCTCCATAATTAGGAGATTTAGACTGGATATCAGGTGATCATTTCCCTGTTGCTTCTCAAAAGATGAAATTGAGTGTGATGTTGATGAGACGATGTGGCCAGACGCAAACAGGAGGCGTATCCATAATAGGATTCATAATCCAACCACCCAATTCCTTACAACGCTGTTTTTTTTACCATTGTTCCCTAATTTTACTGTAATTGTTTTTTACTGTACAGTACAGTAGTTTATACTGACACACTGAAATGCTTGAACTGCAGTCCTACCTATTCATTGTGTTTGTTTGAAATGGCAAAATAAACTATTCTGCAACATGTGTATGTGTATTTAGTATTTGTTGTTACTGTAGGTGAAAGTGTATGAACATGCAAAGGCATAATTCTACTGATAAAGCATTCATATAGTGGTTTGCATTTATACTATAGTGTTTTCCATTCTGCACACCAGTGTTCAATGAGTGCTAGAAATGTCTAGTCATATGATGTATGTGTTTGTCATTTGAAAAGAAAACACCATTTAGTGAAGAGTTAACATTGTTTTGAGGGTAAAGTGTGCTTTTGCAAGAGAAGTGAGGGATTTTGCATTTTGTGTTTGAGTTTTGAAATTTGTGTTTAGGGTTTTGAAAAAGTGGGGTAGTCTATCAGGAAATGTGTTTAAGCAATTGTGAAAAACTGTAAACCCCAGTCCCAAATGTGCCAACACACCCAGGTGAGGATCAGCAACACTGGCATCAATAGCAAAATAAATGAATTGAGCCTGTTTCAAGTAGACAAGCCACTCACACTTACAGTACTTCCCATTCTCTCTGTTCACTGCTCCTACAACCTGGAACAGCTCACCTGCCCAATCTAACAGCCATTAACATTTGACGTCAACATGAAGGAGCTGTTTACCATGCTTTATGTAAGCACCATAATCATTTCTGCTTTTGACCTAGAGAAAAAAAACTGTTGGTTTGTGTCCAGAACCATCAATACTGAGGCACAGTACAGTACAGTAGGCTACAGTCCTTATATTAATTGAAAAGGTTGGAAAGATCACATACTTGACTGGGTCAGCAGAGGAAAGGGAGTATGTACTAAAATGAACACTTTCCCGCAAGCTATTTCAATGTCTGTTCTTCCCTTGGATGTCTGTCTCTCAGTCTGCCTGCTTTATACCATTATACCTTATACTACTCACACACTCACACTGAGTTCATGTCTGGGTGAGATTTCCATTTGTCTAAAAAGCAACCTGATTCCAAGTGCATTGGCCAGAGGGAAAAAAACACTCTCCACTCTCTGCCCTTATTTGAGACTTTGTTCTTGTCTATTTGAAGACTGTAGCCCCCAGTCAGCATCATATTGGTGGCCATGCTTTTGGACATCCAGTACATCATCACAATGTGATATGGAAGCCTACCACTCATCAAACTACATTTCAAACTTGGCTTCATTCTCTATATAGATACAGTACATTACAAATGAAATGATTGAAATTTAATTGGAGCCAAATCTTATTCCCTCACTTAAAGGCGCAGTGTGTAAAGGGAATTGGCAGACTCGGTAGAAATGGAATATAATAATCATAAGTACATTTAAATGACTGTATAAACTTGAAAATAAAAGTTGGTGTTTTTTTTACTTCAGAATCCTCAGCGGAGCACTGCCATGTTGCACCGCTATGTTTCCACAGTAGCACAACGGGCAAACGTAACGTCCTTATGCATTTTTATACATGGTGGTGTCCCATGAAAATGCACCCGTTCGAAGACCAAGAAGAAGACGCACTATAGATTAAATAACTAACTACATCTTCACCTCATCACTTGATATTGTGCAAAGACTTAAGGCAGTGGTGGGGTGATGCCATCTTTAGTAACTAGCTTCTCATCCTTTAAGGCCACCTTATCTTCTTTACATTATCCCAAAGGGAGGGGGTTAGTAAGGGAGCATTGACATCTGAAATCTCACCACTAGATGATGCCAAAATACACCTAAAGTATATTACACACTGTGCCTTTAACAAATAATGGGACGCTTATCATGCAGACTAATGAAAAACTGACCAAACAGCTCCCCATTGTTTCATCATTCACTTGCCTTTATCAAAATGTTTAGAGGGTTTGAAGGACAGCACATCCTTTAAAAGGTTTTGACCATGTGAGAGAGACATCAAGGTCTTTTTATTTCCTCCCCACTGCAAAATGTAGAGGCGTGATGAACGACAACAGGTGAAATGAGTATAGACCAGGGGGGTGCTGCTATTCAAGGGTCCGTCTTCATTGGTTTTGATGTGATTTTCAAGTCATCTCATTTTACAGTGGGCCCACCGGCCAGCTCAACCGCTCAAGAGTGAAAAAGAAAAAAAGCGGAGATCTGAAAAGTCCTTTAATAAAGTCATGAGAAAGTCTGAAGCCGCCAAATTAGATCTGTAAGGTTGGGATGGAGACGGATTGAAGGAGAGAGGGAGGGAGAGAAGGGAGAGAGAGAGAGAGGGAGGGAGAGGGGGGGAGAGAGACAGAGAGAGGGGGGAAAGAGAGAGAGAGAGAGAGACAGAGAGAGGGGGAAAGAGAGAGAGAGAGAGAGGGAGGGAGAGAGACAGAGAGAGAGAGAGAGGGAGGGAGAGAGACAGAGAGAGGGGGGAAAGAGAGAGAGACAGAGAGAGGGGGGAAAGAGAGAGAGAGAGAAAGAGCAGCAGCAGAGAGGATTTCAGCACTGGAGACTTGATCAGGAGAACACATTCTAAAAGCTATGGCTAGCAATTAGGAATCATTACAGCTGATGTGGACCCTCAATTTCCACTCTTACTCTTAATAGTTTAATTGGAGGCTTAGGTCACCACAATGCAGAACAACAGAATAGAGGATCAAGTTGCTCGTATCTTAAGATCCTTGAGACAGTTAATGAGTGTGAAGATAATATTGTATCGTAAAGCAATTGTTTAATGAGATGAAAACAAAGAGATGATCAGCTTAATTTTAAATACGCATTTTTCATTTACTTTAATCAATTATGTATGTCGATAACCTTTGGAAAACATAACAGTTACACCCGTTTAACATAAATTGCAGAGGCTATATTTTATGTTTCTGTTTTTTTTAAACGGGAAAGATTAAACGAATAGGTGATCCATATTTGCGTTGGTTAAAAACGAAAGAAACAGTCTCATATGTAACACAAGTAAAATACTTGCACTTGAATGCCTGCCACCACATATACTGAGCCCTGGTTAGCACACTCGAGCCATGATATTTATTGAACGTGATTGTCCTGTCACATTGTATCAATGTTATGAATGGTACAAATCATAAGTGTCTCATGTCGTGACTTAGCCCCTAAAACTTTTAGCGGCTTAAAACCCACAAATCTTTTCTGTGTCGGGCGGGACATGTTTTATTGTGCTTGGGAGTGGCGGTGGTTGTTGCCTGTTGTTGTCGAGAATGGAGAGGTCAGCGTCAATCTGTTGCCTCCTTTACACGCATACACATGCTTTATCTGGGAATCTCATCCGAGGACACAACCACATGATCGATGGCCTCAGGAGGGCTTTATACAGTCACTGTGTGTGTGTGTGTGTGTGTGTGTGTGTGTGTGTGTGTGTGTGTGTGTGTGTGTGTGTGTGTGTGTGTGTGTGTTGTGTGTGTGTGTGTGTGTGTGTGTGTGTGTGTGTGTGTGTGTGTGTGTGTGTGTGTGTGTGTGTGGAGGACCGCCACAGGTCATTAGTAAGGTTAGACCAATATACAAGGCTGATATTGGGCTCCATATCTGATTGGATGGACGTGATGCCTTTTGGTTGATCACATAAGTCGTGTTCATGACTAGACTAAATTGCAAAATGTTAGCATTGATCTGAACAACACTGGCTGTTAATGGAAGCTCCTTAACTAATGACACAGTATGATCAAAACAAACGTGTATCTTTTATAAAGTGTGTGTGTGTGTGTGTGTGCGTGCGCATTGGAAGCTCCACAGGGCTGCCTGGTCCCCTGTGACAGTAGGGGAGAACGGGGTAAGTAGGCACACTTTTTACTTTAGTGAGAATTGCTCATCACCTAAAAATCTTTCAATAGTCATTCCTACATTAAGTTGAGGGGTCGGTTGTCACACACTATGGGGTTGTTTGTCACAATGTTATCTTACAGTTTTTCACAATTGTTTAAACACATTTTTTGGAACATCAGACACAATGTGCACAATCTGAAACTAATTTACCAACTGCTTAACCAATTCAGCTGAACTCCAAACACATTTCCTGCCTTAGACTCATATTTTCATTCCAAAACACACATTTTTCACAACACTACACACAATTCTCTATATCTTGCACACTCTTCCTGAATTCTCTCTCATGGTATTCACACAGAACACACTGCCAATCAAATTTCTAAACTCAAAAGGCTTTTGTGCAGTTAGCTATAGAAGGGTCAGAGATGAGCTCCTGTTTACTGTGATTTACAGTAGACTGTACATTTTAGTACAAATACAGTTTTTGCCGAATACTGTAAACACTAAAAGTGACTGCTATGACCACAGCATCACAACCTCTAACTTGTGTAACTATGCCCTAAACCAAAGCACCAACCCTACAAACACAATTTATGCTTTGCACTGTGTTTGAAATTCTCTAACACACTTCTTGAAAAAAAAAAAATAATTGAATACCAATCAGTCTAAACCTTAGCACTACAAATAGACCTCAGGTGAGCTCAGCTCCTTTCTGAGACGGTAAGAGTCAAGGAAAGAGGAGGAGAGAGAGCGACAGGAGGACGAGGACAAAGAAGGCAACAGACAGAGACACATACAACAGGGACACTATAGTGGACCATGTTATAGATCATGGCCTATAAATGAGGGAGCCTGGACAGAGAGTGCAGCCCAACCTGAGTCGCTCCATAATTAGGAGATTTAGACTGGATATCAGGTGATCATTTCCCTGTTGCTTCTCAAAAGATGAAATTTAGTGTGATGTTGATGAGAGGATGTGGCCAGACGCAAACAGGAGGCATATCCATAATAGGATTCATAATCCAACCACCCAATTCCTTACAACGCTGTTTTTTTACCATTGTTCCCTAATTTTACTGTAATTGTTTTTTACTGTACAGTACAGTAGTTTATACTGACACACTGAAATGCTTGAACTGCAGTCCTACCTATTCATTGTGTTTGTTTGAAATGGCAAAATAAACTATTCTGCAACATGTGTATGTGTATTTAGTATTTGTTGTTACTGTAGGTGAAAGTGTATGAACATGCAAAGGCATAATTCTACTGATAAAGCATTCATATAGTGGTTTGCATTTATACTACAGTGTTTTCCATTCTGCACACCAGTGTTCAATGAGTGCTAGAAATGTCTAGTCATATGATGTATGTGTTTGTCATTTGAAAAGAAAACACCATTTAGTGAAGAGTTAACATTGTTTTGAGGGTAAAGTGTGCTTTTGCAAGAGAAGTGAAGGATTTTGCATTTTGTGTTTGAGTTTTGAAATTTGTGTTTAGGGTTTTGAAAAAGTGAGGTAGTCTATCAGGAAATGTGTTTAAGCAATTGTGAAAAACTGTAATGGGAATAATCTTAAGAAGAAGGCAAGAAAGCAGAACTAAATTGGAAAGTTTAATTGCATTGTAAAGTTGACAAATAGGCCTACATAACTTACTGTAGCCTTGGCAGCTGGTCTAGTTTGGGATGCACTGGGTTGTTTTGATTTTGTTGCCCTTTTTTCTTTTGCAGTGCTAGCTGCCTTTTCCTGCTCTATTCTCTCCTTTTCTGGGGTCTCAGTGAGGATACAGCTTGACAATTCATTTCGTTATTGGGTTCCTTTTCTGGCTGCAGCCTTTGTATAACATGTGACAACCAACCCCCCAAAAAATGTGACGACCAACCCCAACTTGAATTTCTTGCTAGCATCAAAGCCAACAACCATCTGACAACTAATCAGCTTGCTAACCACAATCTAAACTATAGTTTACCCTTCAAACTTTTTATGGGTAACAAGTGTTTTGTTAAAAACCCATTGTGTAAAAGCCTAGAAGAAAAATACTGAGGAGCTAAATATTTTCAATTTGACATGAAAAACACAAACAGTCCTCTCACCTCAAATTCAGCAGTCTAACTCCAAGGAAGACTATGTAGGTGACCTCTGTTCCCAATCCTGGATAGGGCTGCAGCTATCGAATATTTTAGTAATCGATTATTCTACCGATTATTCCATCGATTAATCGAGTAATCGGATAAAACATACATTGCTTAATTGAAAAGTAATTGTAAATAAACATGAGAAAATAACACATGTCAATTAAAAATGAACAGCCAATTTGTTTCCTTTTTTTGAAAAATCAACATTTTTTATTTCAAAAATGCATGGAGTAGCAAACCATATTTTCTACCAAAAGTACCAATTTAGTTACTTGACAGATAAATTAAGTGCATTTATGTGCCATGCATTCTTGGGTTTAAGTAAGCATTTACTTCACTTTCAGAACTACAAGTGTTTACCTTTGCAATTGAGGAACAACATAAGCTTGGAACAAGCCCATGCATAGTTTCATACATTCTGGCTTTAAAAACAAATCCTGAGATGTAAAGAAAGATAAATAAAATTATTAAGTCTGTTCCTAGTATCAAAAATAAGTTATACATAAAAAAAAATTTGTAATAAAAACATAAACACTCTCTAAAATTTGTGCAACTTCACATCTGAAAATCTACATTTCAGGCATAACAACAGCCATAACCATCTTCTTCTTTTAACATTTTTTGGCATTTAGGAGGCAAAAACGTGTAGCTGTGAAGAATAACTTGGCTACACCTCCTTATGTCTCTTGCTCACACAAGTCTTTAAAGAAGCATGTGATTGCAGTGAAGGAAGGTAAGCATATCAACATGCTCAGGGCTGAGGATTGCCCTCTTCCTTGAGGCGATGATACCCGCTGCTGAAAAAAGACGCTCTGATGGCGTGGATGTGGCATGCAAGGGAGTAGGTTTGATTTGGACATTGGTGGGGTCCGTGGGATATGAAAGTGCTTCCTAAAGTTGATTTTTTTGTATTTGCAATGATAATTGAAAAAAAAATCAATAAATCGGCTTAATTAACATGTTTATAATGCATATCTGAATATCAAAAGAGAATATGCATTCTGTAATGTTATAGGTTAAAGCAACTAATGAAAGAAAATTAGTCAACTTAGAAGAGTTTTCAACTTTACTCTGGTGCAACTGTAAACAACATCAACAACATTGTAAATAAATATTTTTGAAATAATACAACAACAGGTGTATCACTAAATGTACAGGTCAGTATAATTTCCTGCTGGGCATTTCTTCCTCCAGTGCCCATGAGCCAGCTGCAGGGTCATCATCCAGGAATCACTAATACTAACATATACACAGATTAGTGTCCATTGTGCTCTTCCTATTTGAAAGAACCAAACACATGCCTACGTCTTTCTGTAACAGAAATTAACTGCTGATAGATTTCTTTAAGGTCAATGTTGTCCAGTGTCTCCTGATGGACATGGCACACTGCAAGATTGTTCAATCTGACTTGAGTCATGGTGGTTCTCAGCCATGTTTTAAGCCTCCTGAGAGCACTGAAACTTCTTTCAGCCTCAGCTGATGCAACTGGTATGACTAAAAGCAGCCTGATAAGGGACTGATCAGACCGACCTCTCACTTCAACAGTCAATCCTCTCATTATTTCTGCCACTTCAACACTAGATTTGACAGTGTATTTGGACCTAAACATGGCTAGTTGGACCTTTAGTATGTCCCTGTTCAGCTCTGGGTACTGATCTACAATGTCATTCACTTCTCCAGTCAGGAGAGTTTCTCATGACTAACATATTAATCATTATTGAACCTCACCTGTGAATTTCCAGCCTCTCTTCCATCTCCTCCAGCCTCTCCTTCTCTAGCCTCTCCTTCATCTTCTACAGCATCTCCTCCTCTGTCTCCTTCTCTATCCTCTCCTCCAGTCTCTCCTTCTCTATCCTCTCCTCCTATCTCCTCCAGTCTCTCCTCCTCTATCTCCTCCAGTGTCTGTCACCTGACAGAAGTATGTTGATGCATGACATATGAACAGATTTATTAGGTACATGGGTAGACAAAATGTTCACACAATTATTATGTTTTATTCCCCCAAAATATATATGTATAAAATCACATGAGCATCTGCAATGTGCTTGTTGTTACTGTAAATGAGAGGGAAATCTTGAAGGAAAATAAAGGTTATTAAATTTAATTAATGTTTATTTATCCCCAAGTTTTTTTTAAAACCATTGCTCCCTTTCCACACAAATAAAACATGAAAATAATGGTAGGCCTATACCTTAAAATGCGGATCTCTTTGGCATTATAGCCTATGCTGACTAATAATCAATATCAGTATTGTTATGGCTCTAGAATATATAACCTTTTAATTAACTTACACGTTGACTTCTAAAGAAGTCTCTTATGTCCAGTTTTCGTTTCTTCGACATCCTACACACACGCACAAGCATAAAACACACACAAATATAAGTGTTACTGCAAATGACATCACTGATATTAAAATCCGTCTCGCTGACGTGACCAAAGGCAGAACTTACACTCGCAGATGCAGATATTAGCTATGCACTGAGGCGTCCTGTTGCTCCTCCTGTCTGAGACTAGCAAGTTGCCGGTAGCTTTTTTTTTTAACAAGCAGATGGAGTGACAGCGGGGACGGCCAATCAGGTTGAATATAGGTTTGCAGGAAACCGCTACAGCCAATCAAAGCGCGATAGTTGTTAAGAGGCGGGACTTCTAGCAGAGACTGATTTTTAACCCTTTGTGTACTATAATTATTGCCTAAACAATACGGACAGCGGGTGTATTATTGGTAGGGACTACACAGTAGAGGCTGGATTTTGGTAGGGTCGGGACCCTACCGTCCCTATATAATCCTACGCCCTTGGTGGCAGGTATACACAGCAGGGACTTTGCTAGCTTTGCCATTGTTGGATAGTGTGCTGCATTCTTTTTCCACCATGTCAGTGGATTCTCCTTCTTGGACAGGGGATGTTCTCCGAAATACATCAAGACCTGTAGAATAGTCAAGACAAAAGAAAAACAAAAGTGTTTTTTAATTTTATTTATTACATATTGTAATATTGTTTTAAAAAAGTAATTTCCAGTTTCTGTAGAACATTTATAATTATGTGTAAAATGCTTGTGGAAATTGTTATTGAATCAAAATGGGGGGGAAAAAATGCATGCCTCCTTCTGTACAGCTTCATTGGACTGCTGCTCCTCATCTTGTTCTTCTTCATCACTGGTGGTGGAGTCTGAGTCAAGGAATGATGTGGCCCTCTTGGCAGGTGCTTCTGGTGGGGAGTCCTGTGCTGTGGTAGATGCTCCACTTTCAACAGTGTTCAGGCTTGCATGCTGTTTGGCAGCAAGTGCCATGGTTTGTACTGTGCTTTGGACCTTGAAGACTTCATCAGCAGGCAAGAACTTTAGTTTTCGAAACCTTGGATCCAGAGCAGCAGCAAGCAGGGTGATATTTGGAGTGACAGGTGTAAACTGAGTTAGTCCTTGCCATCTTTCTGTGATCTGGTCTGTCGCTTGAGTCTCGAACAACGTCAGGGTGCAGTCTCAATTTCTGAACTCTGTATGTTCTTCTTAAGTTTGTGCAAAAGATGTGGAAGTGCAGAGAGTGTGACATATTGTTGTCCACTCAGGAACACTTTTGCCGATTCAAAGGGCTCAAGGACCTGGTTCAGCTCCTCAATCAGGTTCCACTGTTCAGGCTTGAGATCGAGGTAGTGTTTCCCTCTCTGGGTCACAGCTGGGTCAGAGAGTGTAGCAGTCACCGGCCATCTTTGTTCTTGCAGCCTGGACAGCATGGCGTAGGTGCTGTTCCAACGTGTACAGACATCCTGCACCAGCATGTTCTCCTTGGTACCCATTTGCTTCTGCTTATTCTTCAATTTGGTGCATGCCAGTTCACTCTTCTTAAAGTGTTCAACAAGGCTTCTGGCAGCAGCCACACACTTGATGATAGCCTGGTTGATCTTCAGAGAGCTTTGCACGACCAAGTTGAGGGTGTGTCCTGCACATCGCACTGATGCCCATCCATGCCTTTCTTGCAAAATCTTTGCTGCTGCTACAACATTAGAACCGTTGTCATGGACGACAGCCTTGATTTTCTCTGGTGGGATCTCAAATTTAGCAATTACCTCCTCAATCCACACTGCAATATTTGCAGCTGTGTGTCTCTCATCGAGTGGCATTGTTGTCAAGCAGTGGGACACCATTTTCCAGTTATCCCCAAGATAGTGGCATGTCACCCCCATATAAGCCTCTGTTGCAACACTGGTCCAAATATCAGTTGTGAGTGCAACACTGCTGGTCTCTTGCAGGGCTTGCATCACCTTGTCTTTGATGCCTTCATACTTCTTCTCCATCTGTGTTGTGAAGAAGGTTCTAGATGGGAGCTCGTATTTTGGATGGAAAGTGGCAATCATTGCTTTAAAGCCACTATCTGCCACCATGCTCAGCGGGCGCATGTCAGCGACAATCATGTTTAAAATGCTGTCTGTCAACTCAGCTGCATGCTCAGGGGTACATGATGGGGTTCTCAGCATAAATGTGTCCATCCGAGACTGTGATGGTTTACTGAAAAAGGAAAAAAAAATTACTATGAATCAATATGAAAATAGAGTAAGTTCATTCACATTAAACTGCTATTTAGATATTGTATCCATCAATCAAGACACACACATGTCTGCTTCAAAACACCGTATTGTCTACTAGAAGTGACCAGCTATGGTATATTTATTTCTTGAACAGCGCTGTCTTTTTGAAAATAAAAACTTTGTAGTGACGTGACGTTACATCTTGGGGGCATAATTATTAGCCGCCACATCTAGCTATACTTATAACGTTAGTCATAATAAACAACAACTTAGCCTCCATCTGCACTAATGTAGCGTAAACTATAGCAGCATTGGTTTTAAAATTACCTTGTCTCGGGTCGGCGGTCTGCCGAATGGAATGGGTGTTTTCTGTTGAGATGCTGCAGCATGGAAGTCGTGCTGTTGTGGTACGCCAGCTCGGTCTTGCAGTGGACACACACCACGGTCTTCTCATTAATGTGCAACGTGAAATGATCCCAAACCTTGGACATTCTCTGTCGCTTTCTCGTGCCCGTTTGGCTTTCCTCACTATTTTCGCCCATGTCTTCCATTTTAGCACACGCTAATGTTAGCCCCTAAACAAGTCAAAACATGCCACCATTGCTGCGTCTGTCCGTTCTGTGGGTGACGTATGCGCCGGTTGTGTCACACTAAAAATGGTCCGTGCGGAAAACCGTGACCTCAGCTGTAAAATTAAATAAACGATGACTCGAGGCAAGAAAAATTCATCGATCCTTTTTTGTAATCGAATTATTCGAATAAATCGATGAATCGTTTCAGCTCTAATCCTGGATATTTACATACCAAAATTGCACAGATAGCGCTTTCTGGTTCCGAGATATAACAATTGTGACAACCAACCCGTGTGTCATATAACCCCTTTCTCCCCTATGTATGATTGACGGTTTTTAGCAGCCTGTATCGTAGCGTGGAGGGTTGTCTGATCCCAGAACAATATGAGGCTAGACCTCAGATAAAGCCGCGTGTTGACTTTACGAGGCCCTCTTGCCTTTGATTACAACCTCCCCACCAACCTGCTATCATTTCACCATGGCAGGAGAAGACACAAGGCTATTGTTCTTACTGCTTAGCTGACTGCTTACACTTAATGTAAATTATGGCGGGGTTTATTGCCAGACGCAGGCTGTGCACTGGCTGTTACTCTCACATATTGTTCCACTACATCTTGACAAAACATCCGATGAGATCACAATTACTTTAAAGCCTCGAAATCAATCTGAACACAATGTTTTACATAGTTGCACCTTTTGGTTGTTACAACTTTTACATCACATCGACTGAGCCTCCAACTGAAAACAATCAGCGATCCAACGGACATAGAGTATAAGCAAGAGGCAAGTTCGAGGTGCGATTGTATGATGAAATGAAATGGGTAAAAGTAGGTCCCAATTGTATGCCTATACTGCATGCTAACCACATCTGTAGAATAGTAAAAAGAAAGTATGTGATTTGGAACGCAGGGTGTGTTTTTTCTTTTGTTCACTTGGAACAAATTCCTCTGAAATCCTGAAATCCTGAATTTACTTTAATATTCTGCCCCAGCTAAATACCACTGATTGTCAGAGCAGCTGTACACTTTTAATTGCTTACAAGAACCAATAATTATCACTAAAACCTTCTCAGAATGCATGTTCCTGTGGCTATGCTGACTATAATTTCTTGACGATCTTTAACTCCCAGCAGACATGTTTGAATGGTGTGGCTCCATCAAGGGCTCATTCCCAGCCCCCTCCCGCCCCCCCTGCCATAAATCTGCACTGCTGTAAACGCAAGTCTGAATCCTCTAAGTTATATCACATCATAAAACACACACATAGGGTTCATCTTGAAAGGAATAATATACTGACACAATCATGCTGCCTTTTTATTTGGCCTATCAAACTTGAATAGCTGCTATGTTCATATAGAGTGAGGGGGGGAGGAAAGCTTGAGATATGGGCAAAGTGAGATTTGCAGCAGCAGGTGACAAGGGGGATTTAGAAATGATTATTATTGTCAGACGGGGTGCGGGAGACATTTCAAAATGTGTATCCTCTCGCTGAAAACAGTTTACTCAAGTGCTGTCATTTTAGTAGTGTTCTGTTAAGACTGTCATATAACAGATGTGCTGTAAGTATAGCGGAAGCTGTGGACTCAGTATTATGCTTGTTTTGTGTAATGTAGGCTATACAGTGCAATCTGTTATGGAAAATAAAACTATTTGGAGTGGCAAACATAACACTATATTGCCTCATCATTATAATGACCATAATATATCAAACTGTCTGGGTTGATAGGCATAGCACTCTTCAATACCGACATATCAAGGATTAGTGAAAGCTCATTTGTGAGATCTAAAATATATCCACCCAATAAATGAGATAAACCTTAAATTTAACCAAAGCCTGATTAATATAACAAACCTTGCTCATGAAATATACATTTATATAATAATAAATATAGTGTTGATACCTTCTGTGGGTTCAAAAGTCTGAGAAGTCAAAATACATTGTATTTTTGCATTAGTCCAGGTGTCCAACTTTGTGGGTGTGAGCCTCTGTGCTATAATTATCACTCTCTCCTACTTTTCTCCTTACAGTTGATACACCCTTTTGTTACTGACATAAGTCTGTAACTTGCTTTTATCAGTACATGGGACATTTACATTTCATTACAACATTAAATTTGCCATCCACTATGAAATGTTAATATTTTTTGGCCCATAGGTCTACCAAGAATTTGGCCCGGTGTTTCTTCCTGTGGAGTGTTTTTGTGTACAAACTAAAGTTGTTTAATAATCTGCTCAAATTTGATTTGTTTTGTTAAATGTTTCTTAATCCTCAAACATATGTATTTAGATGTTAAAGGTGGATTTAGTGATTCTAAAGAACGCTTGTTGACAAAATCACTTTGTCAAAATCAGTGAATATCTCCTCATGATCCGCTGCCTGTCCGTACCGTGTGTGCACTGAAAATAATCACAAAAATATTACAGATTTTTTTTTCTCCGACTTTTGGACCACACTGTCAAACTCACTGTCAAAGAAACATAATGCTCCTTGGATAACATTACATATTGATGGAATATGGAGAAGTGTTTTTAGAAGTGTGAAATTATGGCACTGAACATATCAGCAACTTCTCAAATCAATTGGTTAAGGTTAGGGAAAGGTCACGGTCTTTGGTCAAAATTCAACACTAATTTGAAGCACAAGATGGAATCATGTTTTCAAAACAAATTAATTCATCAATTAATGAAATCAGGCTTTCTTTTGTTTATGAATAATCAGTTATTGTTCATGAAACTGGCTGACAGTTGATTGGGGAATTGCTTACGTTTGCCGGCTTAAGACGCACACACACACACACACACACAGACGGTCCAAATATGCTTACCCACTTGCCCTCACTCTCACACTCACCACCAGGCACTCAGCAGCTGATAAGAGAGTTGACCTGCAATCAACAAGCTCTATTGCTTCTTGTGTCTCTATCTCTTACTCACTCACTCACTCACTACTCACTCACTCACTCACCATCACTCACTCACCACTCACTCACATCATTCACTCATTCACTCACACACACACACACACACACACACACACACACACACACACACACACACACACACACACACACACACACACACAAGAGAGAGAGAGAGAGAGAGACAAACACACAGAGAGAGAGAGAGAGACAAACACACACAGAGAGAGCAGCCTGTGGCCTCTTAATCCTGCTCAAACAATCAGAGCCTATCACCATGTGCTTGAGGGCTGACATTGATTCATTGACGTTCCCTCATTGGGGGATCCATCTATCTGGGAATGGCTTTTGAAGAATGGTCCAGGTGTTATTGGTTCTGCTGGCCCGGAGCCCAGGGCAAGGTAAATATCAGTGAACAGTAGTGTAATACGCCAAATGAAGATAGGTCAGATAAACCAGAGGGAGTCCTTTCCTGTTTGTCTGACAGGGAGTTGAATGTCCAGGGTATCACAAGGTTAACAAGTTTTGAAATGACCAAACTTTAAACTACTATTCTGTCCTTTCACAATCCAAGGAGTGTTTTTGGTAGTTTGGGGCCATTGTTTCTAGCGGTTTTAACGGCCTATTCATATCATTGTGGTTAAGATGTATCTATCAAAATTGATGATTTTCTAGATTTCAGTTCAACAGTCCAAGCTCAAAAAAGTGATCACATAATCAGATGGGACCCGAAATATGTTTTATATTAACAGACAGCACAGACAAATCTCCATGTTCCATGCATAGGTCACGTGACAAGAAACTTCAGTCATTGATGAAGACTGTATCCTGTGGTTTGGTCAAAATACATTTTATTTTAAAACAGGCTCTAAATGTACACATTCATCCAAATTAAAATACAAAAGGCTTCATCAATTCCATCGTGATATTGCATTTGTAATCCTGAAAGGAGCAAATCTATGTATGTAGCTGCTGTACTTATACAGCCTAGACAACTGAACATGTAAGATCACTTACTAACAACTGAGTAGGCTATTGCTCTCCTGCATTTACACGCAATGGACGCACTGTGCCATTCACCGGGAAGTCGCCGGTAGCGTCAAGGCAGCTCATCCCCGAACTAAACAAAGTTTTGACTGAGGTTGTGAGTGTGTTCAATTTCATCAAAACCCGACCAATGAAAGTGCAACCTTCTCTGCACTTTGTGAGGAGATAGGAGCTGATCTCACACACACAACCACACACACACACACACACACACACACACACACACACACACACACACACACACACACACACACACACACACACACACACACTGATCATACAGCTGGGCTCACAATGAGGCAAAATGTTGTAGCCTTTGAGTTCAGAGCAGAGATTCGGCTCTTTTCCTCATAGACTGCCTATACAAGTGTTGTAGACCTACCTTCAACTGTCTTTTGGTTTAAGAAAAACTCCTCCAACTCAGTCTCAGTCTAGTTGAAATATAAAAAAAACTGTCAGCTGCTGCTGCTGCAGACGGTGTGCAGTCGGGCTCAGAGTCGGCACCGTGCGCATCAACAGTCATTCAAAGCAGCGGTAGTAATCACACAACCGGACGGTGTAGAAAGTCCCGTCAGTTAAAAATTGTTATCCAGTTTTCAAATCCATGTTAAAATCGGCAGGATATAGAGCTAGTTATCTTTGAAAAAAAGTTGCTAACGGTGTCGAATGTGTTGTGTTCAGGTCGGCTCGGTAATATTAGGCAAAAGTTTATAAACGGTCATCATGATGTGTTCAAATGTAAAAAAAAAAGAAAAAAAGGGTTTTGGCAAGAAACTTGAATAATAGAGTTTTGATGAAAAACTTGCTTTTTCAGCAATATAATATAGATAGTAAATATGGAATTACGTCCTATCTTGAGCTCTGATCATCTTATAGGCAATTAAAGCAATAATACAAATTATTTCAACAAAATAATAGAAAAGTATCGATAGTGGTATCAATAAAGACTTGATATCAATAAAAATGAACAATCCCCATCCCTGCTTGAGAGTGGCAGTATCAAGCCTGCAGCCCTATTTTGAAAAGATGTGCAGTGCAAAACAGGCTCATTGCAGCCACTAATGCAGGCCTAAAGGTGCGAACACACTGCACACACGCCGCGCGGCGAGTTTACATAGAAAGTCAATGTATTTGGCGCGCCGCCGCTATAGCCAGTCAGCGTTGAGCTCCTCCCGACGTCACTCGCTTCGGGACGACGGACAGAGGAAATTAAGATGGATGAAAACATAATAGTCACAGTTTGCTCCCATAAGTTCTGTGAATAGCCTCTGTGTCTGTTGCCTGCTGTGTACAGCTATCAGTTTTGCTTTATGAACCATGTTAGCACCAGTTAGCTTGGGTAAAGCGCCATCAGCACAGCAGACTGGTGCTCTCAGCACCGGTTAGCACCAGCGCCAGCATATCCCCAGAGCCCCAGAGTAGGAGAAGGCTACTCTGGTCAGGCGGCGGGGCGGACACAATATGACCTAATATGATCACGCGGCGCGGAACCTGCGATTCGCGCGGCCATCCGCCGCGCCACGGAGTGCAGTGTGTTCGTACATTAAGACTCACATACTGACTTGCTCATCGTTTTTGACAATTTTTTGGGCTCAGATTGCAAAGTAATGACACAAATGCTTATATTTTCTCTATTTTTGAATTGTATTACTTGATTTTATTTCAATAGGCCTACATTTTAAACTTTTAAGCCTGACCTATTTTGTTACTATTTTGTTGACGCAATCGAGGACTGGTGGGGCTTGAATATATACCACACCTCCAAAGTGGGGAATTACAAAGAAAGTTTGAGAACCACTGATCTAGGGGTTGCTTACAATGTGGGTGTACTAATGTCCATGGCTCTGATGAATTTGGTCAGGATCGGACATTCACTCACACAACACATACACACACACAACACCAAAACACACACCACAACCACACACACACACACACACACACACACACAAAGCAGAAACAGCACCTCGGAAAATGGCAGGATCAGCGTCATCACAGGAAGAAGCTGTTTTATCCTAGACTGGACCTTGTAATTAAAGCCAGAATGTCCATGCTCTCTGGATGCCTTTAGCTTCACAGTTATAGTAGAACAATGGCTTCACCCAGTCGAATGTAACATTGAAAACGCTGCTGCTTTGTGACTCTCAATACAAGAACCAAGAACCATACCACAATGACATTCTCTGTAATACAGGTCAGTCGGGGCAATTTGCTTTGAATTGGTTTCATTGTTGCATTTTATTTCATGATTATGTTACAAACAGACGGAAGGGAACACGGAATCACTGAACAAGAGAAATGTCTGAATATATATTTTATTTTTGTTATTTAGTGACATTCTAAGTGGCTCGATTGTGTTATATGGTTGGGATTGATTGAACAAACTACTGCTTCCATGGTAACAATAACTGCACTGGTTTCACGTCAATAATTCCCACTGTACATAAGGTAAAACCCTATACTGTGGTTAATTACAATAGTAATCATCTCTCTATAACCATGCTTTTGAGCCTGAATCTGACGGAAGAACGAGATGGAAATGAAGGGGGCGGATGTGCCTTCAAAGAGATGGAGGGATACACCTGTAAGTATGACAAGAGGAGGAGAATGTGTGCTTGTAATTGAGGCATGTATGTGTGACGGCCATCCGGGGAAATATGAGAACAAATGTGGACTTGTGCTCCTTGTTTGTGGCTGCTGAATAATTTAAGAGCAATTGTACTGGAAGACATATTGGGTCATATGTCATATTATAGTCTACGCTTGAGGCTGACACTCTTACTGAACCCCTTAGGCCCATTTCCCAGGCTCTCCCTGCGCTGGATGGGTAAAAAAGTCTCAACAGCATGCACAAACCTTTTCTATTAACGTAACTGAGATCTATGTAATGCATATAACGCTGCAATTTGCAGTATGTATTACATTTAACATTCCATAGCCAGCGGATTTATCTAACAACACCTATAATGACTATTTCATGAAGCAGTATAGATTGCACTGAACCAGCACATGATGGGTTATTATTTTTATTACATTTTTTTAACAAATGTGTAGTGGCTCTTGTCACAGCCCGGCTCAAGGGAATGACAATGAGGAAACCACACAAGATATTAAGTTTAATTTAATTTAAACAAAGTTTCAAGTAAGATAATAAGTGGTGCGTGAATGTCAGTAATCAGTAATGGGTGCTGTGTCTGTGTGAGTGAAGAGTGTAATGTAGGTGCAAAGCCAAACTAACTAACTAACTAAGCAAAACAACCAAACAAACCAAAACAAACCAATCCAAAACAAACCATACATCAAGGAAGGGAGACCTAAGTGGCTGATTCCTGCAGGTTATATAGCTGAGGAGATCAGCCAGCATGGGTGTTTGTAATTAGCGATCATCTCCTGGAAGCCTGCCAATCAGGAGGGCCAGGAGCTGTCACACTCTCCCTCACAACAATATCTGTGTCTATGTATTGTTGTTTGTGTATTCATTTCATTGTCTTTCTCCTTACCATTTGATGCACAGCTGTACATTTCCCCTTGTGCCAGGCTGTCAGCTCCTCAGTGCCTGCTTGGCCTGGCTGGAGAGGTGTGAGTACTGTACATAGCCACTCTGAGGCAGTTTTAAACTGAGCCGCCCAGTTTGGTTCCGTACAGTACGGTTCGTCAAGGCAGTTTAACCCTAGATCTGGCTTGCTTTTCCACTGCCTTACAGCACCCTTACTTGGTAACACGTGTAGTCCGCTGATTTACTCAATGAATAGGAAAAAACACCACACAATAAACAAAGATCTGTGCACTGAGGTGACTACACACGGCGGTTTATCTCTAGCACGGAAATGATTAGTCTGTCAACCAATCAACTGACTGCAGTGTGTAGCTCCACCCTTTTGGGACCCTTTGAGACGGCTTGGTACCTATGCGAAAAGGGTGAACAAAAATAGGTTTGGAACCGTTTCGCTTATTTTAGTACCCTTATCAAATGTTGACAGTGGAAACGCAACAACATGTAAGCAGATCCGCACTGAACCGAACTACGTCACTCAGTGGAAACAAGGCTTTTGAGGCTTCAAGAGCAAGCGTCACCTTTGAGACCAAGCTCAAAGTCATCTCAATATGTGTTTATATATCGAAAGAGGAATGTCTTCTCCATGGTGTTGTAAGTGCACTTACAAAACAGCAATTTGCGCTAAATTTGTTTTAGATCGGAGAGCTGACCAAGGTCAAGTACAAGACTGAACTATGGATCAATAGGTTTGTGTCAATCATTGTCTGTGTGCTCTCATCCAATCCCAAGGAGAGTAATGTTGTCATCGTCAGTGATGGTAATATAATTGCTAATGATTCCTATTTCAAATGTGTCTATCATTAACAGCCCAATGTTTATCCACATAGATAGCAGACATGCTTTATTTTGTAGTTAAGATAAATCCATGTTGCTATTTATCCAAAATGGACCCCGAATCTGATGGTAAATGAATGTTAACTGCTTATTGTCAAAACACTTTTCTCAATAGAGTTATCATAAACCTCTAGCAATGCACATAACAACGTGTTAAGCTTTCTTATTGGATGTTTCTGTTTAAAATCCACCACGGGAGTCACAGTTAACTCAACCTTAACTTACAGTTTTATGTCCACAGGCTTGTAACTTTTGACTTTTCATTAGTTTTACACTTTTCCCAGTTGTTCATATATTGTTCATACTGAGGATTCCAGTGGGAGATGTCCATCCAAGACTATAGACACCCTCCTACTGTGAGCCAGCTAACGAGTGATATTAAAGGGAATGACATTAATAAAGATTTGACATTTCAGGCGGTGTGCATACACGTTTTTCTTGCAGAGAGTTATAGAAAGAGGAGATTGACGTTACAGAGATGCCGTGTTAAGAAGCTCCTGCTCTTTAGTATTCCAAACCTGCCTTCTATATTGATGAGAGAGAGAAATTGGTGAAAGGAAATTGCGTGAAAAAAAAACGAATTAAACGTTCGATTCTTAAGACATTTCAGACTCACATGAGATTGTTCTCACTAGAGGGACTTCAACAAGATTCGATTGGTAATTTGTGGGGGAATTTTCCCGAATTAAAAATATATTATCTGGCGTTGACTGTGATCCGAGCTGCATTTAAGCACAGATTGTATGGGAAATGTGAAGATCTTAATTGGAATTGTGTGGGGGGGGGGGGGGTATAAAAGACCAGGAGCATCTACCCATAAATTGAGGCGCTGCAGTTTCTGGTGTCGATGTATGCTTGCAGGTAGGAAATCATTTGCAGACAGAAAAGTAAATGATTTTAAAAAGTTGAGAGAGATGAGAACAAACTACCGGGCTAAACTCAAAACTGTCTACTCTTTCTTCCCTTCCTCCATTGTCCCTGTGAAACATGGCAATATAATGTGTAATTGTGAAAAAAAAAAAAAAAAATCACCCAGTACCATTCTGAGCTCCAGTCACGATGTTACTTGATATAACTTTTTAAAAAAATCCATGACAACTGTCCTGGCACTGCCTAATTATTGGTGGTGCTTTTTTAGTCATAGCAAGTTGACAGAATACACAGACAACTCCTGCAATGATGTTGGAAGTTGGTACTGCACAGTTTCACAAACCCAGGGAATATAACTATGTATATTTAAGACTGAAACTAAAACTCCACAACTGTTAGATGACTTACCAAGAACTTTGCACATACAGTTTTCTTTGTCCACGAAATGAATCTTTCTGTCTCTATATCATGTAGTTCCACCAGCTATTCAGAACTGTCCCTTATGTGGTGAGAAACTGCCACTAACCCCTGGTACATACATTCAATGTGTCCAGAACTTTTTTTTTAATCCAATGATGCAAGCACTTTATGGAACCTGATGTTTCCCTTAAAGCCAGGCACACACTCCACATTCATTTCAATGTGGTCATATGGCTGTATATAGGCTACAGTTCACACCACCCAACGTTCTGCCTTAGAATAGGGCGTCTTGCTTGTGGAGGTACTGCAGGGGGTCCCCTAAAAAGGAATTAAACATTTTCATTATTCAGAATTTTTTTTTCCGGTTGAGAAAAATTATTTTGAGTAACTACAAGCATTAATAGGCAATCATAAGCTTCTTTTTGCAAAAAAATATTTTTTTACAAAACGAGCGATTCCCATGACTCCACTGGCGGACCATGGGGTAATGATGCAGAGCCCAACATGATGTCTAATGTTAGCAGCCATTAAATAGAAAGCTGAAAAGCAAATAATTGACTCCACTACTAATGTTAGGTTGTCCTAAGAATGGATCACTTTGTAACAATAACAAGGCCTCAAGGTTTAAACGCAACACATATTCTCATTAATGATAATAATAAAGACCAAATAAACATTACGTATTAATGTCTCATCAACCAAAAACACAATAACTACTGGTATAAAATAGGTTAAAAAAATATGTTAGTGTATGGCAAGCTTGAATGCAACACTTTTTAATTTCTTTCTTTCTTTCTTTTCTACTCAGCTTTGCACAGTACATGACAGGTGGTCACACATTTACAAGATCTTGGACCATGCTCTTCACACTACGTTTAGTCAGCAGAACACACGCAACAGATGCCATGGGAAATGACGCGATACAGCGCGATTGGCTGCAAGGTTTTTTTTAAAAGACGAAGAAGAAAAGGAATTGGAGAAAAGAATAGAGAGACACAGGCTGCAAGGACTGTCTGCTCTAGAGAGACATGGAGGTGAACTAATAGTGAAAACAATTATGCTGGAATACTGGAACGTTTTTGTGTATGCCAATGTATTATTATAGACAATATTGTGTCCCTGTTTCCCCACTATCCTGTGTCCTGCGCTCTCATTGCCATTCACAAGCCTTTTCATACGACATGCAAAAAAACATAATTAGTAATGGTTATATACAAGTGTTCCAATGAAACTGCAACATTTTCACTGCTGTACTCACTGTAATATCTGCTTTAAAACCAATTATGAATATTTAGCACACATAGTTAAAGGTGAAGTAAGTGATTTATTTATGTTAATATAAGTGTTCAATCGCTCTTTATTCATACAGTGATCACTTACATAGTGTGCGCGTTTCATTAAGCCGATCTCTCAGTCATCCGCTCTGCGTGTAATCAGCAAAATAAACTTTTCTGTCTGTTTTGATGGTTTTTATCATGTTTTATCACACTGACTTATCTGAGATGATGCTAGATAACTCGCTGCTTGAAGACCACAGTGCATTAATGTGGTGACGTGAAGGGACTGCTAACTGCAGTCAGTGACAGGAAGTTAGCTAAACTGACCATTCCGCTTATGAACCTTTAAGGTTTGGGAAATACAGTATATGGATTAGGTAAATGATCTAAGGTGAGGCAACTAAAACTATTAAATAATGGTTAGGATCCCTATTTTGGCCATGTCTAAATATTGCAAATATAATCAGTGACTGCTGTAGGCAACAAAATGTTGTTCTCAAGTGTTGAGGTTTAACCCATTGATGACTATGGCACTCTAGGATGCATGTCCTTAAAGCTGCAGTGTCTAATTTCAGCCGTTGGGAGCCATTGGGATCCCAACGGCTGTTTTCGCAACGCTCTACCTGCTGCAGTTAGGATCCCTATTTTGGCCATGTCTAAATATTGCAAATATAATCAGTGACTGCTGTAGGCAACAAAATGTTGTTCTCAAGTGTTGAGGTTTAACCCATTGATGACTATGGCACTCTAGGATGCATGTCCTTAAAGCTGCAGTGTCTAATTTCAGCCGTTGGGAGCCATTGGGATCCCAACGGCTGTTTTCGCAACGCTCTACCTGCTGCAGCTCCTCCCTCCGAACGACAGCTAAGCGCGTTCATGTTGCACCCAACGCACCTAGTGTCCCCCCCCCATCCCCGATATATTTATTCCCCTAATCAACCTTGGCCGACCCGACACAACAGTGATCATGTCCGCACAACAACAACACGGCCAACAATTGTGCCAAAAGACAAATTAACAGCAACTAAACGGAACAAATAGCCTTAAAACAGCATTGCAGATTCACACAAACAGCAAGGGAGCACCATACCAAACACATTTACAGCACCATTGTGTGCACGGCAGTACAAAATAAAGGCAAGTATCCTACATTACCCTACCTGGCTGTGACGGGACCGTGGCTGGCGTAGATACACCGGTGCTTCGTTCCCGGACATAGCAGTTATGTTTCGGTTCATTATGGAGGTGGTGGCTGCACACAACCGGGGTGGAGCGTGCCGGTTGTAGCTTCGCTGGAGACGGGGAAGCCAGTTGGACGGCGCCGGGGGTTAGCAGCAGTCTAGCCGGCCAGCAGGTGAACACTGTCGGGTAGCGGTGTAGCAGGGAGGCGGCGTAGATAAACACCGGTGCTTCGTTGTACTTTTCGTGAAAGTTCCCCGGACTTAGCAATTATGTTTCGGTTCATTATATGGAGGTGGTGGCTGCACACAACCGGGTGAGTTAACTAATGCTATCCGACCGGTGCTAACTTGGTTTATCAGCTAAAGCACAGCCAAAGGAAGCCCATTCTCCTGGCTCACTTTCCACACGTCTTCCCCGAGCAGCTTCATACAGCAACAGCCGCCCGACTACATTTCCTCCTCGGTGTTTCTCAGTCTCTGTGTACACACTGTCCTCCCACCGTGTTAGTTGTTGGTATCCGGGGAATGGTAAATTGAGGGTTCGTTGCATAGATAGTACAGTATAGATAGTTCGTTGGTGAAGACATTGCTAATGAACGTCTCCTGTTAGCTCCTGCTAACCTGCTAACAGGAGACAGCTGGGAGGGACTGCTGCGCGAGGAGGCCGCCTGTAAGTGCTTGGAAACGGGGAAGGGAGGGGCCGCGCAGGCACCCGCTGCTCGTTGTGAAGAGTCATAGCGATACGTGTTTTCACCTCAAAAAGTCGCCAAAAGTCACCAATAACTCCAGAAAAGAAGCTAGATTTGTCGCTTTTTTGAAAAAAAGTCGCCAAAGGGGTCTGAAAAGTCGCTAAATCTAGCGACAAAATCGCTAAGTTGGCAACACTGATTGCTATTCGCTGTCTGCCGTAGTAGGACCAAACAGTAGTTTCAGACTGCTAGGGTCGTGAACGCTCACGCAACTGACGCATCAACGTCGTTGCCAAGTGAACGGACAGTCCCACAGCCAATAAGAACGGAGTATCTGAGCCTGCTCTGATTGGTCAAAATTAACATGAGCGGTGGCAATTTTTGGGGGCAGCACACAGAGGCAGGGGGGAGCAAAGTGATGAAAAAATATTTTCAGACTACTTCACCTACATATAGCTGAATGGCTATTATGACAGTTTTGCCAAATATTACAGTGAAAAAATTAGACACTGCAGCTTTAATGCCTGAGGGTTTTCTGAAAAAATATTATGAATTGTAAAGTCTACCGAAACCTTAATATCTAAGCCTGTGTAGCACATAGAAACTTGAAATAAAATACATTTAAAAGTTAAGGTTCACAGGTTTTATTTAAACATGCTCCCTTAGCGCTTACAAACCAACACATTTTTCTAAGAATCGTCAAAATTAGATGGGGGAGAAAAAAAAGAATAAATAATATGAAATATTTAAAAATAAAGTGCTAAATGAGGTTATAATCCTGCTTCCTTTTAGCATGGATAGTAGTGACTGAGTGTGCAGTGGAGGGATAAAGATAGACAGATATAGGAAGGAGAAGATAGCTTTATTTTATTATTTAGTTCAGTTATCACTGGCACCATAAATCCGACTTTCCAGTACAACTGGAACGCAGAATGACTCGCTGTCGGGAGCCGATCAGCTGTTCCAAACGGCTGTATACCACGGAGATGAAAACGAAACTGAAACTTAACTATCGCCTGGCTGGGCTGAATTTGAGTTGGAGCAGCAAAATATAGCCTAAATTCATAAATATTGTTAATAAATAGATACAATGTGTTGTGTGATTTTCGTCAGTAGCCTATAGTAGACCTTGATTCTGCGCTCCGAACGCCACTAACTGTTCTGCAATACACTATCGCCGACACAGCTGGCGTATTTTTTTTATTATTATTTATTTATACATTTTTTGATTGGCTGATTTTCGGCAAACCACACATTTTTTGGGTGGTCACGTGGTCTTAAAAATCAACAACCCTCATGTGTATTTGAACAATGACGATGCATTCTATGTTGCGCACGCATGAAATGATAAGTAACAAGCCATCGGCGTACGGGCATGCCGGTGGGCGGCAGGCATTTGGGCTGGCGGGTCATAAAAAAATAAAAAATATATTTTTTTTTTGACCGAGGTCAATTGTGTTTTATCTGGCTCAGAGAGGGACCAGTCATATACGTTTTGGCTATGACAAACAAAGCTTTTACATGTTGTATTGTAAGACCTCTCAGAGGCCCATAGGACTTTCTGTATAGGGGCCAGAATTTGTGCAACACCCTTCTCGCATATCGTATAACGGTGGCTGCCATGGCAAATGCCGGGCGATTTTGTCAGTCAGCCTGGCAGGAGATACAATGTGGCATCGCGCAGCAGCCGTCATCAATGGGTTAAGGCAATACATGTGTTCATGTGTAAACGATCGCATTTGCAAATAGTTTTTCATTACGTGAATATCATTTCTATGAGACTTGGTTGGCAAATTGAAAGAGATGTCTCATTCCTGAGCTGTTTGATGTATATGCATAGTTGATAGACAATGTGACTGTTGCCTCCTTTTTTCTTTTTGCTTTCAACAGATCAGAGGAGTGTGGAGCCCGGCAGTCGTCCCCTTCTCTTCCTCAAGCCCATAACACAATAAAGCTAATCTATCCTTAATGCAATCACATCTTATTCCAATCTAATCCTATCCCCATACTCCTAATTGGATCTGGTGGATCATGTTGCACCCTCAGGGCTGCCTAGTTGTCATGGTGATGGGTGGCGGATACTTCCAGTGCCGGGGGGGGGGGGGGGGGGGGGGGGGGGGGGGGGGGGAGGGGGAGACATATTGCATTCATTGGCTTTAAAGACAGCTTGTCCAACGAAAAGCAGCGTAATGTGCCTGCAGTCATGTGTCTGCTGCTAAGTGAAGGACACAGCAAGGCTCTGATGATTACAACCGTGCAGCAAATATAATATGCAAAGAGAGTGTAGGCTATGTTCACAAAAAAACATATTCCTCAATCGATCGCCTCTAACTCATAATTAATAGTAAACATTTCAAAATTATATTAGTGTCTAATAAGCCAATATGTGCTACTTGATAGAATAATTTTATGGTTCTCTGGTCAAATTTGAGATTTTTGGTCTATTTTGCTATCATAATGTGTTGTCTTTCTGAATGAATCAAAGATCCATGATGTACATTTACTTGTTAGTTTGACTAAACTTGTCTGTTTTTGTCTGTATATTTCTCCAAAACAATCATCTTTAACAGCCATTATCTCAGCATTCGTTTATTTTCAATACGGAACCATAAAATAGACTTAACCATAATTATTTTTTATGACTATTCTGAAGGAAAATGCATTTTAGTGATAGTAATCACCTGGCAATGTTTCATGATGCTTTCTTTAAGTTGCAAATATCACCATAACATATTATTGTTTTAATGTAAGAAATCAACTGGCAAAGTTTCAACGATGATATCTATAAGTTAATGTTACCCTATTCACCTGCAGTGGCTTGCATTAATCAGAGGCACACCAAGGATATGACCACACACATCAAATAGTTATTGTTAGTTTTAGTGGAAAACTGGTATGCAAACAAAGGGGGTCCACTGTAGCTATAGCAAGATGCCCCTTTACAGAGCATTGGTGTGTTAAAAACACCAGACCTTGGGCAAGACACTTCACCCACCTTGCCTTGTGTGAATGTGTATGATTGCTGTATGTTTGAGGTGGTGGTCGGAGGGGCCGTTGGCGCTGAATGGCAGCCACGCTTCCGTCAGTCTGCCCCAGGCAGTGGGGCTACTCTCGTAGTTTACCACCACCCGTATGACTGTGTGAACGAATTGAACCAGGAACCATGTAAAGCGTCTTTGAGTGCCTAGGCAATAAAGCGCTATATAAAACCTATCAATTATTATTACAGACAGGTGGCGGATCGTAAGGAGATAGTTACTGATTTTGATAAAAAAGTGATTTTGACAACAAGCGTTCTCCAGAATTGCTGACTGCACCTTTAAGTACAATTTTATTGTCTCAATAAGAGTAGAAAACTGGTAGTTTTCATTAGGATTAGGATATTGAGAGGAGCCATATTGCTGCACGCACTTACACAATCACACGGTCCTGATAGATGTCCAAGGAAATGACGTGCTAAAATATCTTCTTATGGACAGAGATAATTATCAGACATTACACTTCTTAAAAGTTGCAAGTAAAGATAAGACCCCCCCAAAGTACAACAGCATAATATGATCTGTTTGATTGACAGCTGAGTTGGGCTTTGAGAGACCATAGTGCTAAGTGGATGGAAATGGCCTAACACAGACCATCATGAACCAATCAGTGTGAACACAGTGGTGTAAATGAACAACATGGGCCCTGTCACGCGTTCACATTTTGTGTGAAATTTGATTTTCCATACATTTTGGATCTTCATGGAATTCTCATTACAACCGTTCATGTCGGAATTGTGTCTGCAGGAGCCGTCTAAAACATTGTGATTGCTTGTAATTCCACGCTAAACCAGATTGATTTTCAAAAACTGTCCTGAAACAATTTGAGGTGAGATTTAAATCCGCCCGGGGTCACAAGCAGCTGAATCTCTCCCCCTCTCTCTCTCTCTCTCTTTTTCTCTCTCTCTCTCTCTCTGTCTCACTCTTTCTCTCTCTTGCCTGTGAAACTACATCTCCCGCCTTGTAAATAATTTAGCTTTCAATATGATGTATTTAATTTTACTCGGAAAAGGATATGAAAATGTAATAACATTTGCATAATTGTACATTAATTATACATTCAGTATTTTTTTTAATGAGTTAAGCAGACTCTTGGAGGCAGCCGATCCCCGTCTGCAGTGTGCGGCGAGGTCAATCGCTAATAAATGAGACAGAGGCACAGAGCTGAAATCTGAGTAAGGCTCCACCAGAGTGAAGCCAGAAGAGGAGGAGGAGGAAAATGGTCTCATGTGGATGAAAGAAATCCATTCAACAGCATTCACTGGATATATGTGCTAGAACAGGGGTTCTCAACCTTCTGCAAGCTGGGCCCCCCCAAAGCTGGGTCATTGCAGTTGGGCCCCCCCACCGACCCTGACAACCCCCCCCCCCCACACACACACACACACACACACACACACACACCACCCTACACAGATAGATAGATAGATAGATAGATAGATAGATAGATAGATAGATAGATAGATAGATAGATAGATAGATAGATAGATAGATAGATAGATAGATAGATAGATAGATAGATAGATAGATAGATAGATAGATAGATAGATAGATAGATAGATAGATAGATAGATAGATAGATAGATAGATCATCTATTATTGTTATTATCACAAGGGCTAGGCCAGTGGCGCACCTTTGAGTTGAACATTGGGTTTAGGGTTGGGGTCCGGAAATTTCTTATATTTTAACGTTAAATTCTGGTGCACTTTAAAAGCTAATTATGAGATTGTATCAATGAGACACTGAGGAAATGTTTTTTTTTTAAATCTCCTTAGAAGAGAAGAAAATAGTAGCCTAAATAGAACATACACAGAATAATCGATAAAAGTGGTATGTCTTTAATTTACTAGGAACAGCTAAGTACTGGGATGTTTTCCAAACAAAGATTTTTTGAAAAGCAGTATTTAGTTTTATGAAATTAAATAAAATGTGAAAAACTGGCTGTGCAAAAATATGGGAACCCTTGTGGTGTTGCTGATTTTAATGCATGTAACAGCATGTAAAACTGAGGACTTTAAACACAAAATTGGTTGGATTATGTTGCTAAGCCTTGAACCTCATAGAAATGTCTGTTTAATCATGAGAAAATGTTATTTTAGGTGCCTAAATGCAAGTTCCACTTCTCTTTGACTCTCTGCTGAAGTGAGACAGAATGGGATCATCAAAACAGCTCCCAAAAGATCTTAAAAACAAAGATTATTCATTGTCATGCTTTAGGGGAAGGCTACAAGAAGCTTTCCCAAAGGTTTCAATTGTCAATTTCCACTGTAAGGAACGTTGTCAGGGAATGGAAGGACACAGGCACAGTTGCAGTTAAACCCAGGTCTAGCAGACCAAGAAAAGTACAAGAGCAGCATATGTGGATTGTGAGAATGGTTGCACACAACCCAAAGATCACCTCCAAAGACTTGCAAGAACATCTGGCTGCAGATTGTGTATCTGTACATGGTTCTACAATTCAGTGCAATTTGCACCAAAACATCTGTATGGCCGGGTGATGAGAAGGAAGCCCTTTCTGCGCCCACGCCACAGATACAGTTGCATGGAGTATGCAAAAGCTCATTTAGACAAGCCAGCTTCATATTGGAAGAAAATGCTTTGGACTGATGAGACAAAAATTAAGTTATTTGGTCTTTATAAAAAGCAGATGTTTTGGTGCAAATTGCGCTGAATTGTTGAACGATGTACAGATACACAATCTGCAGCCAGATGTTCTTGTAGGTCTTTGGAGGTGATCTGTGGGTTGTGTGCAACCATTCTCACAATCCTCCACCTATGCCGCTCCTGTTTTTTTCTTGGTCTGCCATGCCTGAGTTTAACTGCCACTATGCCTGTGTCCTTCCATTTCCTGACAACGTTCCCTACATTCGAAATTGACAATTGAAACCTTTGGGAAAGCTTCTTGTAGCCTTCCCCTAAACCATGACAATGAACAATCTTTGTTTTTCAGATCTTTTGGGAGCTGTTTTGATTATCCCATTCTGTCTCACTTCAGCAGAGAGTCAAAGAGAAGTGCAACTTGCATTTAGGCACCTAAATTACATTTTCTCATGATTAAACAGACATTTCTATGAGGTTCAAGGCTTAACAACATAATCCAACCAACTTTGTGTTTAAAGTCATCAGTTTTACATGCTGTTACAGGCATTAAAATCAACAAAACCACAAGGGTTCCTATATTTTTGCACAGCCAGTTTTTCACATTTTATTTTATTTCATACAACCAAATACTGCTTTTCAAAAAATCTTTGTTTGGAAAACATCCCAGTACTTAGCTGTTCCTGGTCAATTAAAGACATACCACTTTTATCTTGTTTGTGTGAAAGCAGAGTCAATTATAATGCCGGCTGAGAGGGGTTCCCAAACTTTTTCATATGACTGTATCTATCTATCTATCTATCTATCTATCTATCTATCTATCTATCTATCTATCTATCTATCTATCTATCTATCTATCTATCTATCTATCTATCTATCTATCTATCTATCTATCTATCTATCTATCTATCTATCTATCTATCTATCTATCAACCAGGGCTGGACTGGCCATCGGGCGTACCGGGCAATGCCCGGTGGGCCGGCAGGCATTTTGGGCCGGGCCGGGTCCATAAAAAAAAAAAAAAAATATATATATATATATAGGGGAAGGTGGGGTGATTTGTGCGTTTTGGAAGTTGCAAAACCCCTTGTTTCTAGAAAACCGTGGAAGAAATTGGAAATGTGACCACATATTTAAGAAGAGCCATCCATTTGACTCATCCTGTAAAGAAGGGAGACACAAGGAATAAGATATAAGCACATTTAAGCTCAAAAAACTGTGTTTTGCCTTTCAAAGTAAAATTTCCATGATCAAGGTTTTTTGATTATTGTGTCTGAACAATTATAGAAACGTTTGAAAACATTTGACACATGTTTTAGTGCTTTGGTATGCTACACTTTGAGTCTATATAGTTAGCACAATGTCAACCCTAAATTGCTGCATCATGCCTATTATCCAAAATTCTGGGGATGGGGTGATTTGTGCGCAAGGGCCTGGGTGAGTTATAAGTAAGTAAGTAAGTAAAATGTATTTATAAAAGCACATTTATGACAGTTTGCACTGTCCAAAGTGCTGTACATAGTGCATTCAGTAGGTAAACAATGAAGGTACAATAACAATAACCAAAATAAAAGACGTAAAGCCCATACATCCACATAAACACAGATAGTAGTGCAGAGGTAAGATAGTTAATGGGGAGGAAAAGCCAGGGTGTACATATGGGTTTTGAGCCTTGATTTAAAGGCAGAAATGTAGGGGGAATCACATTTGTCAGGTGGCAGTTGGTTCCACAAGCACGGAGCAACTAGTGCAAAGTACATTTCTGAGAGTTGTGCCAGTGGCATGGCTGTATACGCTGGTCACCAAAAGAAAGTGATTGTCTACAGTAGCTCAGAAGAGAGTGACATCTCAATTCCACTTAACGACACCACTGATGAGAGTTCAGATGGCCAGAAAGATGATGATGGTGACTTTGTCATTGTGACACAATGACGCACAAATCACCCCACTACGTGGGGTGATTTGTGCGACAAGACAACTTTTTTTCCGAAAGCTATATTTCTTAAACAGTTTATTCCAGATCCAAAGTTTTTATTGCCAGGGATGCACAACATTCTGAAATATATGTACATAATTGAGTTGGAGACATAACTGTCAAGGCCTCACTTTAAAATCACTTTGAGTAAAAAGTTGCACAAATCACCCCACCTTCCCCTATATATATATATATATATATATATATATATTTTTTTTTTTTTTTTTTTTTTTGGACCCTCGGCTGTGTGACTCGGCCCGGCCCGGCCAAGTCACACAGCCGAGGGCCGAGGTCCCTTCCCTCTCGGGAGTGCCATGGACATATAAATGTGCGTGCAGGCTGTCAACTTCACCTGAAAGTTACCAGGCCATTACTCATTATGATTGGTTCTAGGCTAGGCCTGGCCCAATCACACACACAGCAGAGGGCCGCCCATTCAGAGGCTGCATTGAGTTGTATTATGACGCATTCAACTTGTACTCAGTAATTATGAGCATCTGACGATGGTCAGTTTTACGTTCAGGGCCGTTGGACTGCGGACAGGCTTGGGGGGGCCCAAGGCAGAGGGGGGCTGCACCCAAGAAAATAAAAACTTATTTTTTTGATTTTTTATTAATTTTACTGGCTCAATATAGGCCCCTGATCTTTGAAGGCCCAGAAATGTTTTATTTAGGGGAAAAAAACAGATATCAGGGGCCTTTCATTCATCAGTACATTTTTGTTATTTTTTAAATAACATTGTTCGGGGCTATGAAGATCAGGGGCCTATATTGGGCCATAAAAAAATACAAACGAAGGGAAAAAATTCCCGAAGCTGACTGGATTTTTTAAACATTCTTCTTTCTGCTTTTTGGTCATTCTGTGTCTTTGAATCATTCCAGAAAATAGTACTAAATAGCTTACATAGGAAACAGTTGATTTAGCCTTTGTTTTCTCCTCAAAGTGCACCAGATTGATGAATTTTACTTTAACTTTTAAAAAAAAATCTTCCGGGGGAGCATTCCCCCGGACCCCCCTAGAAGGTCCAGGGTCCACGACACAGTCTCCCAAATTCCTGTGACAAACACTGTGTGTGTGCATGGTTATTAAGAGTCATTAGACCAGGGGTTGTGTTCAAGTACGCGTAATGATCTGGTCATTCATCAATAGAAACATTGTGTTGTTATCTGGCTCAGAGAGGGACCAGTCACTCATACGTTTTGGACTATAGACAAACATAGCTTTTACATGTTTGTATTGTAAGACCCCCTCTCAGAGGGCCCATCAGGACTTTCTGTATAGGGGCCCAGAATTTGGTGCAACACCCCTGCCTCCGCATAACGTATAAACGGTGGGCTGCCATGGCCAAAAATGCCAGGGCCGATTTTTTGTCCCAGTCCAGCCCTGCTATCAACCACACAGATGTCATGTTCATTAGGTTGAGATGGTAGCTGAATCTCATTCCAGGGGTTGCAGCCTAGGAAGGCTGCATTTGAAGACCGATTGCGTCATAGCGGCGCGCAAAGGCTTGTTCCATTAGCAAGGCTCCTTCATATGCGGTGAGAAATGCAGCCTTCGTTTCACGGTTTTGAAGGCTGCAACAGATGGATCCTTCGCGGCCCAACATATCCCAAGATTCATTGCGTTTTTTTCAGAGATGGCATAAAATATTCTACAAATTTGCACTTTTGCTTTTAAGGTGAGATATAAGTTGACAGATTTACCTTGTACTTTTGGATATTATTTTTCTTCAAACTCTAAATTTCATACTCATTGTACTAGACAAGCTGAAAATCTCCATCTGCCTCTGTATAAATCTTCCCGCAGTCAATCTTGCATTAAATACCGTGGCGTTTTACTATGGAATGAAAATGTACATTTACTTGATTCTTCTATAACATTGACCATATACAAAAAAAGACTGCAGAATTCCATGCTATCTAAAGACATTTCTTTAAAACAGGAATTTGATTTATATATTTAACATGATTGTTTGGTTTTAAACGCATTCATTTGTATTTGTATCTGTATCTTGTATCTAATTTGTATTTGTTCTATCTGATTTAAACTGATTTATTTTTCTATCTTTTTTTTTCTTTTTGATTATTGTCTTGGGTTTTGTTCTGAATTTCTTTGATTGTTTTGCATTGTTTTTTTTGTTTTTTTTAAATGTATACATTATGTTTGTGGGTGTGTGTGTGTGTGTGTGCTTGTGTGCTGCTATTTTAAAATGAATATGTAAATGTATTTTGGGTGTGGCTTTATATAAGCCTGTACAGGTTTCTGCCACATCCACACATGTATTTTTTTTTTCAACTACATGTTTTCTTTTTTTATCAATTGTATGTGGAAAAAATAAACTAAACTAAACTAAACTAAACTAAACTAAACTAAACTAAAATAAAATTAAAAATAACAAAACAGCAACGTGTTGCTCCATCTTCTTAACTTTTATCTTCCTTTCTTTTTTTCTTGTACTTCTTTTTCTTTTCGTCTGGTAGGCAACTTCTTTTTATTTTTTCCTCGCGTTGACAAGGCTGTTTCCGTTGGCAGCAATCAGGGTTGCTAGGCAGCACAGGAGCGGCGAGTCGTCACGCAAACCGGAAATGCTCGTAAACGGAGACCTGCGGAGACCGTCTCGTTTAACAACGCTCGATCGGCCTTCGAATCGGCCTTCACAGGCTATAGACCGCGTAGACCGTGTCCTCTGGATTGGGATCCAGCTGGTGTCTTGAGTATATGCCTTGGTCCTCCACTAAAGATGTTGAGACCTCTCACACTGAACTCATTTTCCTCTTGATGATTCAAAATGCTCATTTGAGATATGAAGATAATTACCTTGTTATCAGGAGATGATCAACAGTTCGACATAGCAAGATAATTACAATCGTGATCTTGAGAAAAGTAATTAGAACTACAGCCACTTTGGGCTTCTCTAAAGAAGCAATAATAATGGGGTTATGGTGTAACTCATTGTTTAACTCAACATTGCCCTTCTTGGGATAAATAAAGTTTTTTTCTGATTCTGATTGTTGTCGTTTTTTAGCACTGGTCAATTTTGACCGATTATTTTGCTTCCATAACATGCCTCCTAGGCATGGCTATCTGTGCATATTTATTCAAACATCTCTGGAAAGAAAATATATACAGACAAGGGTAACACTTTACAATAATAAAAAGAGTAGTTACCTTTTTTGAAAGGTAAGTTTACCTTTCAAAAAAGGTAAATTTACCTTTTAAAAAGGGTAACTACTCTTTTTTTGAGTACCTTATTGTAAAGTGTTACCCAAACAAAAGTTGTTTTACAGTTGTTCTCAGTTGCTTTGGTGCTTTTCTCAGATCAGAATGAAAATTCTCATAACTATTAGTTCAACCTCCGCAACATTTAGTCATTTGAGCACATCATAGTAGCAATTTCTCCTTCCTCTGAACACATTGCAAATGCTTTTGGACATGTATCAGTTGCTTTCATACAATTCTCTGCTGTTTTATAACATTGTCATTTGTTTATGTCATGTCAGTCAAAATGAACTATACTTATGGATGCTGAATAGTCGTTCCCAATAAAACTAATAGTCTTCATTTCATTGCTTGAGTCATTACATACAGAATTGTTGAACTAGTTATCAAATTCTGTCAAGCAAATGTTATACCTTGTCTTTATCATAGATACTTTCCTCGCTGCATTGCAAGGGATAATATCCGTTGTGATGTAGATGAAAATATGTGGCCAGACAGACAGGAACGTCTGGATGTGCCAGAATGATTTACCTATATATGTTCAGTTACAATATGTCCTGTTACAGTTTTTCTCAGTTGCTTTGGTGCTTTTCTCAGATCAGAATGAAAATTCTTATAAATATTAGTTCAACCTCCGCAACATTTAGTCATTTGAGCACATCATAGTAGCAATTTCTCCTTCCTCTGAACAAATTGCAAATGCTTTTGGACATGTATCAGTTGCTTTCATATAATTCTCTGCTGTTTTATAACATTGTCATTTGTTTATGTCATGTCAGTCAAAATGAACTATAATTATGGATGCTGAATAGCCGTTCCCAATAAAACTAATAGTCTTCATTTCATTGCTTGAGTCATTACATACAGAATTGTTGAATTAGTTATCAAATTCTGTCAAGCAAATGTTATACCTTTTCTTTATCATAGATACTTTCCTCGCTGCATTGCAAGGGATAATATCCGTTGTGATGTAAATGAAAATATGTGCCCAGACAGACAGGAACGTCTGGATGTGCCAGAATGACATACCTATATATGTTCAGTTACAATATGTCCTGTTATATTGTTCACATTTGTGCACAGCTCTACCAAAAGGGTGTTTTTTATGTTTGTTCTAATAAGTGACTGAAGTGTATTTTTCTTTTGCACAATGCTGTAGAATTGCAAAGAGCATATACAGTAAAAATGTGAAACATACGTATTCAGTGTCTTGTTCTCACTTACTCCCCTAACTACAGCAATGTGTAACTTTACTGTAGTTTTCAAATGGCTGTACAAGTAGTGTATAGTGATGTCTTGAGCATTTTCAGGTCGTGTCGCCGAGTTCTGACCTTTTTTTGCATTGGAAAACACTGAGAGAATAAACTGTCATAATGAAAACATGACAAAGCCATTTGACTATCTTGTTCATAAACGATGGTGTCAAGACTTCTCATTTTGATGACACTGGCAGTTTCATTGACATGAATACTTGCTTTTGAGGAATAGACTATCCATTTTGAGCAAGTGACGTACTTTTGCAGGTTATCCACTAGGTTTTGCAGTTTGCACTAATTGTTTTGGTGTTATTCTATTTTCTTTACATGCAATGTGTGTTTTTATCATCTCTCTATGCTTGGTCTTTTCATATCACTGTATTATCTTGTAGGACACTGTCTACACACTTACCTAATGATGTCTAATAACTCAGTAAACTCTATTGGGTTTCTGTCATGGAATGTCAAAGGCTTGGGGCATCCGATTAAAAGATCCAGAGTTTTGTCACACCTTAAACATTTAAAAACGGATATAGCTTTCATACAGGAGACGCATATGCGCAATACTGATCATGTCAGATGCGCAAATCTTGGGTAAGCCAGGTCTTCCACTCTACCTTTAACTCTAAGGCTAGGGGTGTGGCTATATTGATCCATAAGAGAACACAATTCATTCCCACTGGCTCAATCTCAGATCCCAATGGAAGGTATTTGATTGTAACAGGTACCATACAGCAGACACCTGTTTTACTGTTTAACGTGCATGCTCCTAATTTTGATGATGCTGGCTTTGCAAACAGATTACTTAGCAATCTCCCAGCTTTAAATACACATCGATTAATTTTTGGTGGCGATTTGAACTGCGTTATTAACCCGAATTAGATCGCTCCAGCCCCAGACTAGCTCATCCCTCTTCCATGTCAAGGGCATTTGCAGACTTTATGTTACAAAATGGATGCGCTGATCCATGGAGGTTCCGTAATCCACATGCAAAAGGATTTTTTTTTTTTTTTTACATCGCTCCTATTCTAGAATTGATTATTTTTTTGTGGACGCTAGTCTCCTTCCTAATGTGGTTTCCACTGAATATTTGGCGATAGTTATAAGCGACCACTCCCCTTTGGTTCTTGACATGCAACCTCCGGTCCTGGGGAGACAGAGCCTTTGCTGCAGCCGCCCCCGCCCTCTGGAATGCCCTCCCCAACGACATCCGCAATACCAACACTCTTTCTTCCTTCAAAACAGCCCTAAAAACACACCTTTTCACCATTGCTTTTAACCTTTAAACGTTACGTTTTGTTTATTTGTTTTGTTTAGCTTTTGTGAAGCGTCTTTGAGCACTCGGAAAAGCGCTATATAAATTTGATCTATTATTATTATTATTATTATTATTAACATCTCATCCAAGACCCCGTCCTTTGTGGAGACTGGACTCTCTGCTTCTCTCTAACCATCTACATTATTATATTATATTATATAATGTTTGTTTCTATTTACAAAACTGATTCTACCTCTTACTCTCTACAATGGGAATCGCTTAAGGCATACCTTAGAGGTCAAATTATAGCCAATTTAACTAAATTGTATAAAGCTGATCAGACTCGACTCACGGACCTAATCCTTAATTTAGACCACCAATATGCCAGTAACCCTAGTCCTGAACTGTTCAAGGAGCGCTTGGGTCTGCGGGCCGAGTTTGATTTGCTCACCACTAGGCAGGCAGAACGTATGCTTTTGCAATCTCGCAGTAATTACTATGAACATGGCGATAAGGTTGGTCGTTTGCTCGCCCATCAGCTAAAGCGCCAAGCTTCCTCACGTCTCATTACTCAAATTAAGGACCCACTCGGCGCTCTCCTGTCTGCCCCTTCTGATATTAATGCAACATTCAAAACGTTTTATTCTTTACCAATCCGACTCCCAAAGTCGGCTCTGAGTTGACCAACTCAGAGTGCAGGATTAAACCCAGAGTTTGTAAAACCTGCTACCTGAAACAGGGCTCTGGAAGCCGCAACGTGTCCTTTCAAAATAGTGCAATTTGGTGCAGACCATGGATCTAGCGAGCCGTGTGAAGGCAGCAGTATTATAAGCTGGATACTATCAAACCCTATAAAACTTGCAGTACATATGCAGCATACTTACCGTTTGCCTCTCCCTTTATCTCTTATTCCCTCTGTAAAACAACTGAACATTCCTCCTATTAAGCTCCAGTGAACTTCAGTGCCGTCTATCAGGCTGTCCCTGGTGTAAATATCTCTCTGTATTGATCAGGGGCACAGTCAGCATGAACAAATGGCACTATTAGTGGAACAAGGGTCTTTGGCACAGCAAAATGACTGCACATCAATTCAGCCAGTCAATCAACTTGACAGTGACACTCCACTATTCAAACCTCCCTTCAGTTCCATTCCCTACAGTATGTGTCTTGCACAAGCCCCAACCAGAGCGAATTCTACCAACATTCAATGCTGAAGTGACAGAAAATGCAGTTCACTGAGTGGCAACTAGGGGCAGGTTATCAATACAGAGCAATATGAATAAATGAGGGGCGCGGCCTCTTGAGTGGCAGCTAGTCACTGGCCCTTACTTCGCCTCAGATGTATACATCAGCTAGATGAAAGTTTCATTATTCTTAACACATTTGGGACTTCTTTTCAAGTTAACTGAGTATAGTTCCTTAGTTACTGTAAAGCATTGGTCGTAGTCAGCAGCATAGAACAGTGGAACTAGTGTTAAATTCAGTGAGTCCAGTTGTCTGCCTACCAAGCTTTTTTAGTGTTTATTAGTGGATTACCGACCGTCTGATTATTAAAACCTTACAAACATAATCTATTCTGCATGGCTGCCATTTTGAGGGTCTGCTCCACTTGTGTTGTGAAGCCCCCACCTTTCACCTCTCAGCCCCACACCCTGCATGATAGCGCTCGCACCAAGCCATTAAGTCAGCAGGGCTGTAATGGTCTAATGTCCACATCAACTCACACACACGCACGCACACACCCACCCACACACGCACAGACACACATACACAAGCACACACACAAAAGCATTTACAGGCCCCAACGAGCCACTAAATGCCTCTGATGGATAGGTGTGTGGGAGAGCCGCCTCATTTTCTCTGCTGGACCATAAAGGACTGCTCGGGCCATTGTCAGCAGCCCACTGGTCAAACAGCCATCTATCTCACCTTCACACGGTTATAAATCTGACTGCTCCTTTAGCTGTGCCCTCTCCTCTCTGTGACTCGGCCTCCCTCTCCCAGTCACTGCCATTCGGTCCCCTTTGTCCCTGTTTATATACAATACTCTTGACCTATCTCTAGCGGAATACCCAGTGTTTCAACATGCAAAGTTTGAATTCTTGAAAGGTGTTTAATGAAATGATTTTGGTTGAAATTGTATATTGCATTTCAGCTTTTTTTCCGCACAATTAAAACCTCCCACGCAGAACTTTTAAATGTGTACGGAACAATCGTCCCCCCCCCCCCCCCGATGATTAGAATTGACCTGTAACAGCAAACGACACCATCAGTAAAAAGAATGCTTTTTTTAATATAGTTTTGATGGAGCTATTCATTTGTCTGATTTAATTATAAAACATTTGTGTAGTTTGTTGGCCTGATATAAATTAATTTGATTATTTAATGTTTAATTTCTTGTTTGCATTATTAGTTGAAGTTAATTTGAGTTTATTTTTTGCTTTTGTTTGCAATTAGTGGCCAGCTGTGGTGCACCAGGTGCCTATATATAGAGGTGGCGGGCAGAGGAAAGACAGGCACTGGGTAGGGTCATGGTTTTTTACCAGTTACAGGAGAGAGACAAATGTGCTTTGTTTGCTTGTAAAAGCCAGAAAATAAACCTTCAAAACACAAATTCCCGACTGGACAGTGGACTCTTTTTCCCTACCCTGCGTAAGATTCGTCCCCCCAGTGCCTCAGTGGCTATTTTTATTACGTTGTTTTGTTTGATTTCTTTATTTTCAAGTTATTGTTTTATTGAGGACAAATGGCCATTACAATAGTTATTATAAATTATTTTGTTTTTAACTCAAATAAAATATTTTATATATAAAGTAAATACGTATATATATTTATACAGTATATATAATACAAACATAATGATGCTAGGGTGTTTTTTTTTTTACATACAGTGGTTACATTTCACCTATATTGAAGCACACAGCCACCAGGCAAATGACCAGACAGAGTGGACAGGGGGGAGGAAATAGCCAGTCAGATTTATGGGCATTCAGCACACATGGCTGAATGGACACAGCACTGGTTTTATTCTCCGCGTATGGTGGGAATAATGTGCAAACTACAACAGTACAAACCAAAAGTGAAAAGCAGAAGAAATGTTTCCATGCCTTGTTACCTGTTGAAAACGTGTAGACAAGAGCTCATTAGCAAGTCCCTGATCCATTGAATCAAACATGCTCATGTTTTTATGAGTAAAGTAGAAAATAAAACACCCTGTCAGGTAAACACAGCAATTTCATTTTACATTATTATTGACACAGGTGCACATTTCTCTGTCTCATTTGAGCTTTTCACTGGAAAACTCAAGAAAAGTGTGTTAATTGGCCAATGTTTTACTGTGTAGTCTTGGTAGGGATATATCTTTATGGCCAGCATGGACCGGAGAAGAGTGACTTCAACCTCTTCCAACGTACTTAGGGGAATGTGTGTGTGTGTGTGTGTGTGTGTGTGTGTGTGTGTGTGTGTGTGTGTGTGTGTGTGTGTGTGTGTGTGTGTGTGTGTGTGTGTGTGTGTGTGTGTGTGTGTGTGTGTGTGTGGTGAGGTGTTACATTGTCCTGACAAAATCAGAAGCTATCATTTACAGTAAATCAACATTTACAGTTAAAGTGCACAGTTTGATTGTGATTTCACACCCATACACACACACACACACACACACACACACACATGTTGTTTAAAACACCTATATTGGTGTATTTACCTAATCGCTTTTAGTCAGATTAACACTGCAACTGACGTTCCATGGATAACAATCATATTATAGCATCATCTGTATGTATTTGCAACATAAGTAAGGTGTCTGTTGGTAGATTAGTCACACAGTTTTCGTTTTCATTTTTTCATTAACGTTCCTATCTGCAGTGGTGCCGTTTCTATCAATATTAACAATACATCTAGAATATTCACCATATTAGCGATTGCCTTCCTGCCCACAGTGATGACATGTCATGACATCATTGGCTGAGACAATAATATCACCCGATGATGTGTCAATGACTTATCTTCCGTGATAATAATCTTTCTATGTGTAGTGAGAGTTTCTCAGTTGAATATCTCCCTCCTTATACTTGACATTTCAAGATGGGCTTTCTTTGATGCATTCATGTTATTTCTACTTCAACTTTAAGTCATTTAAACTATTTAATCTTACTTAAAAACACACATGAGCACTAACAATAAAACACTGGTCTTGTGAAAAAAAAGGTCTACTTTAGTTGCTGCAGCAGTACATCCTTTAATTCCTGATAATTAAGCTAAGCACAGCCAGCCACTTACAACAGCCACTTATAATGTATTACTTCCACGACTGCATGATTGTGTGTTTGTCAGAGTTCATCCTTTGACAGTTCTATTTAGCTTCATTTGTGTATGATGTAGCAGTCTTTATGATTCTCTAATTAAATTGTCAGAGTGAGTGAAGAGATGTGCCTTAATAGGGCAGATACATCATACACGTTGGTATTCTTTACTGTTCAGCGTGTCTATAACCTGCACAGTATGCCACACCAACTTGTCAAACAGATAAAGCCATCAGGGGTATATATCCGTTTCATTTGACATACAGTTGTATAATACCACAAATACAAAAAACTTTAATTAAATATTTATGTTTGCGTTGCCAAAGACATAATGAATGGCAGTGCGTTTGTCATTGTTCAGGAATTCAGTGACAGTGGTCTGTAACTTCAAGCTACCCTGAAGACAGGAAAGGGTCATTTGGCTTCATGAATATCCAGCAAAGCACTATGGGAACTGTAGTTCCAGAACGCAGAGCAAGAACATCTGCCTTTATCTAGGGCTTTTTCACACCTGATAGTCTGCTTCTAGTTCTCTTCCTTGGTTCGCATCAGATGTGAGAATGATACGTTGGTTAGTTTTCTAACCGGTTTTGTTCTCTATCACACCTATTGACGCTCTTATCCAAAGTGAACCCAAATGCAGCGGCATAAGCAACGTGAGAAGGTTCTTTTCACTCATTGGTCGGATGAGTATGGGGCAGGAGCAATAACGTAGTTCCTGAACTTCACAATTGGTTGAAATTTCCATGCGGGAAAACTACAGAAAGAAACTGCAGGAAGTAGATCGTATCCCTAATCCCATAATTTGTAGCGTAGCTGGTTTAGAGAAACTAATTTTTTCCAAAAAAATACTCAGTCCACTCACGTTCTCAGTTTCAGTTTGTTTTGGAAGTGCACCAACACCACTACTACAACAAGGTCTCGGTACACATGTTTGGTCCACTTTTGGTGTGCACCTCAGTGTGATTGCTGTGTTGTTAACCTGTGCAAACGAACCGCAGCAAAGTTGGAAACAAACCCTAGTTTATTTCAACCAAACCAAACAGGGCAGGTGTGAAAGCGCCCTATGGGTCACGAAGGGGATCTACAGTGTTGGAATTAAAATTAACCCTCTGAACCCTAGGGCTATTTTGGCCGTTTTGCATACTTTTGATCAATCCTTACTAAACTACAGTAAGAAATGTTTATCATGCCAAAGTTTGGTATATTTTTGTTCAAAACACCCTAACCTATATGACCTGATAGTTATTTATTTCATTTTGACATGATAAATATTGGACCAAAAACAACATGATAAATGTAAAAACGGATTAAAAAATATATTATTGCTACCATGGGTAACTCAAACATTCATATTGAATTTTTTTGAAAGCTGAAAATAAATACATGGAATGTTCTTATGGTAATTTAAAAGTTTGATTGAGGTGGCATTGTTCTGGCACCTGAGCGCGTAGCGATGCACACATCACCAGACAGCTAAACACTTTTCCCACAAAACTTGAAGACAGGATCAATAATGAAGGACCGTTAAGGATGTTGTCGACATGCACTTGTATGTCCATTTATTGAAGGTTGTTGAGCAAGTTGTTTGTAGCAGGTTTAGAAGTGTGAAACTGAAAATGAACCAATATGCAAATTGGTTATAAAATGTACTTATAAAGTTATGAAATACAATGAAATATTAACATAAATAATTATATAAGACATGTATGAATCAAGTTACTCACAAACAAAGCTTCTCCAAGGCTTACACGGATGGATGACGTGAGATAAAAAAAGACAGGGTTCTCAACTTTTGGAAATTGTTTAGAGTGAGACAGAAGCGGATTTCCCATGCAAGCGCGCGAGCGAAATTTTATTGTGTGTTTATTTATTAATTTAAAGCATAATAAGGGTTTTTAACACAAGTTCAGTTCAATATAATTTCTTTGTTTTAGTTAAAATATAGCCTATTGTAGTAATTTTATGATGAAAGTATAACTGGATTAATATCAAATGCCAGACTAGTGAGATGGGTGTAGGCCTAGGGTAGTTCTTCGGGGTAGTTATTTCAGTAAAACTCTTAGTTCAGTTCAGCAAATATGGATACTGGATATTACTGATGCTCGCTGTTGTAGCATCGAGTGGCAGATTTTGAGGCCTTCAGGATAGGGGTTTTCTGGCTCCCACTTGAAGCACTGTGGCTCCACACCAGCCATTTAGACCATCATAATGGAGGACAATGTTCCTTCTAGGGCTAGTCTGTTTCTGGTGCTGGTGAAGACCAACCATGGAGAAGACTCTTTCGGCGTCCGCATTTGAATGTGGGAGCACTAAAACCAACTTGGCCCCTCAACTAGTAGGTGAAAAATCGAAAAGCAAGTGCAAAACAAAAGCATTATTAGCTATGTCTTATGGGCTTCATGAGGGGCCTCTAAGGCCCCCACACACATACAGGAATAAACTTTCTACATGTAAATTATATACTGTTCATAAAAAGTAGCTTTCCACCCTGTATCTGTTGCAATGGGCCCCTCCATCATATAACATGGGTCTGCAGACCAATCTTCTGAAATGTTTTTACAGTTGCAGAGTAAAGAGTGTTGCCTGTTTAAGAAAAATAATGTTCCTTCTGCAGCTCAAGATTTGATTTAAATCTAAATTTTCCAGATTGATTTTTCAGATTGATGCATTTTACTTTAAAACTGTACCAATTTTCTTCCAGGGGGGCATGCCCCCGGACCCCCCAACAAGGTACAGGATATCTCCCACAGTATCCCAAAATCCTGTGGGAAACACTGACTCCCTTAATATGTTTATGCCAGTAAACGTATGTATCTTTGCGGAAAAGTCAATGTAACTGACTGGATAGGGAGGGGCGGGGGGGCTTTAAGAGTCTGGGCCTATTATCTCATAATCCGTCTATGAACCAACTAGTTTCCACAATCTTTTTTATTTTTGCGGGGAGCATGCACAAGCATTATTCATAGAAAAAAAAAAAAAATGTGGGGGGCCCCACACAGGGTCTTGAAACGGGCCCCGAGATCGTTAGGACCGCCCCTGCACGCTTGTCGTGTAGCTTGACAAAACGCTGCGCCTTCTCTCTGCCCGCTCGGCTCTCGCAGAATGCATTAGTGGGCGCAACAAACGCCACGGCCCGTGTGAAACGGCCTTAACTACTGAACGAAGGAAATCAAATTAGTTTTTCCCCAAAAAAACGAATGAGTTTTTCCCCAGAAAAACTGTGTCCCGGGAGAGATTTTTCTTTCCTCGGGACAGCTGGTGAAAAAAGAGAACAATTTCGGGAAAAACGGGACGGGTGGCAACCATAGATAGTATAAGGTGGCAACACTAGGTGATGGTGGTGAAGGCCAGGATTTATCGAAGCTATAGGCTATATAAAAAAAATTGTTTGGCAGAGTTATAATTTGCGTGAGAAATGCAAGGTGTGGCGTGGAGCGTGTGAATTGCCTGAAATGCGTGTGTCTCACTCTCATTGCGTGAGGGTTGAGAACCCTGAAAAGAGATGTTTCACCGTGTGGATCTCTGGCTCAAATGACAGATTAAAATGGCTGCCGTAATAATGACCAATCACGTGACTAACAGAATGTGACTCTTATCAGCCAATGAGAATGAACACATATGAATTACCTACAAAAGACTGCATTCTAGTTATGGCCTACAGGGGGCTCTAAAATGCCTGAATAGAAAACTCAAAACGTGTAACGTAACAGGCATCAACCTTCATACAAATTGTATGAACAAATAGCAGGTGAATACATAGGCGTTTTCCCCAAATTCCTCAAAGTTCTGTCAATCATAACACAGAGGGCACATACAAAAATGTTAAGCTTGCTGTGTTTGGTATATTTTGTTTCAGTAAAACTTCACCTACATTACCTGTCAGTTGTTTTTTTAAATTTGACATAATATTTGAACATTATGGACCCAAACCACAAAAAAAAGGAAAAAAAAACGTACTTTTTTCATATATGCCTTTTTATTAAAAAAAGCTAGGCCTAGGTAGACCTAGGCTATATAATAAAACATACAGTATATGGATACATATATGACATGCATATGTAAAGAACAGATTATTAGGCTACTGTATCTGTAGGCTACACGTTATGAAGGCTGGCTGCTGTGTGTGTACCAGGCCCCCAGGACTGTGCCTTCTCCGAGCAACCAGCATGGACATGTGGCCAACCCATTAGTATTGCATGGTGAGGGGTGGAGCTTATTTTCATACGGCCCGTAGGCAGATTTCCCTGTCCACACAGTACAAGCGGCGAACAAGATTGTGTCTCTGCAAAAATTTTCTGGATATCAATCATAGGCTCATACTTATCTTTAGACCATATACTATTAAAACTGAAGTTTTCTCATTTCAAAACGCCACCTCAAGCGTTTTATTAGCCCAACGGCTTTTAACGGCTTTCAGTTTGTTTTCGCCAGGCTAGATGCTACAGAACGAGAATGATTCTACTCCCGCCTCCAGTCCGCTACGCTTGCCGCCCTCTTTCTTGATAGGTCCATAATGCAGCTACGTCCATGCTACGTCATGCTTTGGGCCGTATGGAATTTCCGGATTATACTTCCTTGTTGCTTCTCTGCGCCTATGAGCAGCTTTCATAGCAATGAATGGGCGCCATGTTTCAATACGGTGTCCATTTCTTTATATGTCCATGGTGTGTACTCAGTGCTTCAGTCAGACAACAATGGCTTTATGTAGCCTACATAGTCATACTTTGACTCTGAGCATGAACTGTCCTCCTCCTTCATGTCAAAGAACAAGCTGATAGCTTGACTCACGTTCAAAGTTTTCTTCAATATGACTAAAACATTCCCAGTAGTCTATCTTCAAACCTCTCAGTACCTCTCAATCTTCCTCCTGTCAATTTTGTTAGCTAGCAGCCTCGTCTCTCTCTCGCATAGAGAGGCTGTATCTCGATTCAGGGGTTGCGGTCTACGAAGGCTGCATTTGAAGACCGATTGCGTCATAGCGGCGCGCAAAGGTTGTTCCATTTGCAAGGCTCCTTGCAAGGCTCCTCATATGCAGCCGTGAAATGCAGCCTTTGTTTCACGGTTTTGAAGGTTGCATCAGATGTATCCTTCGCAGCCCAACATATCCCATGATTCATTGTGTTTTTTTCAGAGATGACATACAATAAAATAAAAAATAACAAAACAGCAACGTGTTGCTCCATCTTCTTAACTTTTATCTTCCTTTCTTTTTTTCTTGTACTTTTTTTTCTTTTCGTCTGGTAGGCAACTTCTTTTTCTTTTTTCCTCGCGTTGACAAGGCTGTTTCCGTTGGTAGCTATCAGGGTTGCTAGGCAGCACAGGAGCTGCGAGTCGTCACGCAAGGTAACGGCTTGTTACGCAAACCGGAAATGCTCGTAAACGGAGACCTGAGGAGATCCTTTAACAACGCTCGTTCGGCCCTTCGAATCGGCCTTCATAGACCGCGAGACCGCGTCCTACCAAGGAGGCGGTCTCTGTAATGGGATACAGCCAGAGACTCCCCCACAGCTCCCTGTCACTCTTCTTCTTCGTCTCTTTTGGTGTAGCTTCGTATCACTCCGCCAACCCCTGCCCCTCCTCCTCCCCTCCCTGGTAAATGCAGCCTGTTGAGCATGGACCTATAAAGAAAGCTGTTGAGTAGGAACTAGTTTCCGGCATCATTTTCTGATCGTAAAATGACAAAATAATGGCCGCGACCATCGAATTCTCATACTTTTGAGCCCGCGAAAATAAAATAGATATGTATCAACTTCAAACCATTACATCTCTGGTTATACTGGGTCAATTTAAATGAAACAAAGACTGGCATATAGCTTTAAGCCAGTACTTTCGACACACACCGTCGGCGAAGTTGTCCCCGCTTTAGTTTCTATGCTGCGTCGGATCGAACGTGATCACGTGATCAGCACGTCAAATGACGCAATGCTGCGTTGACCCAAAACCTGGTCCAGATGAATGAAAAATTGGACACTGCAACACAACTGGTATACTAACTTCTTGTTTTGTGGTCTCTCTGTAACCTGAAAGGTCAGCCCTGTCTGCACTCTCTGCCCCACTGATCTACACACACACCAACACCCACACACACACACACACACACACACACACACACACACACACACACACACACACACACACACACACACACACACACACACACACACACACACACACACACACACACACACACACATTGGTCAATGCCATCATGGAAGTTCATCACAATGCTGTGCCAAACCTCCAGGCTGATTCTTATCTCCTCCTTGAGCAAAGCAGCACAGTGGAGTGATTCAATTCTAATGAGTCATTCTATTGATCTTGGTCCAGAATGTAGCTGTTTACTACATTTGCTTCTATGCTGCAGTTTTTTCTCATCACTTGTCCTCGACCCCATCACTCATAGCAACAATCTGATTGAGTAAAAAATAAATGATCAGAGCCTTTGTGATTGTGAAGTTAATTGTGAATAATTCTGTTCCGGAGCGACCAATTAGCCAAAATGAAGGACGGCGTTTGAAATGTTTAATCAACAAGTCTTGTAAAATATGGTAAATGACAAAAATGACAGCTAATTCTAAATTGACCTCTGATTCAGTGCCATCAGCAAGCTGTTTGAGTGCTGTGGTGCAGAGTGAAACGGCTTTCAACCATAGAACAAAGCAGATATGGTTGGAATGATCAGTGAGTTACACCATAACCCCAACACACTGAAGATGAAATTCCCCCAATTCTTCTATTTAGGTGTATTCATTACAAATACAGAACTGAAATATGAAAGCGCCATTCATGTTTGTCAAGTATTTTGTCTATAAGTTGACCAAAATGACCAAAATGACCAAAATAAACTATAGTAATTTACTTATTCTCGTTTTACGATAGTTGTATAACTTATAGGGGCGAACGGGGTAATCTGAGCCACTTTTTACATTTGCTCCCCTCTAAGCGAGCTAAAATGATTTATCACTCAAATTTACACATTTCCCATTAATTCAGGATGTTTCCTAGACATGGGCATTAGCAGAAATTTTTCAAGACAAAGGGCAGTGAAAATATGATTGTTTTAAAAAAAGTTGTCATGTGGCTCACATAAACTGAGACATACCAGAACAATCAAGGGGGTAAAGTGAACCAGCTGGGGGTAAACTGATCCACTTACTTTTTCCACTCTGAAACTACCATAACAACACATATTGTAACAGTTAGAATCCTGAAAGCTAGCCACACATTCCAGAACTAATGTCGGACTAGTAAAAGAATGATGGGGTTTGGTCAATTAAGCAAAGCAAATGTTCTAAACACTTGAAAGTAACTCTGAACAAAATCAAATACAACATATTATAATTCAAAAGGTTTTAATAAGATTCAAATGAAAGATAGAACCAGTTAGATTAGAACACAGTCTGGGGGTCAGAACACAGGACCCTTCGAGCCAGCTTGTGTCTGGGGGTCAGAGCAAAGGACAATCAGAACCAGCGAGAACAGCCTGGGACTCAGAACACAGGCGAAGACCCAACCGGATTATAACATCTACTCTACATTCCAGCCCTGAAGGTTACAGGGAAAGATGAGAAGGTGCTCTTTCCGTGTGGTTGCCCCAGGTCGTCTTCCTGGTGTAATTCCTTGGCATGCTGGCTTTTCTACAATGTGTATGAAATTAAAATAAAACATATGTTATGTAATATTACATTAAAATATGTTTAAGACTAAACTTAACTTGTGCCTCATGGTGGGGGAAAGTGAGACACTGTCTCACTTTCCCCCACCACCACAATTTGAGGAAAAACTACCTCTCTTAGCATTTCAGGCTAATCTTTAGCTAATATCATCACATGGTTTTTATATGTTGGTAGTTCATCAACACGTATGATAGAAGTTTTTCTACGTGAATACATTTGCTTTGGCACAACAGTTGATTAAGTTGACAGCAAGAAAATGTACTTTTACATGCAAAATACCTTTTTTTTACCTATTCAGGGGGTGGTTCACATTACCCGATGCCTCAGATTCCCCCGTTCTCCCCAATATGATATACATATATTATATTATATATATATATATATATATATATATATATATAATATAAGAATACGACAGTTTTGTAATTTCCTGTGAAAGCTAAGTGCATGCAGAGAGAGGCTAGATCAATCAAAGACACATGACACAACCCCACAGCCTGTGTCTCTTCCCCACTGATCTACACCCCCCCCCCCCCCCCCCCACACACACCACACACACACCACACACACGCCCACTGGTGTGCCTGATAACATCAGTGATGCCAGTCATCATGGTCATCTAATTTCCAGCTTGAGCTGCTGTTTCTGAACATCATAAAAGGTCCCATATTATGCAAAATGCACTTTTTCGATGTTTTTGAACATAAATATGGGTCCACGGTGTGCCTAGAGACTGCCAAAGTATGTAAAAAAAGAAAACTTTCTCCTTTTCTCACTCTTCCCCTTTCTGAAAACCTCCACCCCTCCCCCCCAATGTACTCCGTTCAGAATTCTTCTCGCTATGTCGTCATAGCGAGAGAAGCCACCTCCCCCCCACATTAGTAACCAGAAACTTCCACCGTGCAATAGTCTATGATCCCTCTATTTCTTATTGGTCCAAGGCCCGAAGATCCTCTGGAAAAATATTCCTTCACCGCCATCTTGTTTTCCCCGCTAAGCGACAAGATGCCTGTAGTACTGCCGCATGCTGAATGTTGCATAAACAAACACAGAAACCAATTGCTCATAATCCACTAATTTATCTTAACCACAGCAGTCAAATGCCTTGTTTTAATAACACAACGGATAGGAAGCTACTTGTGCTTTTTTTCAAACGGTGAAACTAAAAGATATGTTTTTATTGGTATTTTTGCCTGACTGGTGTATAGCTATAAGCTTTGTGACAAGCAGGAAGCTTTTGCTCATAATAACCTATTTATATTCCCCACAGCAGTCTAGCAATGCCTCGTTTTTAGCAAGACAAAGGATTGTAAGCTAATAGTGTAGAAGTCAAACTTTGAAACTAATGTTTTCACTGATGCAATTGTTATTTTTAGCCGATAGCTCCCGAGCTAGCTTCGGGACAAGCATCGAGCTTTTGCTCAAAATAACCTATTTATATTCCCCACAGCAATGCCTTGTTTTTTTGTTTTTTTTTATTTGTTTGGGGCATTTTTATGCTTTTATTGATAGTGCAGAGACAGAGTTTAAATGGGGCAGAGAGGGGTGTGACATGCAGAGAATGACCGCGGGCTGGAATCTAACCCGGGTCCGCTGCTGGCCGAGGCCCATGGGGGGGACGCCCTACCAACTGAGGTAAGGGCGCCCCCAGCAATGCCTCGTTTTTAACAAGACAAAGGATTGGAAGCTAATAGTGTAGAAGTCAAACTTTGAAACTAATGTTTTCACTGATTTAAGTGTTATTTTTAGCTGTTAGCCTCGAGTAGCTTTGCAGTAGCCTAAATCTTTTTCTGCATTTTGATTGAGAACATGCCGTTTCCATTAGCTTGTGGCTGTCAGTGCATCTGTATGAACATGTAGACAAGGATCGGTCATGTCAAACTGTTCAAAGTGCGGCTGAGCTGCTGCGTTAATAGCACTAGACATGGTTCTTCTCACGGGTAAACCTAACCGTGGTAACAGGCACGGCAAAGACGGTGGGAAGGGCTATGGATGCTATGGACAGAGTGTGAGGCCAATGGCTACGCTTCCGGACAGGGATAGATGGTATATAAAACGAGGGGAGCTGCAGCTCGTTTTCAAAAATAGGCGAGATTAGCTGAAAATCAGGGTATAGAGGCATACTACAATAAATCATCTAAACTTTTTTTTTCAGCAAACAACTAAAGAAAAACCTCTCAGACCATATGATATTGACAGAAAAGTGTATAATATGAGACCTTTTAGCCATGGATACTTTCCCTCTTATTCCAGTTCTAATGATGTAACTCAGCCTGCATGCCTGTGTTCCTCTTGCTAACATGCTAGCTAACATGCTTCCACAGGGTTTGGGCGTGACCAAGCCCCAACATCAGCGATTTTTACCAGCATCCAATAAGGAAGTGACCACAACTGTAGTAACCAGGAAGTGCCACTGGGGGGTGGTGCCAAGACCGAGCAGTTTTTCTTTGACTCACTTGTTAGACAGGCCGTTTTCAAAGTCTTATTAAACCTATATACAGCCTGGGCCACAAAACCATTTTAGTCTGTATGTTTAGGTCATATCTCCATGAAAACACTGAGGGGGGTGATTTTTTTTTGGACCACGCTAGTTTTTATTTTATCACTTTGCCTCGGAGGTATACGTCAGCTATCTTCCTCCCCCCGACGTGAGGCGGAGTAAAAATCTCACAAAATGGCGACGTGCACAAACCAGGATTATTGGATGCCGTGTGAATAACTGAGGTCAGCCCGGATGCTACATCCATATTATTTACTATCTATGGGTGTGACCACAATCTCTGGTAGTGTGACAGTCTTACCCTCTCTAGCTCCACCTCCCAATGTCTAAATGTTGATGGTTGGTTGTATGTGCCTGCTATGTGGCTCTCTCTGCAGTTAGGCCTACCTATGCATATTACAGGTTAATTTTTGTTTTCAAAACTAGGTGCACATGCATTTCCTCTGGTTTAATTTAAGCTTTGTTTGCACAAAACATTGAAATTTCCCAATGTTCAATATCACAAAGTACAGGCTTATTTTTTTTAGCTTCGATCCCAATAAAGGTCAACTGAAGAGTATTATTAATGTTTTTGGTATTGAGTCCAGAATTTCTGCTGTATGCACCAAAGTTCATTGTTTACTTTGGAAACAATAGTTGTCAAGACAAATAGCTTAGCTTTTTAGTTTAAGCACATCTTTCAGTCTTCTTCAGTCGGTTACTGACCCAGCATTGTAAACGGGGCCATCCACTGACTGTGAGAAGCAACTGAAAGCTAAAAAATAAATTATAATCACTTTAGTCAAAGACTTTCTTTATCAAAAACAAACATCTTACTACATTTTTTGTATGTTGTTTGGTGTACAAATGTTTTAATTTAAAATAGGATGAAACATGCTGGTTGGGGGGGGGGGGGGGGGGCTCGGTGGTGTAGTGGTTAGAGTGTTCTCTGCATGTCATTCCCCTCTATAGCCAGCAAAAAAAACAGAAAAAGAATATCTTTTAAAAAAAATAATAATAATCCGGCGCTAACAGATTGAAAAGGCCTTTTGTGAGTATTGTTCTCATTTCAATACTGTATGTCAGCACAACTTGGAATACACTGTGATAGACGGAACACATTTGAGGTCAAACAGTTTTATGAAATACAGCTGTGACGTGTCTACACAGCTATTTCAGTGGACTGTCTCATGTTATGGAATACAATACAATAACCTTCTATTTCAATCAGTCCAACTTCCTACAGTTCGTACAGTTTCCTTTTTGCTAGCTGACTTCAGAATTCAAGTCAATCTCCCTGGCTCTCTTTCTTAAAACTACTATCCGTGGTATTGGACTTTATTTGGATGCAGCATGAAATATGCAGTTCAATGTCCATGGTCACTTATTCTTCTCTCAACATTTTCCTTTCATTTAAAAAGGTTGTAGTAGGTTTAAGTGTTCTATATTTCTCTTTCTTTCTATTTTTAAATCTCCCATACTCTAGCAGACTCTCTCTAAAACTGAAATGAAGTAACCACAAGCCCACTCTTTTTCATCCAGTTATTTATGACATAAGAGCTCCAGTTACCATCTTCACTATTATTGCTCACAATCACTTACTTGTTGGATAGCTCTTTATGAGATCAGAGAAGGTAAATAGCCTCGTTTGAGATCATGACGAACTTCATGCTGCAAAAATGCTGTACGCTCAGCAAGACGCGCGTCATAATTGCGCAGGTCTGAGCCAGACGGCTCCTACTCAAACGAGGCTAATGACTTCATGTGACACTTATGCAGGGCTGATGACGTCACCAAAATTATCCAATCAATGATTCACCCTTTATCTCATTGGGGTGAACAAATAACGAGGCAAAACTAAAAGGCAGCAATGCCTTTGTTTTGGGTCCAGACCAAATACACTGAAAGTTCAAAAGTTACTGCAAATACCCTTTCCACCGAGGCAGATAAAAGGCCAGTTCATAGCCAGTTCCCACTTGCAAACCAGCTTTCAATCAGAATACAATTTGCGATGGATGATGGATGGATGGATGGATGGATGGATGGATGGGTGGGCTGGATGCTGGATGGATGGATGGATGGATGGATGGAGATGGATGAGGATAGATGGATAGATAGATAGATAGATAGATAGATAGATAGATAGATAGATAGATAGATAGATAGATAGATAGATAGATAGATAGATAGATAGATAGATAATAGATAGATAGATAGATAGATACTACAACTGTATTTAAATCCATCAAAGCAAACGAGCAGCTACTGTCCTTCATGACATTTATATAAATTGTCTACTGGGTTGACTGTCAGTAAAAAAAAAATGAAACTAAACGTTCAAACTTTTTCAAATATATTAGCTATGAGTTAAGACATTGGATGGTAAAAATCACTGTATCCTGGCTGGCACTCAATGATACATTCATGCTCTTTTTTTTTGCACATCACTTCTTCAGCTATGGTTGTCTCAGAGTCTCAGCTCAACTCCAAATCCTCACCTCTGAACATTTTTTCCACGGCAGGGCATTTTCCAATGATATCTGCGCTTGTCTCTTTACAGTAAGCCTGCCTGGATATCCAAGTGTCTGCTGAACGTCTGTCTATGTAAAGCTCAGACTGGAGTTTTGTCTGCGACCGATTCTATCTCGTTCAGGGTTTTAAGCCTTTAGTGTTGTTCGAAAAACTGCTAGAAAAAAGGGCAACCATGTTTTTTTTAATATTTTAAATTTCTTTTATTTTCAAGCCTTTATTGCCATTGTACTTTGCAATACGACGAAAATAGGAGCGCTGTATAAATGATGTTGTCGCCAATGTGATCACGTTTAATCTGTGCCTGACACTAAGAGAAATGTGTGGTGACTGTAAACTGCCAAGGTGTGTGTGTGTGTGTGTGTGTGTGTGTGTGTGTGTGTGTGTGTGTGTGTGTGTGTGTGTGTGTGTGTGTGTGTGTGTGTGTGTGTGTGTGTGTGTGTGTGTGTGTGTGTGTGTGTGTGTGTGTGTAAAGTAGGTGTTTTTATTATCCATGGGTCTGTCTGTATCAGTGTTAGCAAGAGGAAAATGTTTTTTTTTTTATCTAGGCTACTTTGTATAGAAATTTGTTTGGAATTTCCTTTTGTATTTCTTTCTTTTCATGGCTTCACACTTACAGCACATACAAAACTTCAAAGAGTTCAGAATGACAGCACAGATCAAATCCACTAAAATCCTCTCTGTTGTAGGTTGTATTAAACCCTCTTTGCTTTCCGACCAAGGTTTCCACTTAGAGATAGCTTTTTTCTGAATTTGAAAAGAGAGAATACATGCAAAGTCAGTTAGAATTTCAAATCATTTAAAACAAAAACACATTTCAACGTTCTGCAGAAGTGAGTCCTTCAAAGAGCATCAATACTCCAAGGTTGCTACGGCAACAAGTGGACTGATTCAAACCGATTAAATCATGGCCGCAAAATTAACATTTGAGTTTCACAAACTTTTAAGAATGTACAAAATATATGTACAGTAGATTTAAGGTAAACACACACACACACACACACAAGCACACACATAGTGAACTGTCAGACGGTGTGGAATAACATACGTTTTCCAACCGTTGACAGTTAGTTGCATTGAAGTTAAACTGCAGTTCCACTTGTCAACAGCAGAGGGTGCTCTGGCTATACATTCACTGCAGGAGTGGAAAAGGAGTGCTTGTGTATTTGTGTGTCTGAACCAAAAACCATACCCACACGGCTGTGTGTGTGTGTGTGTGTGTGTGTGTGTGTGTGTGTGTGTGGTGTGTGTGTGTGTGTGTGTGTGTGTGTGTGTGTGTGTGTGTGTGTGTGTTATGGAAATTTAAACATGCTGTGCTGCTGTGTGCGTGACTCGGCTGTTTGTGTGTGTGTGTGTGTGAGGGAGGAGTGAATACTTGGAACCAGTCCAACACAGTAATACCTTTACTTTAGGGCCTATTCTCCCAGCAGTCCAGAGAAGAGAGAGAGAGAGAGAGAGAGAGAGAGAGAGAGAGAGAGAGGTTGCTTTCTGCTTTGCCGTCAGCTGGTTTCCATGACGATAAATACCATAACCAGCTTTCCATCCTTTTTTTCCCTTTTAGCTCGGTGCGTGTTCTGTGCGAGTACATGCGTGTCTCCAGGTTGTCTTAATTAGCTAGCTGGGCATTCAAATCTAATTTAATCTGCAGACTCTGTGTGATGTGTGTGTGTGTGTGTGAGTGTGTGTGTGTGTGTGTGTGTGTGTGTGTGTTGTGTTGCATGCGTGCGTGCGTGCGTGCGTGCGTGTGTGTGTGTGCGTGCGTGTGTGTGTTAGGTTGGAAATAAGTAGTAAGTGAAATGAAATCTTGTAAAAGGCTCCATCACTGTGGTGTTTCAGTTAAAAGGAGGGAAATACCAAAGGGATCTAAAGATGGGATGACATAAAGAATACAGAATGATACTGTTTCTTTAAACGTGTATACATAATACTGCTGTCAAAATTACATGAATGCACGTAAAGCAATGGTATCCCTGGTTGATTTTCACTTGGCGACGCACTCAATACATCCACAGTGTGTACATGTTTACACACTGTGGATATCGGTTGCAAGAACTATTTTAATAAACAACACCTTAATGAAAAATGTGTGACATTTATGACCAAAGATTACATCAATAATTTGTTTAAAAAAATATATATATTCGAGTATCTAGTAGCTCGTTTTTATCCAGGAGATATAGCGGGTCTCTGTGCCTGTGAGCGATGACTCGCTGCTCTCCATCGCGGCACTATCTGATGAAGACAGCTGTGTGTTCATGTGGTGGTGACGTAGGGACGAGGGAGGGGACTGCTAACTGTAGTCACTGACAGGAAGTTAGCTCAAAGGACCATATCACTTACTGAACCTTTAAATAGAAAGTATCGACAGAAAACGTCACGAAGAAATAATGAAATATGGTTGAAAAAAAGCTGTGCCCCATTAACTACATTTATACACTCTAATTCATGTTACCAAACGTGTTTCTTGGGTAGGCAGATGTAATTGCTGCTTGGATTAGTATTATCATTGGATTTTTAATGCAAATACTTTTCCAAGTGTTCAAGAACTCAATTCAACAGCAATACACTTTAAATGATCAAACATCATGTCACCAAGCTTAGACTGAGGTCAAGTCCACATGACTCTGTTTAGATGTGTGTAATCAAAGGTTGTACTGTAAAACTAAACAGAGTCAATGCTATTCATTCTGAGAGTTATGTTTCAAGCTAAGTCTTACCTATTATATCACAAGGATTGACCGTTAGGTTTAGCACACAGCCTAGGCTCTGTAAACTGGTATGTAAACAAAGGGAATGTAAACAAAGCGGGCCCATTTTGTTTACATTCCCTTTGTCTACATGACAGTTTACAGAGCCTAAGCTGTGTATTAACACCAGATTTTTTTCAATGCGCACACAATACCGACAAGTAGCAGATTGTGAGGAGATATTCACTGATTTTGACAAAAAATTGTGTGTGTGGATGTATGTGTGTGTGTGTGTGTGTGTGTGTGTGTGTGTGTGCGCGCGCGTGTGTATGTGATTGTTGCATGTAAGACCCACAACTGCTGTGTCAGTAAACTGCTATATTTGACTGAGTGGAGTGGCCTCCTTTCTGCCCGCCGCGGACTTACTTAGCCACGTGTTGAAGATAACAGCGAGATCTGTGTGTGTACACGTACATGTGTGTGTGTGTGTGTGTGTGTGTGTGTGTGTGTGTGTGTGTGTGTGTGTGTGTGGTTGTGTGTGAACTGTGCTTAAAATGTGAAAAGCGGTCAAAGTCAGTCTCCCACTGCTTCTATTGGATATCAAAGGGCCGGCTCCCCTCACATCCTGGTTGATTGAAGCAGCATATGCATCGCCCCGCACACGCCTGATAAGCAACAGCAGAAAGAAGAAACATCCGCCAAAATATACAGCCATACATCAGGATGCACACACACACACACACACACACACACACACACACACACACACACACACACACACACACACACACACACACACACACACACACACACACACACACACACACACACACACACACACACATACACACACAGACAGGCAGGTCTTGCAAGCACATCACAGGGTCAGCGGCACACATCGGCGTGGATTATCACACTGTCACACTCCGCCTCACGCCAACGGATAACAAGCTGCCAGACAGACGTCCGCTGGGGGAGTGTGTGTGTGTGTGTGTGTGTGTGTGTATGTGGGGGGGAGGGGGTGTAGGCAGCAGAAGAGAATTGTGGGTAAAGGCAAGAGTGGAAGAAACAAACAACCCACACACATTGCTTTATGCGCCCAGTGTGTGTAGTGTGCTTTGTAGGCAGTATTTTTCTAATGTGTGTGTGTGTGTGTGTGTGTGTGTGTGTGTGTGTGTGTGTGTGTGCATGTGTATGTGTGTGTGGGTGTGCGTGCACGTGTGTGTGAGTGTGTGTCTGTGTATATTTGTGTGTCTGTGTGAGTGTGTGTGTGTACGTGTTTGAATGAACATTAGCATGCAACTCCATGCCTCACACCTTTAATGCATCTTTCATCAAGCGTGTGTGTGTGTGCTCATTGTGTGAGTGTGGTTATTGGTTGGAAGTGAATATGAAGCTTATTAGGATCTTGCACATGCAGGCCCAGCTGAATGAATATTACATGAAAACATATACTCTCACTTTTAACAGCCAATGCCATGGGATGCATGCAATATTCAACAAGGAGGGGATAAAACACACTTTCACCAATCTGTACTGCATTGTAGCATCTCTATTGGTACGCATAAACACACACACACACACACACACACACACACAGATTAAGGACGTGTGGGAAATGTCTGCGCACACACGAAACCGTGCAACACACACACACACACGCACACACACACGGCTCTATTTTATCAGCTAAATAATGGTGTTTGCCAGATGTGAAGCTGTCTCTAATATGGAGCAGAGGGGGCTTGGATGCAGCACCTGACATAAATACTACTGCAGCACACTTTATATAGCCAGGATTACACTGATGTATTGGGCTACAAAGTTTAAGACACTATACACTGGCAAGTCTGTAGGGAAATCTTAATACAAGAGTGCAACACGAGAGAACTAAGGCTTTATCTGACATAGGCAGTTACTCTAATGCCCTTTGTTTTATGATGCCATTTTATCATATTGCAGAAAGAAGAGAGGCCTGTTGTTGCTCTGCCTGCATTTGCCATGTTGATTTCTTGTTTGTGTGGTGGGGGAATGCTCCTCATGTGCATGGGGAACACAGTATAATGTGTACTGCCCCCCCCCCTCCCCCTCTGGCCAGTTTTCTACTCGAGCCCATTATAAAATGCTCCTATTAGCTCATGCCCTGTCTTTGTTATGGCTAATGGCAACAGGTATATAGTAATGGTGAACGTTTAACAGACACAAGTCCACTTGGCCTGTTTTTTATATAAAGAGGATGAACTATGGACTACCTTTAATTTTAGCTTCATTAGACGTAATGGCTGGACCTGTCATTATGCCTTATGAATGCTTTGAGGGATTTTGTCAAATTTGGCACAAACGGAAGCTGCGTTCCAATACCCATACTATCTACTATTTAGTATGGTAGAAAAAAGGTTTAGGATGTTCTGATTCTTGTGACCAGATTTAGTATGGTTACTACATCCGGCCGAGACTTTTAGTGTTGAAAACAGCCTCATATTTGGGCGATTCTGACCCACAATCCAGGGCGCACCGGAATTGACAACACATTAATGGAGCCTCTGTATGAAAACAACCGGGGATGCGACGGATATAAAAGCAAGAGGCAAGATCAAGGAGCCATGTTATGATGAAATAAATAAGTAAAAGCATGTCCCGAGTGTATGCCTTCTGCATCCTAACTAGATTCTGTTCATGGTCAGGTGTATTATGTAGAATATAAGGGGAAAAAAAATCTGCGATTTGGAACGCAGGGTTACATTTGCATTAGAGGATGAACTGGGTACATTTTGGAGGTCAAAGGTCAATGTAACTGTGGCCTCGCGTATTGTGAACAGGGTTGTTTTTCCAGCCATGCACATGTCTATTCAGACTCCAAGATGAAGTCATTCCATTTTTGGAGGTTAAAAGTAACATCGACCTTACATATTGTGAGGTTGCTTGGACCTTGTACCAAATTGCAGCTTCTCAGGAGCTTTACCTACTTTAAAGCATTGCCTACCACCTCTGTGCTTTCATGGTTTGGCAGTTGTATGCCTTGTCGAGGTACATAACCGACAGGCAGTATTTCTAGTTTTGCTGTGAGGTTTGCCATGCCTGAGGTGAGTGCTAGCAGCCCTAGGCACTTTTCTGTATTGGTTTCATTGAATTATATATCTCCACCCAGCGGCTCCGGGGAAGATGTAACAAAACATTTGTTGTTCTGAAACAAAATATTGTGTCAGTCACTTGATGCTTATAAGGCATAAACTAACTGTTGATATGTATGTATTTACGGTTAGTTAATGCTTGGTTAACCATTAAGTATGCTTAGTTAGCTAATGCTTAGTTAATCATTAATTAAGCTAACTGTTACTTAATGCTTTGTAAATTAGTAATATGCTCATGGTTGATACTTACCAAACACTTCTGAGTTCATAATGGAACCTTTCCACTTACTGACATGTAAAAGGTTGATTACATTCACATAGACTACATATTCTACAATTCCAGAATACAGTATGTTATTATACATAAGGGTACTTTGTTTCCATCCACGCAAGCAGGCTACAATTAGTTAAATGAGTTGTTTTCCAAACCACTTTGTTTAGAGCTTAACTGAGAAGAGAAAGTTCCAAATGAGTCAAAAGAAACTTTGGCAACTATGTTAGGGTCATAGAAAAGAAGAGCGAAGGAGATCAATCCATCCTTCTAGTCTTCTTTTTCTCCTTAGCTTGTTTGTTGTTTGGCTGTTAAAGGCTCTATAAATGAGATGGAAAGAGACTGGGAGAATATCTCATTGACTGTGCCTCTGCCTCTCTGCGGTGTTGTTCGTTAGCAGAGCAGATGGTGTGAGTGAGCAGGCCGGTCATTTCTAAATCAATAGCTGGGCACATGGGAGTCACTGTGTGTATTTGGAAAAAGCCCATAACACTTACACTGTAGCACGCACACACGCACGCACGCACACACACACACACACACACACACACACACACACACACACACACACACACACACACACACACACAGGCATTTCCAAGCGCACAAACTGTTCACAACACCCATGCGCACACTAAAAAAACTGTGAACAAAAACGTAGAAATAAATACACATTCGTGCAAGCACACACATCGGCAAATACACGGCAAAACAGTCAAGGCAAGCACTGTACAATATTTCTGCGCACACACGCTCTCACACACACACATGCACACACACACACACAATGGTGGGGGCAGAGGATGAGGCGAGGGAAGGAGATGGAGAGTAAACCAATAGCCCTGCAGCTTATTTCTGCAGACAAGCTGTTGTTTAATACGACTGTAGCACCGTGGGCCCCCGACAATCATTCTAAACCTCCAGAGCCTGCTCCACTGGAGGAGATGCAAGTGTCTCTCTCTTTTTCTCTCCCCCCCCCTCTCCTCATATGTTCCACTGCTTTTTCTTCTCCTTTTTTCTCTCTCTTCATCCCTACCACTGTAAGGGAATGGCAGCGTCAACTGGAGGTGGGGGAAACACTTTAATGTATCATTTATTAATAATCCACAACAATGGTTGTTTCCCAGTTCTGTTGTGAAGTGTTGACTAGTCAGTAAGACATGAGGATATTTAGAACAGAAAAAGGGAGATTTTAAAATCTTCTGTGATTCTGCCAATCCCTTGCTCACGTGTGGTGTTTGTCTGCTTTTTGTGTTTGACTCCAATTTAAGGCGAGACACGCCAGGCAAAAACATTGTTTTCAAGCACTGGTCAGTTCTGAGAATGTTGTTTATTTTGCTTCCATAACATGTCTTTCTTTCATACTAGTATAATAAAAATGTCCAAAATGTAAATGTAAGTGTTCCTTTGACTCAACCTTGTCTGTTTGTATATTTCTCCTATTCAACCATCTTTAACGACTATTATCTCAACATCAGTAGAGCACTATTCACATCTCACCCTCTTTTTTTGGACTGAGAAACTGAATTTGCAATGCTAGAATGTACACTTGACATGAAACATGTCATCCAACATTTGAAAAAAAAGGAAGTTTTGGTTCAACATGCAGGAACAACAGAAACTAAGCCAACAGAGACTGTTAACATGGATTTGTTCAATTGGAAAAGATATAGCTCATGTAGTTGGTCCTGTTTCAGAGATAGAAAAACATGGAAAACCGTGACGATACATGGGTGTATCAAATGTATTAATCATAGCTTATAATGAAAGAAAATGCAAGTTGAAATGTCAATTCTGACTCACACACACACACTGTTAAATTCTATTTAACAACATACGTTATATTGTATGAAGGCGTATAAATAAAAATAAAAAAGCTTAATGCTGGTACCTCCAGGGTTATTGTAAATTGATCACAAGAACATCAGGTTAACATACTATGGAATGACACATCACAGTTTAAAACCTATTCACTGAGTAAATGCTCAGGGGCCCAAAGCAAAACGGGTTAAATATTTACAACCCAATGACACCACTGTTGTCCAAATATGATGGAGGGTCACATATGCTTTCCTGCACTAGAAAATTAATTTAACTTATACTGTGGGGACGTCAGCTAAAAGCTTTAATCATTTAATTATTCTTTAGGGGCAAAAAATTATTTAAAAAGGCAAATAATCCATTTTGTGTCTGAATGATAGTGTTTTTTTTATCCTTGTGAAAATGGCTGTTATACAAGGAAATAATAAAAACATAAACATCACAGCCTTAACAAAATGTTTGAACAGTGTAGGTGTGCCTACGCGTTTTTAGAGATATACAACATAGTGTATTCAAAACAGCAGTGAAAATTATTCATTGCTGTATTCATTGCATTTTTTTTTTTTTTTTTTTTAACCTTTATTTATACAGGTATATCCATTGAGTCCGAAGACTCTTTTTCAAGGGAGACCTGTTCCCATTTACACGTTACCAGTCACACTCACATTCATACACTGATAGCAGGCTAACTATCGACATTCACACGACATTTACTCATGGTTGCTTTAATTCATTGGTTGTGTGTATGCATGTTAGTAGCCGTGAGTTGTTTGTGGTTCTCGTAGTTTTTAAACTTGATGAAGTGGTTTGTGTGAATGAAGTATGGTGTTCACTGCTAAAGAGTCAAAGGACTTAGTAGCAGCCACTAGATTTGAAACTTATTTCATCAATTGGCGTTTCTGCCCTCATTTAAGTGGGTTCCCTGAGTAGAATTTAGTAAATGTTAAATTTTGTTCCTAGGTATAACTACTGATATTGTGTGATCAGCTGTAGTTGACGCCAAACAATAAACAAAGAGCTGCGTGCCGGAATTTGTCTCGAAACACATGACACTCTTGTTTCTCAAATCTCTTGCCCAATCAACGGACTGCAGGTTGTAGCTCCACCTCTTTGGGACGCCTCGGTACCCCTACGGAAGGGTGACAAAAATAGGCACAGCACTTTTCGCCTATTTTTTTACTCTTCCATTCAACTTTTGACATTGTAAACGCAAATGAAAGCGTGACAAGCTACACATCCCAGCAACAGCATTCATCTTTTGCGTTGCCATGTTGTAAATGGAAAAATTGGACAAAACAAGCAGCTGTCTCACCCCACACTGACTTATATATGTTTTTCCAGACAGCACTCTTTGGTCGGGCCATTACATATCTGAAATCAAGTCTGATGCAAGCAAAGGTGTCCCACCCATATCCTTAATCCCAGTTTAAATCTTAGTGGAATATAAGAGTTGACCAAAACATGTGTTGAAACAGTTATTACAGCTTATTTACTGCTTAAAGGAGAAGTAAGTGATATTCTTTGGTTAATATATGTGTTAAATCACTCTATATTTATACAGCAATTACGTGTACGCTTATACTACTAGTATGCACAGTATGTGTGTGTGTGAGAGCCTTGCTCACAGGGTGCTGTGATGCGTCTAGTGCAGCATGCTAGGAAGCCGTTGCATGTAGGGATGCATGTGACCTCCCTCCCTTAGTCCCTGCCGCTGGCCAGCCCAGTCCTGGGTAAAGGAAGCCGAGTGCGTAAGTCTTCCGAGGTCAGTACATAGCCTCTCCTCCACCAAGACCCCTCCAGTGCCTCCCCGCGGCAGCACACGGTAACTGGTAGTCTTGCGACACCAGGCTGAACTGGTATGGGATCTCGGAGCAGCAGTGGGCCCCAGAGGTAGGTAGCCAAGGCCCACCAGGTGTGGACACGTCCTGACTACCGCCATCCACTGCCCCAGTGCCTCCTGGGTAAACCTTTGGTTTCATGGCTACGGGACGAAAAATCAGTGGAGAAGACCCGCGTTAGGCAGACACCAACGGACCGGTGCTCTGGCAGTCCTCTGCAACCCCGCCTGGCCGAAGGTCGTCTTGAGCTTTTCATGCCACTGGAAGAGGTCAGTTGGGCCCATAGACAAAGTGAGGATACGGACTGCGCACCCCTACCATCACTAATCAATTCATTCATTGCGCAGGCATTTGCCCCCCAAAGAAACATTCTATGCCTCCCTAAACTCCGCCATAGGCAGAACACCTACTGCTGACAAGCTTATTCTCCTTGGGGACTTCAACGCGAGAGTAGGCTCTGACAGCGAGCTATGGAAGGGAGTCCTTGGTCAGCACGGTGTTGGCCAGATCAATGATAATGGCCTCCGCCTTCTCACTCTCTGCTCTGAACATCAGCTGGTCATCACAAACACCTTGTTCCAACTAAAGGACAAATTCAAGACCTCCTGGCAGCACATCGTCCGCAGTGTGGACAGGAAGGAGGTGTTAATCTCTAGGGCCATGCGGGGAGCTGGACTGACCACCGACTGATCAGAGCCAAACTCCAGGTGGATATCCGTCCCCAGCTCAAGAAAACACCGGCAAAGAAAAGGCTCAACTGTGACGCACTAAAATCCAACCATTGTGTAGATCAGTTGAGGGCCCAGCTTGCAACAAACCTCTCTGCAATCCCTGATACCCCATCAGACCCCGACATCAACGCCACCTGGAGTTCCCTACATACTGCCATTTATCAGGCAGCAGAAACATCAATGGGATTCACTAGGCGTAAACACCAAGACTGGTTTGACAACACTTCCCCGGATATCCACAACCTCCTCCAGTCAAAACACAAAGCACATACTGCTCTCCTAGCTAACCCACAATCCCCTACTGCAAAGACTCACTACATCTCCATCAGAGCCGAAGTACAACACACCCTCAGACTCATGGAAAATGACTGGTGGACCAGGAAAGCCAGCGAGATACAACTCTACACTGACACAAATAACACTTTTCCTCTGGGGACCATAGATGGATTCTATGATGCCATCAAATCCATCTATGGTCCCCAGAGGAAAAGCACAACACCAGTACGATCGGCTGATGGACTCACCCTACACAAGGACACTCAACAGATCCTGGACAGATTGGCTGAGCATTTCAATATTCTCCTCAACTCCCAAAACACTTCCAACCCATCCATACTTGCAAATTTCCTAAACGTCCGCCTTGTTCACTATCTGGATTCCCCGCCCAGTTTCACTGAGGTTCAAAAATCCATGCAAAGTCTCAAAAACAACAAGAGTCCTGGGCCTGATGGAATCCCTGCGGAAGTGTTTAAACATGGTGGCTACCTCCTCACCCGTCGGCTTCACCAGCTAATAAATAACATCTGGTCCTCGGAAACCATCCCGCAGGAGTGGAAGGATGCAGAGATCATCACCATCTATAAGAGAAAGGGCGACAAAGCTGACTGTGGCAACAGCAGGGGAATCTCCCTTCTCTCTGTTGCTGGCAAAGTGCTAGCCAGAGTCATGCTCTTTCGATTGGTCCTCTCACATTTCCGAGGACATCCTACCAGAGTCACAGTGTGGGTTTAGGAGAGACCAAAGTACTACGGACATGATCTTTGTAATTAGGCAAGTACAAGAAAAATGCCGTGAACACCACAAGGATCTGTACGTAACCTTCATCGACTTGTCCAAGGCATTTGACACCGTCAACAGGAAACTCCTCTGGGAATTATTGGGAAAGTTGGGGGATCCACCAAAGTTCCTCAACATTCTTAAAAATCTCCACGATGGAATGCAAGCCTGTGTTTGCATCGGAGGCCAGAAATCCCCCTCTTTCAATGTGAAAGTAGGGGTCAGGCAGGGCTGTGTCCTAGCCCCTGTCCTGTTCAACATGTTCCTGTCCGCAGTCACCCTCCTCTCACACAAAGCCCTGGAAACCACAGACGGTGTTCACATCCAGTTCCAACTGGATGGAAACCTATTCAATATCCGGCGCCTGCAGGCCTTCACCAAAATCACCACAAAACAAATCCTGGAGCTCCAGTACGCTGATGACTGCGCACTCCTCGCTCACACACCAGATGCTCTGCAACGGACACTTAATGTGGTAACCACCATATACAGTGCCCTTGGACTCAAAGTCAACACATCCAAAACCCAGATAATTGTGCAGCAAACATACCACCAACCGGAAGTGCCTATCTTCACTGTTGACGGCCAAAAGCTCACAATCGTCCCGCACTTCACCTACCTTGGAAGCGTCCTCTCACCCACCTGCAACATCGACAGTGACATCCAGGTCCGCATAGCCCTAGCCTCCTCTGCCTTTGGTAGGCTTAAAAACAGAGTCTTCCTAAATAGAAACCTGACAGTTTCTACAAAAGCAGCTGTATACAAGGCAGTCTGTCTGTCCACACTGCTGTACAGCTCAGAGGCCTGAACACCATATCAAAGGCACATCAGAACACTTGAGGAATTCCACATCTGCTGCCTGCAAAGGATCCTGGGTGTGTCCTGGGAGGACAGAGTCCCTCATGTGGACATCTTCAACCGCACCCACACACCAAGCATCGAAGTGCTCCTTGCCCAAAGACACTTGCGTTGAGTCGGCCATGTAGTCCGCATGCCCACCCAGCAACTCCCCCGCCAGATCCTCTATGGCCAACTTCAGGAAGGTCGTAGGTCTGCTGGGGGACAGCGAAAACGGTACAAGGACCACCTCAAAACCCTCCTGAAGCGCTGTGACATCCAGCCAGCATCCCTGGAAAGCCTGGCTGCCGACCGTCCCACATGGCGCTCAGCCAGCCACCAGGGTGTAGCACACCTACAGGAGCAGACCACTGAGAGGAGAATACAGCGGCGTGCACAGAGACACCAGCGCGCTGCAGGGGCCACCCTCTCATGTACAGACTACATCTGCTCCACAAACCATGTGGGTCGCGCATCGGCCTCCATAACCACATGAAATGGCACCAACGTAACCCCCCATAATAACCCAGCTCAAGTAGAGCAACGTCATCATCGAATACGATGGACAGCCATAAGCAAGTATGCACAGTTCATAACACAGGTCTCCCAGTCATTCAGCTTTGCAGCAATTGCCAGATAACATTTTGAGTATCCTGCTTGTTTTATCCAATCAGGAGACAGAGCGCTATAAAGAGGCGGGTCTCTGTGCCTGTGAACGATGACTCGCTGCTCTCCATCGCGGCACTATCTGACAAAGACGGCTGTGTGTTCGTGTGGTGGTGACGTAGGGACGAGGGAGGGGACTGCTAACTGCAGTCACTGACAGGAAGTTAGCTAAAAGGACCATATCACTTACTTGTCATTTAATAACGAGCAGCACTCTAAGAATGGACAAACACATACACATCTGCACAATGACATGACACTATACTTTCTTAACAATCAATTGTCACAGTGACAAAAAAAATAGAAAAGGTAAAAAAAAATACCCATCAATATTCTTTAAACGCTGTTCCATGCTCTATGCACTTCAACAGACCGAAATGAAACAGTGTACTGTCTGCCACTGGGGGACAAGAGGCACAATCGGTGAGTAAAGCGATGTGAAAATGAGTTTGTACCCAGAGGAGCTAGTGTGTGTGTGTGTGTGTGTGTGTGTGTGTGTGTGTGTGTGTGTGTGTGTGTGTGTGTGTGTGTGTGTGTGTGTGTGTGTGTGTGTGTGTGTGTGTGTGTGTGTGTGTGTGTGTGTGTGTGCGTGTGTGTGTGTGTGTGTGAAGTTATCCTCCGTTCCACCTCTGAGTGAGCTTGGATAACAGGCGGCAATCTGGGGCTGAAATTAAAACCGTGGTTGAGGAGGAGGATGGCTGACATGATCAAGCCCACTGGATTCAAATTAGGAAATAGTAATTATGATTAATTAATCTTCAGTAAATCCCCCACTGAATGTATAGCCACGCAACTGGAACTATTGGAACTGTGACTCTCCAGCGTTTTACATTTTGTCTGTTTGTGAGTCCTACAAATCTTTGAGAAATGTAAGGCTCAATAATAAGACACAAATAGGTGCGAATGACGTCAGCAATATAATAAAGGTAATTGACTGCTGATACGTTGAGTTTTTTCCTGCTTTTGGAAAATGACTTCAAACTAATCGGCCGTCACCTCGTAACGAGGGCAGATTAATAAGCCGTAGAGTAATGTTCTGCCTGCGACATACAGCGGGTATATTCACCCCGAATAAATCAACAGCCTTATACTACAGAGTACATAATGAAGAGGGAAAAAAAGCAAGTCTGATGAATGCAAGCTGTGCTCAGCTCCGGGGGCAACTTAATTGTGAAAAGGCCGAGCCAAAAATGGGAAGATGAGCAAGGGGGCAAAATAAGCAAGGCAATTCATCAATTAGTTTATGAAGTTCCTTCCCCCTGAAGGTGTGAAGACATGATTAGAGGTCACGACACAAGAGGTGTGTGTTGTTGTTTTTTGTTCATAATGAGCTTGTAGTTTTACCCAGCTCATTGGAAGAAAATGGGTTTCAGTGTTTTCATTTGCTTTATAGTATTGCTGTTTGCCATATACGTATATCCCTTGAATTTGTTAAAAAATAATTAGTATTGATTCATGGAGATTAATGTTCCTTATAGCCGCACTAATATCACAGTAATTTGAACCAGGTCTATTTAGTTTAGATAATTGCATGTGCACACTAACTCTTCAGCAGCCCAACAAGTTGAACATGGATCACATTGATTCACCATGGCACTAAGTACTAGCCTGGCTCCGCCCGCCCGCCTACTTCCGGCCAAATTTCATTTTCCCTTCAGTAGTCAGTCTGGGTGTACAGCCCATTTCCCAGATTCTCCGGAGAATCTACGATCGTGCCAATCAGCGAACAGAGGGAGTGGCTGAGACCGCTCCAGTTTCAGTTGAATGCTGCGTTCCTTTATCCTCGGAAGAAGGAGATTTCCGACTTGGTAGTTCCGAGTTCCGACCTGTCTGTGTTCCAGTGCATCTGCTCGGGAAAGTATGGACGCCTAAAACCTTTCTCGTCCAAATAACTAAACGTTAGGCTCTAACAAGTTACTGTTGCCAGGTACCGGTAGATTCATAGACTACAATATTGTAGTGAAGTGGGAAATTTCCGAGTTCCCTGTCCAACTGGAAGGCACCATCAAAAGCCGGCTCATGACACACGTGATGACCAAACGTTATGCGATTGGTTGGCTAATCCAGAGTGGCACTGGGCAGATCCAATAGTTTTAAACTTCGACAGACACCCGCCTCCAAATGAGTGAACGTTTGCCAATTACAGCACTTCCAGACCTTCTGTACAAATGAAATGAAGTACGATGGTCTGGTAACACCAGGCTAACTAAGTACCAGTGTGGGTACAACAATCTGGCTGACATGGACTCATACCAGAATTATGCTTCTTTAAAGTTACACATTAATGTAAATCCATGCTGATAAGGATGTTACAAGTAACCCATGATGTAACACAAGTCCATTAATCAGTCTTGGACACTGCACTAACTGTGGTTCCTAAAAACAAGTCTAGTCAGAGCCATGGTTAGATGTTTTGGTAAACGTATTTAATATGCTGAATTAAGCCTTAGGCCTGCAGCTCAATAGTTACCAAAGCAATTAATAATTGTTTCAATATGTTAAATGAAATTTGAAAAATAACAAAGTGTAATAATGGTCATATCTAGTCATTCAAAAGCATGGCAAAGTAGGGATTTCCCTGCAGGCATAGACACACAAAAAAGCACATGCAAATTCAGAAAGGCCATCTATTATCAGATGACCTCTTCTGTTGGGTGAAATAGGGCGGGCAATTTAAAGTGGGGATCTTTACAAATTATAGACATGGCAGATTGACACATGGTTTATTAAGAACACAGATAAACTGTGCAATTATTACAAATCACATAGGTCTCTCGTGTGAATGGCACTTTAGTAAAGGTTCCTCTGTAAACAAGCCTTTGTTCAGACTGAATATAGATGGGTTTGAGCCTTACACCTTCGTCCTATTTTCATCAGTAGCATTGTGTTGGCCTTTATGGTTTTGTTTTTGTTTGAATAATGTCCTTATCTACAGTCATGTGAAGCTGTACAATGCTCTATCTCCATTTAAAACATTTTTAAATAATATTAATATTAGAAACTAGATTAAAAAAGCACAATCCGACAACTTTAAGAGACTTAAATTACTGGGATATTGCAAAAAAAAAAATATTCTTAAGATTTGGAACAAAGAGATAGCCCGCTGTTTTGACATCTGTCTCACAGAGTTCTCCAGTACTTTATATATGGAGAAAACTGAGATTTCTGGGAAAGCAGAGAAATATAGATATGTCAGCCTTTCCTTGACTATATAACAGTACTGAAGGGACCTACATGACACCTCATTTACCTTTTATTGTCTGCTTAACATTTGCCTTTAGTTTAAACAATGTAATTGGAAGTCCTTAGAAACCTGTAAAGTAGAGTACGCCATGTTAGTTGTTTGTTTTATTTTGTCTTTTGTTTTTGTGTTCCTTTTTTCAGTTTTCTTTTGTGTATGTTCTCTAAAATAAATAAAGTATTTAACATACATTTTCAAAAAGCAAGTCTGCATCATGATGTGTTGGATACCATTCAGTTGTTATGTTGAATCAATCTTCGCAGGCTGCAGTGATGCATGGATTATTTACAACTCGGGGAGTGTTTTTTCCAATAGGCCACAGAGATGGGTTAACCAGACACCACATTTCTCTCATTGTCCTGTGACATTTCACTTATTGATAATTTATGTGGAAAAAGCATTGAGCTCAGATTAGCAGTGCGAAGAAGTAATCACAATTTATGGCCTTAAAAGGGCAGGGCCATCAGGCCACACACAAGCACAGGATAAAGAATAATGCCTGGCAGCCTTTTCCCATTTAACCAACACTGGCATTTCTCTCTATCAGTCAGGAAGCACATGATAAAAAGGAACTATAGGGGCAAGTGCCTTAAGCCTGTTACATACTCCGCGAGAAGAAAGAACAAAGTTCTCGGTGACAGAGCTGCGAGAAGAAAATTACGTCATTTTCTTCTCTCAGCTCTTGTTTAGCTGTTCTCGCAGCTTGTTCTCGACACATCACCCGGGCCGAACTTTCTTCTCGCAGCTTGTCCGAGAACTATTGTGTGATTGGTCAGTCTGAAGTTAATGAGGAAAGCGAAGTGAAATCAGCTGGCGCTACTGAGTCAATTACCATGGTAACAATGCGCCGCGGTGAGGAGTTCGGCAGTTGAGTTCTCGTGAAGTATGTAATGTCAGACCAGAAAGAACTTCTCGCAGCTCTGTCACCGAGAACTTTGTTCTTTCTTCTCGCGGAGTATGTAGCAGCCTCTCGTGTATTTCACTGTAGATCAGAGCAGTGTGAACACACAAGTGGGTAGTCTTGAGTTACATGTAGGGGAGAACGGGGTAATATGTCACATGGGTAGGTTGTCACAACTGTTATATCTCAGAACCAGAAGGTGCTGTCTGTTAAATGTTGATATGTAAATATCCACAACTGGGATCAGAGGTCACCTACATAGTCTTCCTTGGAGTTAGACTGCTGAATTTGAGGTGAGAGGACTGTTTGTGTTTTTCATGTCAAATTGAAAATATTTAGCTCCTCAGTATTTTTCTTCTAGGCTTTTACACATTGGGTTTATAACAAAACACTTGTTACCCTAAAAAAAGTGTGAAGGGTAAGCTATAGTTTAGATTGTTTTTAGCAAGCTAATTAGTTGTCAGATGGTTGTTGGCCTTGATGCTAGCAAGAAATACCAGTTGGGGTTGGTCGTCACATTTTTTGGAAGGTTGGTTGTCCAAAGGGTGCAGCCAGGAAAGGAACCCAATAACAAAAGAAAATGTCAAGTCGTATCCTCATTGACACAATCTCTGCTTAGTTAGTGAGCAGACCCTACATTTGCCATCACTGTAACTCAGATAGTGAATGTGTGTATCTTAGTTGAGTAGGCTATTATTGTTAGACCTACAGTACAGGCCAAAAGTTTGGACACGCTCAATGCGTTTCCTTTATTTTTATGACTAGTTACAATGTAGATTCTCACTGAAGGCATCAAAACTTTGAATGAACACATGTGGAATTCTTTGCTAAACCATTTCAGGTGACTCCCTAATGAAGTTCATTGAGAGAGCACCAAGGGTTTGTAGCGCTGTCAATAGTCGTGAAATAAAGAAAACGCATTGAATGAAAAGGTGTGTCCAAACTTTTGGCCTGTACTGTATTTGTTTTGTTCTTTATGTTGTTACATACAGTAGGTTGGTCTTAATATGGATTTCCTTTGTGTTTATTCATTGCTCATTTTGTGTTAAGATGTATAAAGTTATGTAGGCCTATTTTTCAACTTGACAATGAAATTAAACTTTCAAATTTAGTTCTGCTTCATTGCCTTCTTTTTAAGATTTTTCCCATTTAAGATAACATTGTGACAAACAACCCCATAGTGTGTGACAACTGACCCCTTGATGGGGTTGGTTGTCACAATGTGTTAGAGTGTCTCTGATGGTACATTCTTCTTTATTACAATAAATTAGAAAAAGTGAGGGGTACACATTTCAAGCCAACACCTTAAGCTTCAATTTAATGTAGGAATGACTATTGAAAGATGTTTAGGTGATGAGCAATTCTCAATAGAGTAAAAAGTGTGCCTACTTACTCGGTCTCCCCTACTTGGTAACATATACCCGGGTTAATGTAATGTGTTTATCCAATTTGTAGTTGTAATGTATAACACTACTCTAGCTGGAGTGCAGTTTTACTGAAGAATCTATTGCTCTGTATCATTTAATCATAATGCTTCTTTTGTGTTGGCCCATTTATCGTTTTAATCTAAATGCATTGTACAATCTGTAAACAGGCTAGTAGTCTATTGGACTAATGCTTTTGAACAATACAGACAGACATGAATTGCACATGGACACCACTGACACCCACACATCCTCCTCAGGTTAATCCAATGAAGCTATATGTAATGGATAACAACTGCTTAATATCACATCATTATCTCTTGATTATCCTAAATGAGTTTGGTGGCTTTACTTTCAGCCACTTTCCCATCATCCCTCTGCTATTGCCTACGGTGGCCCTGAAGTGCAAAACTACAACAGCAAATCACACAACACACAACGCAGCATTGGTGAGACTGAAATGGTCATATATGCATAGAGTCAAACTAAGTAGGGAAAAGTTTCCTTTCCTGTTGTTGCTCGCTACAACTGAAGTTATTTGGTAGACTAACGTACTATTTCAGTGGTTGTCACTATAGAAACAATATTTCTAACTTTGAGGGCAATTTTACCCCTACCCTACCCACCCACCTTTGGATAAGACAGAAAAACCATGAATATAGAGTGAAGTGTAGAGAAGGGGTGACATAAAATGGTATTATTAAATCCCCAACAGTGTTCACACAAACAGTCAGTGGCTGTCCTTACAACTGTCCACCTACTGTATACTGGATGTCCCATTGAAACACTATAGGGAGCCACCAGGCAAACAGTATGCAGTGTCTTTTTTTATTTTTATGTTCGAGTGTGCTGCTGTGTGGAAGGTAATAAATCATGTCTCCATCTGCCTGTAAGAAGGCTCCAGACACTTTAATCATTCCGTATTCTTGTGTGTTTAGCCATAATAATTTGGCTCTATCATGCAGGGACAGTCCTGCCCGTGATTTATGTGTGCATGTTTGTGAGAGGAGAGAGAGAGAGAGAGAGAGAGAGAGAGAGAGAGAGAGAGAGAGAGAGAGAGAGAGAGAGAGAGAGAAGAAAAGAGAGAGAGAGAGAGAGAGAGAGAGAGAGAGAAGAGAGAAGAGGAAGGCAAGCCAGAACACGGGCTGCTGTTTTGGCTTGTTTTCTAACTTCCTCCTCAATCTTTCATACTGGTGTCTACGTGTTATCTGTTCATTTCCTTATTGAGTTTCCCCCGTCTGTGTGTGTGTGTGTGTGTGTGTGTGTGTGTGTGTGTCTGTCTGTCCCTGTGTCCATATGTTGCACATTATTAAGGCTGGAACAGAGCTGAACAACACAGAATAACTTTTGCTCTCTAAATCAAATGCAAAATTCATTCACAATCAGAATTTACAAACCTTACTAATCACTGGATTGTTCCACGTATGATTATCCAATCCAACTGAACTGAGCTTGTTTTTTGAAAATACATTAAAACGGTAATTGTTCCCCCATCCTGTGGAAGCAGTGACAGTCCCACTACCTTTGTGACTGGGTACTAATGGTGAAAAGTCCATATGTTCTATTTAAAAGAAAAGCAGACCAGAACCAGACGCCTCTGCAAATGAAAAAAAGAGAGCCAGTGACAGTACATGTCTTTTCAGCTGTACCAAGCAGATGCTGCAGTCTGCTGTAATGTGTTGAACAGTGGAAACAGGTGACACCTCGCCACCGAGAGAAAAGGGAGGGAGGGCAGCCATTGAAGAGCAATCACACAAGAGAAATGTCATATTTGCATATCTCAAAAATACATCACAGGACAGCCATAAAGGGGCCCGTGAACACACAGTTTTGCATATTGAGAGAAATTTCCGACGCTTCAGAGAGTGCTGTTTATGTACAATTTTAAGAGGGAGATAAAGGTTGCAATGGCAGGGAGGGGAGAGACGTATCACTCGCACTGGTGAAAACCAAAAGCTAAAATCCAAGGGGAAGACTCTTTTTCTTTCTATTTTTTTCATACAACGCACTATGGCACCCCCTACACACACACACTAGGGTTGCCGCGGTAGTAGGTGTTACCGGTGTTACTCGGTGTTGAGGCTCACACCGGTGGGAGCCTCAACACCGAGCAACACCGGACAGTCTAGGCATATGCCTATTAAAAAACAAAATAGACATAAAAGCCAATTGGTTCAATTTTGCGTGACGGCGGCAGTTCATTTGGCTAAATAAAAAACTAGTATGGCTAAGGCTACTCTAAATTCTAAGTTATAATAAGGCTACTCAGAAAACAATGAAACTGAAAGTGTCTGCTCCGCTCCGTGCAGCGCAGAGCCGCGTCACAGCAGCGGATCTCCCGTAGAGAGTTTATAAGACGATGGCGGAGGACTTGGCTTCAAAGCCCAAAGCAAACGCGCCTATTTGGCAATATTTTTGATGAAACCCCAATACTAGGGAACCTGAAAACGTAGGCTAAACTAGGTAGTCTGCAAACTGTTGAAGATTCAGCAACGGGAGGTAACCGGAGGTAACACACACACACTCACACACCCGCGCCTACACAGCGGCAGGCTGTCTGTGTGCTGCTGCTCCGTGTTGATGACAGCTTGCGGTGAAAAAATTATAAATTGTAAAGTGTGTGGGGGGGGGGGGGGGGGAGGGGGAGAGAACATGTTAAGGCCCCAGTGGAAATCACGCCGCAAATATAGGCCTATCCGTGGTAGCTTCACTCAAAACATTTGGAGCTGAAGCCCCGGTAAAATGACGTCGCGTCACCGACACACCTCAAAGTGCACGACAACAGTTATTGATAACACTGTAGAAAGTTGATATGGGTTGGTATGAGTCAAGGATCACACCGAGTTTAAACGAGTGAATTTAATCCAAGCATTCAATAAACTGCGCTCCGATCATGGCTCTGATAGCCTACAGACAGGTAAAAGTGAAGTAGCCCACCAGTCATTCTGATTCGATGAGGCAACACAGTACGGTGGCTCTGGTGGCTCATATTGAACAAATTGCATAATAATTTAACCAAATGATCTACAAACACTAAGCATTTGTTTTGTTCAAGAATAAATTGCGCGATCTAATGTTTAAGATCAAAGTAAGCGCCTACAGAGCCGACGGACCGTCTTTTGAATTCTGCGGTGAAGCCTAATAATAATTTTTTTATTTTTTATTTTTTTAAGACCCTGTCTGGTGGTGTTACCGGTAACACCGGTGTTGACGCACGTGTATTACTCGGTATGAAAATGTCCACACCGCGGCAACCCTAACACACACAAACACACAGTGCTAGACTCAGCTGCAGTTTGTCAGGAGTGATGTCGACCTTTGTTGGACCCAAAACCCAAGTTTTTTTTTTTTTTTCACTGGATGAACCTTTAATAGGAAATATGCTGGAATTAAAAAGTACCCAATGTTGCCAGCAAAGCCATGTCAGTTGGGCCAATGATTGCCTCTGGTATAAGCACTTCCACTCAGGCCTAACTTCCCCTGTTAATAGAAGTGTGTTAATGAAGAAGTCAGCCATTTTTTTTCCCTTTCAACCCATCTGTTTCCGTCACACTCCGCCAATATCTCAATTAGGACGCTCTCTGACACAGGTCTGACACTTGAAGCCCTGTCATCTCTACACACTCCTCTACCAAACACTGGGCCATCTTGTTTTTCTTTTTGATTTGATTAAAATAGATTAATTAATGTACCGTGTGCAAACGCTGTTGTTTGTGATTAACGAGGCAGCGACACGTAACGGGCTGGCAGACGGAGGAGCCCGATTGGCTAAGCCCTCCCTCTCTCTCTCTCACCTGACTGTTTATAACTGGACTACTAACCAAACCTCATACAGAACTGGGCAGAGATGGTGTTAAACATGGTTCCAGATACTGACCATGCTGTGTCTGAAATCGCGCACTTCTGTACTTACACTTACTTTTTTGAGTGCACTTCACAAAAAAACGCAGAGTGCGCCAAAACGCAGTGCACTGTAAGTTCCTCTGTCGTGCACTCAAAACGGTCTAAAACTTGAGTGTGGAGCGATGGACACTTTCCACACTCAACGGCCGCCATCTTGCCTATGTAACGGAGAGGACGGGAGATTAAAATCAAAATAGAGGAGCTTGAAGCAATTATGGAGGCGGACACGCTCTACAAAAGTTAAATTACACATTTGTTTTGTTTTTCCGCGACTAATGTGCCTGTTTTGGCTATCGGTAATGCAAGCAGAAAAAAATACCACCGAAGAAGAACTGTCAAAATGCAAAGTCATTTCCGGTAGGTGCGCGACGGCAGTTTGGACAGTGCTCTGTAGAAATGAGAGCACTGCGTCTATAAGTAAGTGTACTGTAGGGATAATAAAGTGCACTCAATGTAAGTGCACTTACGTAAGTGCGCGATTTCAGACACAGCATAGGTCTTCACACATTTTCTCAAACACTTAAAATAGTCCCCTTGATTAATTTGATACAGCCCGGAACTGTTTCAGTAAGAAAAGACAGTGAGGAGTAAAGTAAAAAATGACAATATTGGAGTGATTAGCATTCCTAAGGTTTATTTCTCATACAGCATAGTAAGTTTGCTATGACGGCAGAGTTAAGAGTGGCTTAATATGAGTCCGGAGTGCTTCTGTGTTTGTGCCTGGGAGAGGTTATTCATTTCCCTGCCAGGGTTTTTAAACAGCACAGAGTCTACGCCGCGCACAAGCTGACCTCCATCCACTTCCACTGTACAGCTTCTGAAGGGAATACAAATAAGGTTTTACCACACAGCCCGAATAAACAAATGCTTAGTTTAACGGAGTGGCCTTTTACAGGGGGGGGGCTCAGTCAGTGCCCTTCTTTTTTTTTTTTTTTTACAATTTTCTCCATTTCCTGAAATGTCAGCTCTCCTCTGCACGCTGTTTATCATTTACTATCTAATTTTTGTCACTGAGAAAGACAGACGCGTTTTACTGGCCTCGCCGTTGTTTGTTTTTTTTATAGAGCAGTTATGGAGGACTTGGCCTTTTTGGGGCGGGTTGAACAATGTTCTGCTAGCACTCTGTCATTTTTCACTCTGTGACTTTTAGGAGCTTATGACGGATGGTTTCGCCCGCCTCCCAGCCTCTCCCACATAAAAAAATAAAATAAATGAGAACGGTATCGCTCAAAGGGGAAGGCCTGTAATGCACAAATAACCGGCGGACATTTTAGAATAAATGCATGGGCTATGGTAGTCGGGATGCGGGCAGACCTTTGAGTGAACCCTCAAATGGAGCCTTCTGTTTCCTATTTAGCCGATGCCTGTGATCCGTCATATATCCATACATGCAGACTGCTCTCCTCTAACCACACTGAAAGCTCTTTCTGATACTGGCAGGTGTGTGGAAGGGGAGAATAGTCAATCATATCCAGTGTTATATACCGATATAGTGGATTGCAGATATATACAGGGCTGAAATTGGTCTTTTATTAAAGGAATAGTTCAACATTTTGAATTTTTTAGCTCTCTGCCTCACTCTCCGGCTCAAGAAAAAGGCAACAGAAACCGTTCCTGTAACTGTGCATGCATTCTTGATATAGAAATAGGCAAAGGTGTCTCATCCAGGTTAGCTTAGCTCAAACACTGGTAGTAAAAGGGAGCAGGTAAAAATAGAAAGTTTACAACATCACTGAACGCTCCTGTGTGCTTGTTGGGACTTGTTTATGTACCACGTTATGTTGCGCTCTATGTGTTTGAGCTAAGCTAACCTGGATAAGAAACTTAACCCATTTTTTAGAATAAAATAAATAAAATGGTTGAACTATTCCTTTAAAACTCAGAACAAGTTCAGTTTGTTTGCTCTCCCTCCGAAACAATGAGTATTATGCAAGTTTTGCAGAACAGCAAAACTTTTCTTCATTCCATCACTGAAATTGGAATTAGGTTGTGTTATGGGTTTGTCCGTCCGTCTGTTATTAGCAAGATTTCGTTAGAAAGCGATTTTGGCTGTTTCTCTGGTGAACAGAGCTCTCAGTGCAAAGATCACTGTGTTCACATTTGGTCCAGAGCCAGATCTGGGACATCTGCTACATAAAGTATTTGCTTTCTTTTTGCTTTTTTTTTCTAAATCAATATTCTCAAAGTACTATGTTTGCGAAAAAGTTGAGATGCTTCTCCTCTCTGCATAAAACATGGAACGGCTTTTGGCAACTCTAATACTGTTGAATGCTAGCACACACAAGTCTGTAAGTGGCTTCGGTGCAGAAAAACACTGGTTCAGAGCCAAAGACATCACATAGACAACCATCAGCAGTGTGGAAAGATCGTAAGCACACACAAACACACACACACACACACACACACACACACACCACACACACACACACACACACACACACACATAGACCAGAAATGTAGTAGAACAGATAAGCTTCATTATCCGTCAAAAGTGAATGTAACACTGTTGCATTCGTACAGATTTTGTTTATATGTTAACATGTTTGTTTTTAACCAGCACCCAAGCCAGAAGTTGAAAAGAACTGGCCAGCTTGATGTTTACATGCATGAGTACAGGTGTGACATAGAAATAAGGGTCATGGGTCATTTGGAAGTGTGCCATATGCCCCTGTGTGTCCTAGCCCTTAGCACAATGCATTAAGATTAATTAATAATATGCTTGAATAAATAGTTTGCTTAATGCTGAGTAATTCTATGTCGTGACTCTGTGTCAGCAGAGTTTGATACATTATAAAGACTGTGGGGAGTGCCTCAACCACACACACACACACACACACACACACACACACACACACACCAACCACACAAGCATTATGTAGAGGTTCAATCATTTTGGCTGCATTCACATTGTGCTGTATCTGAACACAAACCTTTTGGCTGACACACTTGAGCAGTGAGCTGGGTGGACACTTGGTGGATTGAGGGGCGTCATAAATAAATCCAGGGTGTATGAGTCCTTAACACAACAGTCACCAGGGCTCCCTGGAAGAAGAGAGCCTGTATATCTCAATGGGACCTTCTTCTCTCTATATATATAATTAAAGGCGAATAAGAATGTCTATTCTGTTGCACACACTGGGTTCTCGTTTACTGCTATTCATTATGAATTCATCCTGGAAAGTGTTCACATCACCCTGCACATGGTTCAGATGTGAATTGAACTAAGCCTGAGGACTCTAGTCTGCTGGGAGTCATGCCACACTCTTGCTATGTTACTATATATCAGGGCTATTCAACCTCCTTAACAGGTGGGCCAAAAAGGAAAACCGCTGGGGGTTCATGGGCCACACATACAGTAAAACTGCCGATGAATCGCAACAAATAAATCGTACTCAAAGTAGTGTTAACTCAATAGATATAGTACTGCTAAATGGAATAAACTTGTCAGACACATTCCTTTCTTCTTCACTTTTAATTGTATCATAACAATTTGTTCTTACATATTTTGGACACATTTATAACAATTTTTATTCTTACATATTTTGGACACATTTATAATAACTCTTTTTGTTCTTACATATTTTGAACACATTTATAATAACTGTTGTTCTTATATATTTTCAACACATTTTTATAATTCAACAATGTTGTTTGAATCATCACAAAACAAAACTACTGTACATATGAGACATTTTTAGCCTGTTTCAGTCAGTGAGAGAAATTGCACTGTCTTGATTTTGCTATTTCAGCATAGTTTGGCTCATATGTTGTAAGGCCAATCCTGAGACAGCTTCTCATTGGTCATGGAGCAAATGTTACTATATAGTATATAGTAACATTCTTTGTAGCCGTATGTTGGGAAACCAAATCATTTATGTTCACAAGTAGGGACTGAATCTAAAACAAAGAACAGTGTAACTTTTTCCTATAAATGAATGTCGGTTACATTCAAGCCATGGCCAAACAAGTTGATACAAAGTTGTTTAAAGCCTATAGCTCCACAAAACTCTCTCTGTATTTGTCAGTATGGCAGTGTTTTCAAACTTGTTTTGTCCCCCGAAACTGGCGCAGGAGCTCAGAAAAAGCCCAAGAAGGGCCCAAGGTGACATATATTGGTCCTCCAGCCATTTCTGATTACACTTCCATAAAATCTTGTATCACCTAGTGTGAAACCTATAATCCTAATTTTCCCATAATGCAACAACTTGACACCATGAGTCCTTTTGTCAGATCTTCCCCTGTCTTGATCAACACCCACATCTTCCACACAGAACACGCCTCCATTTTGTTTCACAGGCTTTCTGTTACAAACTGAAGTCTCCGGCCAAAACAGAGATAACCCTGTGGTAAACTACCAATGGGGTGGTAGGACGGCCTAGAGGTGGCAGAACAGTAACCATGAGGTCGCTGGTTCGATCCCCGGCACCGGACAGGAGGGTGTTAGTTTGAAAACTAGCAGTGGCTGGTATTACATCTACGGTGCCCACCATATCTACCATTGTGTCCTTGAGCAAGACACTTAACCCAACACTGCTCCAGGGTAGCCTATTATGCTGTACTACCGCTGACCTGCGCTCTGACCCCCTCCGAAATCTGGTAAGAGAGGGGATATGAGAAAAGACACATCTCAATGTAACCATTGACCAATAACTACATCAGCTTTTTAAGCAAAATACTTTAATTTTTTTCCAATGGTCCCCTTTACATCAAAGGTTAAAATGACACACCCGCTTCTATATTTCTGTACTATGATTTAAGGTGATAACACACCAAACGCGTTGGGTGCGGTGGCGGCGTTGAAAAATCCTATTTTTGCATAGGGAACCATTGGTTTAGGCGCGATGATCCGTTGGCCGCGGCAAAGCGGCGCTTTGGGCGCGTTACCAAAGCGTCAACGCCCGAGATGAAAAAATGTAACTTTCAACGCTCCATCGCGTGACGTTTAGCCGCGTTGGCCAATCAGCGGTGAGCTTGACCCGACGTCACAGACATCGGCACCATGCATCGGCACGGTGGGAGGACAACACAGAGGCTGAGAAACACCTTGGAGGAAATGTATTTGCGGCTGGCTGGTGATATGAAGCCGCTCGGGGTGGGGAAAGTGAGCCAGGAGAATGGGCTTCCTGGTTAATTCAGTGAATATGTGTGGCTGTGCTTAAGCCGATAAACCAAGTTAGCACCGGTTGGATAGCGTTAGCTAACTCACCCGGCTGTGTGCGGCCACCACCTCCATATAATGAACCCAAACATAACGGCTAAGTCCGGGGAACTTTCACAACGAGTACAGCGAAGCACCGGTGTTTATGCCTATAGGCTATCTACGCCAGCCACGGTCCCGTCACAGCCAGGTAATGTAGGCTAATTGCCTTTATTTTCTACTGCCCTGCGCACAATGCTGCTGTAAATGTGTTTGGTATGGTGCTGCCTTGCTGTTTGTGTTCATTTCCGAGTGGCGTGAATCTTCAATGCTGTTTTAAGGCTATTTGTTCCGTTCACTTGCTGTTTATTTGTCTTTTGGCACAATTGTTGGCCGTGTTGTTGTTTTTGTGCGGACATGAACGCTGTTGTGTCGGGTCGGGTCTGATCGCAGCCATGGTTGATTAGGGGAATAAATATATCGGGGGGGGGGGGGGGGAGACTAGCTGCGTAGCGTTGGGCGCGTTGGACCATTTTTTTACACAAAATGACCAAGCGCCAGATCAGGTGCGTTGGGCGCTTTGGCCACCGCACCCAACGCGTTTGGTGTGTTCGCACCTTTATAGTGTCCCTGTTTTGACAAATGATAAGGATTTGGAGCCACTGTACTTAAACCAAAGATACTTCTCTGGCTTCAACCCAGCTAGATGAAAATAGGTTTGATGAATATTTAACACAACATAGATCTGCTGCATATTCTTTAACAGCCTCCATCAGTGGGTGGACACATGACTCTGATGGCTGCAGCTTATTGGTCATCATGCCTGCGCTGTGCTGTGGATGCAACGTGAGCGGCTATGAAGTGTGCTGCCTGCTGGGTGATTGATACACATTATCAAGGCTAGATAGAAGGAAATTGCTGTTGTCCATCTCATTTGCACTCATTGATCCATCCGTGAAGGCTGGAGGGAGAGAGAGACTGAGAGAGAGCGAGAGAGAAAGAGAGAGATTTAGAGAGAGAGAGAGAGAGCAATGCTTTTTGTCCATGCTGGATGTAAGTGGAGGTCTGCAGCGATCCACAGTGTGTATTGTCCGATATAGGGGGTACAACGCAGGGGGCTCGGCATCACTGGACCCAAATGCAGTAAAATACATTTAGCTTTTTACCATGAGTATCAAAGATAATTCAGAGTACGCACGGCTAAACAAAAATATAGTAAAGTATATAAAAATGACATTATGGACTCAGAATCTGTAAGAACTTGGGGCATAGGTCTATAGTAAGCATGGACAGTGATTATACAGGCAAAGAAAAGACTCTCACCTACAGAAGGACCAGGCTTTTTTTTCAGAAACACTGGAGCAATGACAGCTTGGTTCCAAGAATGAAAATGCGCTCTTACAACAACACCACGAGCAAATATAAAGATTCAAGATTCACAATGGTTTATTTGTCATATGCACACCAATTACAGCAGCAGTCATTGGCAATGAAATTCTTAAGTCCCAGGCTCCTCTCTCAACAATGCAATATAGAAGAAGAAAATTGTGTAAGAGAAACACACAAGTGAAGAGAGACACAGATAAACACAAAGGCAGTGCAAGGACACAGTGCAGACATAAAGTGTAGAGATAGGGTTAACCATATAAAGTATAATGCTAAAGTGTAGAGATAGGGTTAACCATATAAAGTATAATGCTAAATAAAAGTAATGTAGACGGAATCATTTTTTTTACATGCAAATAAAAATAATAATAACTGAAGTGACATAGGATACTGTACATGTAATAGAAAAATTGTTGAATATAATAAAAATATGAATACGCAATACAGTATGTGCAGATGTATATAAAGGAAACAATGGTTGGCGGCAGCTCGGGGGGAGAGACAGCTTGTGCACGACAGCCCCAAAAGTGTCCCTGAGCAAGGCATGGTGAGCCGTTCTCATTACAACAGGCCCTTACATGGGATGTTAAGCTCTCCACAGTGCCCGCTCCTCATTGGTGCAGGAGGAGACTGGGAGCCACAAAGACTTAACATTGTAGTGGGGCGGCTGTGTGTTTGAATTTCAAGTTGTTACTGCAAAATTAAAGGTAAGGATCTCTTGAACAATTTTGGTTCAAGTGTCAAGAAACCAGGAAGATGTGCAAAACATTTTTTTTAATTGGTCTGGTATCTTGACACTCAAAGCTAAATAGTTCTATTGACCCTTGCCTTCAATTGAGAACAAAACTTTTGCATCAATTTAAAAATGACTGAGGGTCCGGGCACCTCACTTTTGTTTCCATGTCTTGGCTTGCCGCACGCCATCTCTCTCTCCACCCGCGCAATCTCTCCTAAAGCTCTCCTCAGCACAACAGTGCAGCAGGCAATATTTGGTGACAGAATCTCTCAGACTATTAGGCCTCCGAAGGCACCTCCGGGAGTCATCTCTCTCTCTCTGTCTCTCTGTCTGTGTCTCCGCTCCCCCCATGTCTCCCTCTGAAGCTCTCTCCATCCAGGCACCACAGCTGCTATCACTCCAAGATGAACACTCACACATACGTACATATTATGCACACAAGCATTCCCTCATGCACACACACACACACACACACACACACACACACACACAAACATAGACGCACACACACACACAAACATAGACACAACCACACATACACAAAAAAAGACGCATATACACACACAAACACGCAAAGACACTACCACACATGCACACAAAAAAAGACACAAACATGAATGCACACACAGACGCGTAGACACTACCACACACACAATGCACAAACACACACACACACACCACACACACAGACCACTACCATACATGAACACACCGAAAAAGATCCAAACTCAAACACACACACACAAACTGCCTTGGGCAACAGTAAACTGGTATTTGCTTTATTCTGCAGTTCTTCCCTGCAGCAGTTGGATCAAAGTGATGCATGTGTTACAGACACACAGAGGAACATACAGACACACAGAGGAACATACAGACACACAGAGGAACTACAGACACACAGACGAACATACAGACACAACAGACACACAGAGGAACATACAGACACACAGAGGAACATACAGGGGAATGAGAGAAAGGGTAGAGGAAATGTTAGAAGTTGAGAAAGGCAGTCAAATGTAATGCAACAGATATTTTGTATTCCCATCAGAATGTGTGAACAGAGACTAATGAGAGTACAAACATTAGCCATGAGCGCTTATTTCTCACTTATCCGGTATGATATACTGCAGGTAGTTTTGGTCCTATGTATTTATGATCTATGCCTCCATCCCACTGCACTGTATGTGAATGACATTTTACTTGTGGTGCTGATAGTTGCCAATAGCTTTCTATTGTTGTACATGTTCTGTGATGTAGTTTGCTTTCTGTTACGGTGGTGTCAGACAGGCAGGCAAGTAGAATCCAAACGCAAGACGTATCAACAAAATGTTCGTATTATTTAGCCCCAAAAGATACAACAAAAAAAAGAACAGGCAAAAATCAAAGAAACAAAAGTAAAGCAGGGAACAGAGGGAACACACAATACAAGGACTCCCCGACATGAAAAACCATAATGCACAGACAAGGAACAAAGGAACACAAGGAGTATATATACCATACACAACGAGACACAGGTGTAACACATTAGGGGAGGGAGCAGCAATCAAACAAGAGGGAAGCTTGACAGGACATGGGGAGGAACAAGACAGACATACCAAAATAAAACAGGAAACCCGGGTAACACCAAAACAAGACAAGACAAAGACAGACCATGACACTTTCTGCTTGTTTCATCTGCTATAGTCAAATCTATCTTGCAAAAATAATCTCAAAGAGATGAAATACATGGTAATAAATGAGAAACATTTCACGCTAAAGATACATTGTGCATGTTACAGACGTACAGATTATTCTTTTGGCATGGTAATAAGATTGTCATGGACCAAATCCAAGACACATCGCTTTTGGTGTCAAAAACCCTCCAGTTTTTTCCAGGCAGTGCTAAGTGCAGACTTTTTACACCATACGCTGCTATAATGGTCTGCAGGTGTGGAGTGTTATCCTTGGGAGGACTCCAAATGGAAGGAAGTGTTTTGCGGTTACAAGAAATAAAAATGTTTTGCTAAGAGTGCTTTAATGGCAGCAGCTACAGAGGAACACAAACAGTTTTTCTGGTGGGCACCTTGCCATGAGGGCGCTTCAATATGGCCGTTCTGGGAATTTAGATGTGCTTGCTTTCAAACTCAGACGAAGCATCCAGGCACAATAATAATTTAAGCAAAATGCATCACCCTTGGGTTAGAGACGCAAATTGCACTTTAGAAAAAGCTAACATTACGCAGGCTCACTTTGCTGCTTAACAGATTGTCCTTACATCTTTAATTTTCTTTATGGGAAACAACAAGGCGGAGAGCACACAACACAAATATTACTTTAGCAGGCCTGTGTATAGCCACCATCCTCCTCACATTGTGTTCTCTATTAGAATGTATTACGTTTTAAGAGGAGAACATTGTAGTGAGGGGGTGCTCAGGATGATTTTCCAGCACGGAGAAGAAATGTTTATGCATGACAGTGTCGCCTCCTCCCTCCCTCCCACTACTCTCTCTCTCTGTCTCTGATACCACGGGAATTCTTTTTGGCATTATTCAATTTTACCCTTCACCTCTCATTAACGTATGGCACTGCGCTGCGTTGAGGAATTCAAACCCTCCAATTTGCACTTTGCACTGATGATTTCTCAATTGACATTTGGATGCACCTGCCTGCCTAGAAAACACATGGAAATAAGCCTAATGGTTATTAATGTGATTGTGATTGTGTGTGTGTGTGTGTGTGTGTGTGTGTGTGTGTGTGTGTGTGTGTGTGTGTGTGTGTGTGTGTGTGTGTGTGTGTGTGTGTGTGTGTGTGTGTGTGTGTGTGTGTGTGTGTGTGTGTGTGTGTGTGTGTGTGTAAAAAGGGGGAAGAAGAAGTGGGAAGAGGGGGGGGGGATTCCCACGTGGCTTATAACCCACAAGGGAGGATCAAACGCACGAGGGAGCTAGTGAGACAATCGGTAACAGACTACAAAAATGGTTGTTATTGTAAGGAAACTACAAACAGAAATCGTGGGCGTTGGAGATGGGTCTTTTACACAAAGACAAAGGGGGGCGAACAGCCAAAACTGCTCAAGGTTTGGAATATTCTATTTTCAACCGGTAGGGGAAATAACTAACACGAACACTCTCAATATAGCGCCTACCTCCGAAACAAAAGGGGAACAAAGAAGACCAGAAAATAAAATGCGGGAGAATTCAAACTCCCTCGCGATCTCTACTTTAGATTTACAAACGATCTCTACTCATATGTATCTGTTGAGACGTGAATGGAATCTAACGTGTGTATGAGCCTGGGAGAGGGACAGGAGAGAGCCGCGCTTGAGCGCGTGGAAAGAACAGAGAGAGAGAGAGCGAAAACACAGCTGCGAGAAGAGAGTTCGGCCCAGACGATGTGTCGAGAACAAGCTGCGAGAACAGCGAAGAGCTGAGAGAAGAAAATAACGCAATTTTCTTCTCGCAGCTCTGTCACCGAGAACTTTGTTCTTTCTTCTCGCGGAGTATGTAACAGGCTTTAGTCACCAAGCAAGCACAGCACAAATCTCCGTGTGAGAGCGACAAGGAAAATAAAAACAAACAGAGCAAACCAAAAACAATTCAAGCTCAAAATAAACACAGCAATCAGCTAACACTTAAAAAGGTGTAATATCTAAACATCTGCCCAGATAAATGCCAAAAAGTCTTACCTGTGGGCACGTTTCCAACGGCTCTAACCCCGTACCCTTAAGCGAGCGTTGTCCAATCAAAACGGTCGGCGGGTTGTCCACAGTTCCTCTCCTGAACTCAACGGTTGGAGGTGAACGTCTGCTTCTGTGATCTCCAGACGAGCTTTCCATCGCGGCACAGAAAACAGCTGCAGCTGCGGGGAGCGGCGATGAGGATGAGTTGATGGACTTACGCTCCAGTGTTCAGAGTTAGCTCACTCCTTGTGAAGCTACACGTGAACGGGTACCTAGGGCTTTCCTCTTGTTGGTTTCTCAGTCAGGTACTTGTACAAAAAAATGTTAGTCTAGTTTCACAGCGGCTGGCAGGTAAAACTTGTTCGAAAAACGTGGTCTTTGTAGACATAAAGGCCATGTCACTTGTTGCTAGCTAAGACATTACATCTATTCATTTACTTATCCTTCCCTTCTGTTAATGTGGTGAGTGCACGCACTACTATACAACTTCCATCTTAGCTCACAACCTTACACAAGTCCCCTGCAGTCAATTAGCAACAAGAAGACACACACAATTGGTAATGTGTATTTGACATTGGTTTAATCCTGTATACTTATCATGGTGTCAACCAGAATGCCTGCTCAAGCCTGCTTTGAATAGAGGGCACGTCAGGTGGCTCAGGTACGCTGATGGTGGGAGATACCATCTGATGTTAGCTCATGGGCGTGTGTGTAAGTTAACATGTTTATGGAGGATATGTAGGGATTTCCTCTTGTTGGTTCCTCAGTCAGGAACTTGTACAAAACATTTAATAAATTAAATTAAATAAAAGCACCTCAATTCTTTTTGCAATTTAAGCCATCTCGTATTAGTTTTTTGAATCCGATGAACCCGACTCTTTGTAACAGAGGGTTTGGTAACGCCTTGATCAGCCTTTTATACGGGTCCAGGGGGTCCTTTTCCATGTTTGAACTTGAGCTTCAACTATCTTGAAATCTCACTAGACAATAAGCTCACTTTCGATACCCCCCCTCCTCCCCCATCTCCTCCTGTATCAATAGTATTGTCCAGCCCATCCTGCTCTACTGTTTCACCTGTTTCCACAACATGCTTTCTTTCACAAACCGAGTCAAAGGCCGTTTCTCAATTCGCGTTCTTTTCTGTACTTGTGAACTTGCGTTCTCGTAAAACGTCATCAACCGTAGCCCAAGTACTGTTCCAATTCAAAGTTCGCATCAAGTCAAGTACCCGGAAGTGTTCCTGATGTGTTCTTCAACCGGCCATTCTATCGAGGATGCATCGGTGGTGACTTGTGCGGACTTGGGGCCGTTAGATATCCCAGAATGCATTTCGCAGCGTAGTAGCAGAGCAAGGAGGCAGAGTCGGCAGAGGCGGACAAGGCGGAGAAACCCACAACTGTAAGCATAATTATTACTGTTTTATAAATACTACTTTTGTTTCAGAATACCGGTATGTTGTTTTGAAGTTTTTATTAGATGATAATTTAATTCTCCAACCTGTCAAATCCTACTTAGCTCCGTAAACGTCCGACTGCTAGCTTGCCCAGCTGTCCCACGGGATTTCTAGCTTCCCCCGCGGGACAGCTAGCTTGCCCCGGGGGACTTCTAGCTTCCCCCTGGGACAGGGACAGCTAGTCCCGTTTGGGGGTGCAAAGTTGTGGTTCATAACCGTATGGTGAATTGCCCTAATGTGGGACACTGCTTAACCTGGGATACCTAAGGTCCATCGCATTTATCTCCTATTTCTGACACATGTTAATAGATAATATTGTTGTCAAATCAAAGCAGGGGTTCCCTGTGATTGAAATCACATGAATTCACAAATCAATGCTAAGGCTCTACATTTGAATGGTACGCTTGATATGTTAATATATTACATAAGTTGTAATTGCAAATACTGTCCTCACCCTATGTTTTTTATGTATACTTTATTATACTAGCTATGTTTTTTGAGCAAATTGTTTTGATAGCAACAGTGTTTTTTATATTTTACATTCACATGTATACTGGCAAATTCAGTTACAAATGGACTTCAGGAGGCAAGAGTTTCAAGAAGAAAATCGCTACTTTATTTAGCATAAAAAACAGAAGATGTCTGCTGAAAGTTGACTCATTCAGCATCAAGTCTTTTATAGACTTCAAACATGGTTAAACTCAACATGCCAAGCAAGTTAAAATCAGCTAATTTAAATATTAAAAACTGTACACAGAGGAGAATAAAACATGTCATTACAAATATCTACATTTATTTACAAAGCTAGGAATATTTACAAACCATGTTCTTATTATTATCTCCAGAGACCTAAGGCAGATGGCCCACCAGCATGTTCTGATGATCCCAAACGACCTCTCCACAATGTTGCGCCCTCTGGCCTTTTGTACCGGGCTTCAATATGACCTGGTAATCAAAATTCACATGGATGGGTGGCGGTAGAGCCTAATGATGGCCACGGGACGCTGCAGGCAGGAGTACCCTCCATCACCCAGCAAGAAGTAGGTGGGTACAGGGCCTACTTGTAGAACGGGGAACGCCGGAGCACGAGAGCATCATGCACCGACCCCAGGTTCCCGATGTAAATGTCTATACATTTGCTCTTAGCATCACAGATACCCTGCAGGATGATGGAAGTGAAGAGCTTCCTGTTAAAGTAGCTTTTCTTCTGTTCTGCAGGTGGCAGAACTCTGACATGGCACCCATCAATGCCCCGGCAGCAGATCTGAAGGCCGAGCAAAGCCTGCCCCCACCTCCTCCATTCCTCTGGCTTGGGGAAATGGATGACCCGATGGAGGATGGCCTCCACCACGCCATGGACCGTCACCCTGCACAACGCACCACAGGCCAGCTTGAATTTGGGACGCTGCTGGCCTTGCTGCCCTGGCCGGAAGAAAGCCCATGGATGGAGCCATGAGGTCGAGGTGCTGATGGGGGTAGCCTGTCGAAGCTATCCCTGGAGAGCCTGAAGGCTGGCTTCAGGTCCCCCTCCAGAAAAGAAGACAGCCAGGATAGGCACTGGGGTGTTGAGCTTTGTGTACAGCTGTGAGCTGCTTCTAAAAATAATAATAAATATATTTTTAACATCGTTGATTCAGTTATTTACTATTTATATTATTTATGTTTATTGTGTGTGTGTGTATATATATAGCCCTGGAAAAAAATTAAGAGACCACTCCAAATGTTCAGTGTCAATTGTTTTATTTTTAAGAGGCATGTGTTTGGCTTAAAATGAACATTTTGATTTTATACTATAAAGTACTGACAACATTTCTTCCAAATTCACAATTAAAGTATTGTCATTCAGACCATTTTCAATAAGTAATTTAGAGATAAGAAATTTTAAGAAAAATCCGGACTGGTCTCTTAATTTTTTCCGGCGCTATATATATTTACTATTGATAGATAGATATACCAGTATATGCCATGCTTATTTGTTTATTTTAAGTACTATCAATTGCAATTATGTATTTAATATGTATTGTCTGCTAAGAAGTGTTAAAGTCTATCAGAATTAAAAAATTCATTAAACATTTTACTTGTTTGATCAGTAAAGGGCCTATGAATTATTACATGCCTAGGTTTTTTTAAAACATTTTAGCCTGTTATATATGTTGTGTGTAGCTTTAAGGGGCTTCAACTTTCCACCCTGTGGTAAAATGATAATTCACTCATTACAGTCAAGTGTATTTATCAATATTAAACGATAAATTGAAAGGTTAAAAACAAGCCATAACAATAAAACACATACGACGTGAGATAGACAACTGAGGAGGGCTCGTCTCCACCGCATCCCAGCTCTGTAGCACAGTTAACGAGCCGAGGTGATGACGCCATCGAGTCCGCTGCCGTTCCAATTGCAGGTGCGTGCTCCCGTTCTCGGAAGTTTGTACTTAGAAGTCCGGACTTGCAAGTTCGAACTTCCAAGTCCGCAAGTCCGTACTTTGTGTACTTGGAATTGAGAAACGGCCAAACTCACATGCGTAACAAACATGGCTGCCAAATAAATCCATCTCCCCACACCCACACCCACACCCACACTCTCTGAGCTCAATCTCAAAGCCATCACACGCATTGCAACCACAATAGCACAGGACAACTGACAGCCATTTTCCCATTCTACCCTCTGGACAGCTTCTTCAGGTCTAAGTACATATAAGATGCTTTCATACCTGATAGTCCGCTTATAGTTCACTTCCTTGGTTTGCACCAGGATCAAGAATGATACATTGGTTTGGTTTACGAAGAACCAAAATGCAGCGGCACACGCCACGTGAGAATGTCCTCTTTACTCCATTGGCCAGATGTGTCTGGTGCAATTGGTCAGAAATCCCATAGCAGGTAATCCTACAGAGAGAAACTACCGGGAGTAAATGGTACTCCTCATCCCATAAAGTATACCATAGCTGGTGATGGCCATGGGGTATTTTAAAAACCTAAATGGTCATTTAAAAAGTGTTCTTGCATAAATACAGCCAATGTGAAGATTAAACAGTTAAACTGTTATTTTGCACTGACTAAATAAAATGATAACATTTGTTAAACATGCTCAAAAATATGAACCGAATAAGGACTTCTTACAAACGAGTCTATTATATATTTTAAATACAGTACAGTTTTTAAATACAGTAAGTGTTATAATAATGGTCAACCGATGAATCAATTAGCCACGGCAGGGTTTCTTCCGAACTCTGTGTGTGTGTGTGTTTTGGTTGTGTGTGTGTGTGTGTGTGTGTGTTGGTGTGTGTGCTGTGTGTGTGTGTGTGCGTGCGTGCGTGCGTGCGTGTCCTCACTGATATGGAGTGTCGGCCTGATGGGGTGAGACGAGGAGAGAAGTGAAGACTCTCCGAGGGATTGGGTGGAGGAGAGTTTAGCACGGATGAAATTGAATTATGGAGGTATATTGGCTATCTCACTCTACAGCCAAGTCTCCCCCCTTTTATCACCGTTACAAGTAATCAAATAAAAAGGAGGGAAAAAAAATGTGTGAGGGTGAAAGTGTGCGACGACAAACACACACACACACCCACACACAGTACGGGCACACACACTCCTTGCTCAAGATGAAAACTCATTCAAAGTAGATCATAAGAAAAAAACACACAGAGAAAATCCCGGCAACTCAAACACAAGTATATTCTCAGAGTATATGAAGGTGAGTCACGGAGAGTTAGATTAAATATTGGATTGCCAATAAACCTGTCTGAGAATAAAAACCATATATATATGGGAGAGAAAACAGTGACATTCACCTCTGATATGATGATGGATATTATGACCTTTGCGTTATAATATTGTGTATGTATTATACAATGTATCAATACGGCAATATTGTTGTGTGTTGGAAGTCGTCTTAAAAAGGCTTGGGAAGATTGTTTTACTTATGGCTGAAACACCATCGGTATTAAGCTGAATATCTTGGCCACATTTTCCTAGCAGACTTTCTACTTTTGCTACTGCAAGGGTCTGATAGACTTCTTGTGCTTTTAAAGCCCATCAAATGTTATTAGGATGATTTTTTTGGCCTTATCTTTATGTATTTATCTTAACTTATGTCTATTTATTTATTGTATGATGCATTCTGGTTTTTTTTCTACTAACCAAATTGCCCCTTACAGGGACAATTGAGACTATCAAATCAAATCAATGATGAAGTGAACTTTCCTTTTGCAGTATTTACAGTAATTGTTGAAACCTTATTTGCTATGAATTACATGTCAAACTATTTTGAAATATCTGTGGTTCATTCTGTCTGGCCCTAGTCCACGTTTGACTCCCCTTCCACAATTCTGAGTAAATGTGTGACTTACCCACTGCGTTCCAATACCCATACTTCCCTGCAGGCAAAAAGATTGAGGATGTCCCAATTCTTGTGGTCAAGTAAAGAATGATGAAAAATGCAACGGATATATAAGCAAGAGGCAAGATCAAGGCACAATGTTACAATAAAATAAATAAGTCAAAGTATGTCCCATTGTATGCCTACTGCATGCTAGCAAGATTATTTTTTTTATGATCAGATGTAGTATGTAGAATAGAGTAAATACAGAGTATGTGATTTGGAACACCATAATATGGAAACTGGTATGCCTACCATTTTAAAAAGAATGAAGAAAGAATTTTATGTACTCTGTTAGTGTCAAACACACACACAGACACACACTTACACACCACACACACACACACACACACACACACACAGCTGGAACATCACACACACACACACACACAGCTGGAACATCACTAGACAGCCCAGGATGTGCACTTGACAGTACAGTAGAAATCAAATAGATTGCATCAATGGTGCTTGACTTAAAAGTCCCAGACTCCGGTCCCCCACAGAGGACAAAAATGAACTGCCGGGTGGGTAACGAGCCGGACAGGTAGGGAGCCGGTGTTCTAACCCGCTTGTATGAGGATACATGGACAGATAATGGCAAGGCAGCCTGCTATATCCCAGCTGGATGGTAAGACCATCCAAGCATGAGCATTGGAAAATGAGAAAAAGATATAAAGATACATAACCAGGGCTGATATTGGTAGGGATACAGATATGGAATAACTTACTACATGGTCCTAAGGGAATCCAGCTTTAATAAAATAGAAATTAAAAAGAAAATGATACTTGGGCTGATTGTGTTAAATGGCTACATCTATGTTTTTTAGCAGTCCTGCCTTAATCTGACAGACATTACCATCGGCGAAAAAGGAGGTGCCATTGCTGGAAAAATGTCCTCACCCTAGATGCTAATTTATTCAAACATATTATTTGCTAAAATATGGGTTGTGCAATAAGTTGTTGCTGGAGATTGATGTTGCATAACGCTTGCTCTCAGCCATGAATACTGATCATTTCCATGTGAAAGAGAGAGAGAGTCTTTAGTTAGAGTGTGGACTATAGTGTGCCTCAGGTCACACTGAGGATTGGTTATTTTAGTGCAGGACTTGCTGTGATTGCGGCGCTGAGTGAAGCTTATAGGAAGGTCAGTGGCCCCATCTATAGCCGGCGTCACTGGCTAATGTCTGGTGTGCCCCCCCCCTACCCCCTGCCCATACAGCTCCCTACTGCACTACTTTCAATAAGCAGCAGGAGCATGGTAACTGGCTGTCCAGGACACACGGGTCAGAGGTTATAACACAGAGGAAGATTCAGCAGATAGGGAGGGGGGGGGGGGGGGGGGGTAACACAATCAGTACTGCTGCAAACAGCTCCATAAACCTTGATACAGGAAAACGTATTATGCGATGTAGGTTGTTTGAAAGTGTGTGCGCCGTTTAAGGTGACACACTGTCTGTGTAAGGTATGTGAGGCCGCGGTAACCTTTGACCCTTTTAAATTCTATTCAGTTCATCTTAGAGGCAGAGTGGACATTGGTGCAAAGTTTGAAGAAAATCCCTCAGAGTTGTTCATGGATCCCTACACTGCAATCACAAGAATGGCTATCACCCGGCGCAGAGGCATGATAAAAATGGAAATGTCAAAATTGGTGTTATTGCTTAAAAAGGGAACAGGATTGCAGAGCCAGAGAAATAAATACACACCACGACCAGGTCAACCCACTGCAAACGGAAGAAGAGAAATATATATACGGCATATTGTCGCCAGTCTGTGTCCACGTTGAAAACTTTTTCCCATTGACTGTGACTTTCTATGTGACAGAGCTTCAGTGCAGTGTGCGTATAGACAAGACACTGTCCCTGGCTATTGTTGTAATAACCGTACATAAGATTCCTCATTTGTTGTCAAAATCTGTCAAACCCCCACGGTGCCAGGGACAGTTACATCATATCCTTTTTTGCCTGGGTTATAAGGCACAGTCTATTTACTGTGTGTGTGTGTGTGTGTGTGTGTATCTGCTGTGGAATTGATCCTGCAAAAGCCTGTCTGCTCTCTGTCAGCAGGCAGCCCTAGCCCCACAGGCTGCACGCTATCACAGGAGACCCAGGGAGCCACAGCGGGATCCAATGATCAGCGCACCTGGAGCTCACCTGTCACATGGATCAGTGTTTTTGGGTGTGTATGTGTGTGTGTGTGTGTGTGTGTGGTTGTTTGTGCGTGTTGGTGTGTTTGTTTGTGTGTTTTAGACTTTTACTTATGAGGCAAGAGTGTTTTGGCTAAGAGTAAATTCAGTTTGTATTAATTCTAGCAGCCCTAGCTAGCGCTGGTAGTATTTTTTACTACGCCAGCTGTTGTTTCTGGATGAAAGAACCCGGACTAAGGCATTGAGAAAAACTATATTAAAAAAAGCATTCTTTGCAATGATGGTCTCGTTTGCTGTCATAGATCATTTATTGTCATCTGAGGAAAAAATTGACGGTTTCAGACATATTTAAACGTTCCGTGTAGCTTATACAAAGTAAACTCCTTTCTTTTTTTGCATCAACTATACATAATCAGTGTATCTCCGGATACCTTTAGTATGAATATGTTGTGCTGACTGTGACCAGTTGATGCATTGCCCAAAATAAAGCCTTAAGCATGATTGTATTTCTCCTGGATGCCTCCACATAGCCAATCACCTGCACTTTTAGATATTGGCCCATCAAGTACGACAAGACATTTTTTCGGTGCTCCGTAGTATACGGAGGAAATTTAGGGCGGTGCCATAAAAAGTATCCAACTTCTTAGCCGTTGATTGACTGTCACAAGACCTCTTTTTCTTGTACTGCTTCCCTAGCACGCCAGCAGCGAGTGTCTCAGTGTAACAAACTAAGTTGAGTACACTTGGGACTGAAAATGTATGAATTTGGCTATCTCTGGTTCTACCTGTATTACTCTGTCCCCCTCCTGTCTATCTATGCTGAGGGGTAATGAACAACAACATGGAGATGAGACCTAAAAATACTCCAATTGGCAGAGAATTCAATAGATGTGCATCCAGCGAAACAGTTTAGAATCACCTGCTTGTCAGGGAGTTAGAGAGAGAGGGAGAAATATAAATTGGGGGTTTGGTGGGTGTGAGGGAGTTGTGGAGGGGGGGGGGTTGATGGACCCCATGAGACAGCAGACAGCTTGCAGCCCTCATCTTCATAATCATAAGGCCCCCTTGTGCTGCGACGGAGCCAATACTGAGCGAATGGGCCCCGCGTCAGTGTGTTGGGGCGAGGCGAGGCTGGCGCTGGTGGTGGGTGGCTGATTATATTGCTCTATAAGCCTCAGCGCTCTCTGGCTTCCTGTCACAGACTGCATTGGGAAGTAGAGTGGAGGGACCTTTGGAAAACAGGAGGCTTGAGAATTACGGGAAATTGGATCAAATTTTGAAAAATTGCTCTACATTTGAGCGCCCCCCCCCCCCCCCCCACGCACACACCCCAAGCTCACCCTCCCTCTCACTTTTCATTCTCTCCTCTTAGACTGCTCTGTATTCAGCTCCACTGGTAAACAAGCTCATAAAAAAACAGACGAGAGGAATATGAAATGCAGCAGACACATGTTCACACACTGACGCACATACATCACCAAATACTGTAGCTATACGCTCTGGAAATAAGTGATGGGACTGGAGGCTGGGTGTCCTGTGTTTTTTCTTGATTCAATTTGCTGGTAGGAATACAAGGTATGCATGCTTTCTTTTCATTTGGGCCTATTCTAGAGTTCAAGAGGACATGACTATCAGAACAATCACAACCTTAAATAATAACCCTGCAGTGGTTTTATATTTTTTAGCACACAAATATATTGTTTAATTAAAAAGAAAGGCTTAGTCAGTTCCTAAAAACTGCTGGTCCGTTTCAAGCGTGACTCATACAGAAGTAAATACTGCATTGGTAGGGGACTATTTTTGGTGGCAGATTTATACACGTTAGATGTTGGTGTAGCAAATGTAAGCCCTTAAGGGCTCCTAAGAAAAAAGAGAAAGTGAGTTTCCAGATGATTTAAGAAAGTCTAGACTTCTCCAGAACTCTAAATCACCAGCCACATCTCTTAATTTCACAGCTCTTAATTAAAAAAAAATAAAAAATGGGCATATCAGAGCTTTTAGAATGGGGATGTGTCATTTTACAGTGCCAGGGGCAGCAAAATGGAGATGTGGAATTGTCCATTAAGATAGTGATATGCCTGGATGAAATGGAGCTGTACAAGCCGTTGTGAGTTATCGAATAGCAATGGCTCAGTCAGTCAAGTGGTAAGAAACAAAGAAAACAAAACATAATATTTATGTTACACAGAATTACTGATGCCGATTGCTACCTGTTCAGGCCTCTTACCTCATATCCAAACCCACGGCCTGTTATATGGTAAATATAGCCTCACTTGAAAGCTGTGCTAATTGCTAATTGTATGTTTGAGGTTGCTTATTATGCTCAATTTCAGGTTAGAAATTTTAATTTTGGTTACTTCTCGAAACTGTTTACGTGTTGAAGTGTCCAACAAAAAACTTAATATTTCTTACAGTGCCATTGCTGAATCTCCTCCTTTCAGCCTCTGTCTGTAATGCTCTGTTGTCTCTTGAAGCCCCGCCTTCCAAAAAGCCCAGTCAGCTCTGATTGGCCCTGAATCTAACTGCTGGTTAGATGGAGAACATGGGGCTGTGTGTCATCACAGGTGGAGGTGGGCTAAGATTGTTGGTAATGGGGGGTGGCTTCTCCCCTGTGATGTCATAATGGGAAATTTGACAGGGGTTTCTGAACACAGGTTTTCAGAAAGGTGGAGGTGGAGAAAAAGAGAGGACATTCACAGGACAAGCTGTTGATGTGATGCAGACTCGTTGACGGCCAAGTATACACTTTTATGTTCCAATTCCAGCCAACTATGCACTGACACCGACAAACTATGATCCATGAGGTGGTTGGACAATGAGGGTTTCCTCTGAGAGGGGCCGTTCTTATTCTTGTAGTGTCATGAGAAGCATGCAGCAACATTTTATTCTAAGTGCACTGTGATGTCTTAGCAGCAGATTATAAAAGCATTAGAGGCAAAGATCAACTTTCATCACACATCGGGGAGGACATCACACAATCCCATTGACTTTAATGTTGTGTCATTAACCAAACTGCTTCCCCTATAAACTATACGGCCTCTTACAGTTCTTTTGCACATTGTGTTTATTATGATATCTTATTGTACTCATTATGTGCTTATTATGCCACGTAATGCATTATGAGCCCCACTTAAAGTACAGTCTTCCCAACATTTCTGCTTGATGGCTGGCCTCCAACCCAGCGGTTATCAATTAAGATCCACAAACAGCTGCACTTACAAAACACATTTCTTATAGGCCTAAGGTTCTATGGGAATTGGTCACTTATGTGTATAATTTACACACACATTCAAACGCCATTATTATGGCTGCCATTTTTCTTTCTTTCTTTCTTTTTCGGCCGCTTAGGGGCAGCAGAATAAGATGAAAATATATTACCACCATATAAAGTTGTCGTGTCATTCACTTTAACAAAGCAAAGCATGGCCAGTATTTCCTTAGATCTCATGTGGGACATTATGTGGAATGCCAAAGCAGACATCATGCTCACTATCTTTTCAGGATTTCTAATTTGTTCTTAAGTGTGTCTAATTATTTATGCCTTAATGTGTATAGTTGATTTCTATTATGTAACTTCTGCCCAAGTTAAGTTAAAGGGAAGTCCATTGTATAAGCCTGTAGCTTTTTGACCTGTTGTATAAGAGTGAGTGTTGCCAACCTTTTCTATGCAGAATTCCGCATCCTTCAACCTCCTAGCTCCTGTATAAATTGGTAATAGTGATTATCTTGATCAATAATGGGACTCCCAAAGTAATTATTAGTATGTTCTATTAGACTGAACTATGTAGCTGGCTATCAATTTCCCTTTTTACAGGGATGGTGCCCCATCCAGAATGTCCCATTAGTTCAAATACGTTATTTATTTGATTTATTGATAGCCAGAAGTGAATGTAAACCATCCATTTCCTCTTATTGGCCCTCATTTATCAACATTGCATAGACCAGAAAAGTGGGTGTACGCACATTTCCACGCAAACCTCCGCATTTATCAATTTGGACGTGAGCGTAGGGTACGCTCAAATCCCACGCCAGCTCTCACCTCGTGTACGCAAGTTTGTAAACAGCATGGACTCGCAGTGCCGGGTAGCCGATGACTTTGTTGGACAATTTTTAGTAGGTAATACTAATGCAGTGTTTGCTCAGACCAAGATAAACATCTTAATCACTTAAAAATCTGCAGCTTATGGTGTGAAACAGGAGCGCTGATTCAATAGTGCGCACACGGCTCTCTTAGGAGCGCTGCATGGGACTGCGTGAAGGCAGTTGGCTCCATCTGGAGCAGCTGGGGGGACTGCAGCACGGGGGCTGCATTCATTCATAGCTTCTAAAATGTTAGCCAAAGTATAAAATATGTAGGCAATGCAAGTAGTACGCTGCTCTTTATGATAAAAATACAATGCACAACATTCAGCTTAACAATTTATTTATGTGACGCACTTTTGAGATTTGAGTTTCTCTTTCAATGTGTCATCTATCGCTAAAGCGAGCAATTTATTTCCACCATTAACCAGCACGTTTCGGCTTGTTTTTTCAATCCTGGATCTCGGCAGTAAGGGTCCAGGACAGTGGGCGCTCTCACAGCTGGTGGTTGGCGGGCCGGCTTGTGCAGCTGAGGGCTGACCTGTCCTGCCAAGCGCATCCGTCAACCCTTTAGAGTAGTGCTATCTGAAAGGGCCAATACATTCTAATCATTCAAATCAGACGTGTATTTCTTTCATGGGGGAAAAAACAAGAAGTTAAAAGTTTAATATAGGCTACCTAACGGACAGTGGGTGCGTCCTTTTCTCCCCCACCACTTATATTAGCCTATGCCCGCGCCTCCAGTTGGTGTTGCATTTCAGAGCAGCAACACGCTTCTCTTAGTGGCGATTTTTAAGTCAGACCACTTTTTCTTCACCTGGGCAATGTAAAGAAATTGCGACATACAATTGTATTTGCTATTTTATATCATTTGAGCGACAACACTGATGTAAACCTAAAATTCACAATCCTCAGCCGGAGATTGTTTGTCAACACCAACGCTGTTGACCGCAGCAGTTATTTCCTTCCTAACTGCTGGCTTTCTTTGATGCCGCTTTTAATGCTCCGAAATGAAACTTTATTTTGTTTTTTCTACTTTCGCTGTTATGCTGTCAATTTCTACTTCAGAGAAGTTCCTCTTCTTTGCCGTAATGCGCATATCCATGTCGTAAAACCTCTGGGCGAGGCCTGCTCTAAACTGAGAAAATATAGGGGCGTGATATTCAAATTACAATTGTTTTCAGCCGCCGTATTTATCAATAATGGTCTGGCGTACTCTGAGATTGGCGAGATACGACTGTTTGATAAATCCCACGTGATACCTGGCATAGGGCTGTATTTGCGCCAGGATCTGCACCAGTTTCCACGCAAGTTTAATAAATGAGGCCCATTGTATTGTAACATTATTAGGCCTTTTGACCATTAGTTCCGTCCAGGTATATATTTTAAAATACTCAAATCTCAATAATCTCAAAGGTGGAAATCAATTGTCGTGTGATGACAGAGTTGAACACAGAGGAACACTGTGAGGACAACAAGACACAAAAGCCTGTCTTCAGCAGTATACCCAGAGGCCCCTGCTTCATGCACTCACAATAGCAACGCAGAGCCGCCTGCCTCCACAGTCCAGTGGCCAGTGGATAGACTCACGTCCCCACTGACAGCCACTCCCTGTGAAGACAACTGAAGAATGATGTCTCCAATCGAGCACCAAATTGGAAAGAGAGCGGGGGAGCATATTGAAGCTATTGCCTGGGATTGATTCAGTACAGTGTGCAGGCAAAAGAGAGCGCTCTCTCTCTCCCTCTCTGTCTCTCTGTCCCCGCAGAGAGACACATGGGGACTACTCTGTGCAGTCACATTGGAAATCAATACGTGTTTATAATCACATGTGGAATGTGAGGTTTGTTTTAATATTGGGACTTTGGATGGGGGTCTGGAGGGAGCTTATGTATGGAAGTATACACTGTGTCGATATAACATTATGCTATAAAAACTGCAATGGCCATGTGTGTGTTGGAACTGATTACATGCGTCCTTCCTTTCATGATCTCTAATCTATATTATTAACTTGAAATGACTTGGACAAGTAGATATAAGTTGGTTACTGGCGTTGGGAGCTTATGATCCTCAATCATCAATATTAGGTATAAGGAAGCCAGATACCTGAATGAGACCCTGGCTACATTGAATTTTTCTTCCATTGCTTCTCTTTTCCCTATTTTGATTAAATACAACATGTAAATGTATAGATAGCATCCTATCTATTCAAAGTTTGGATACATTAGCGATGAGATACTGGTCATGTCAGATGAGACAGGCTGTAGCAAAAACAATTGAATCAAAAATAGGGCTGGGCTATGGTACATCTTTCAAAAGTAACAGTCTTGGCTTCCAAATATTTGAAATGTTTTGGACTCGAAATAATAATCCTTCGATGGATTTAAGTGCAAATTGTTCAGCGCCTAAAAAATAGGTGTGTGTGTGTGTGTGTGTGTGTGTGTGTGTGTGTGTGTGTGTGTGTGTGTGTGTGTGTGTGTGTGTGTGTGTGTGTTGTGTGTGTGCGTGTGTGTGTCAGCCCAAACAAGTCCGAACTGTTCTAAAAGCTGCCTTTCCAAATAAATGAGTTTTCTTTGACACTAACTTACAGATTTGATCGAATAAAGTGGGTCTCATCCTGCATCTTATAGCGTGCGTTTTTTTATTTGGCGGGCGTCAAGCAAACAGGTCATTCCCACATCATTAGTTAATCAGCATATAGTGTCAAGGCACATCAAATTCACATTCTGCAACACATCTTCACCAATGTTTGTGATATCCTACTGAATATATTTGCATAATATCACAATGACATTCTTCCTTCAGCCTGTTGTCAGGCAAATGATGGATCGTTCAAATGCACGGAGACGTTGAGAAATGCACCATGGTAAAAAAAGAAGAAGCATTTTTTGGAGTTTATATTTTGCCCAGTTTCCATGGTTCCATGTTCTAGAGGTCTCAGCTTTAAAATCTCCACAGAAAACCCAGTGAATAGACAGATCCAGACATCGTGAGAGTGGAGAGGGCCTTCAATAGCGCTGCTGACATGTTCTTCAAGGATTTGCCGGGTACATCTGCCAATCCCACATGTCACCGGTGGCAATGTGGGCATCTTGACATTTCTGACATTCTCTTTGTGTTGCCTTTCAGGATGGGCGGCTTTTAGTGTACAGCAAACTAAAGCACACACAGGCATGCACACACACACACACACACACACGCACGCACACACACACACACACACACACACACACAAACACACATGCACATACACACACACACAAATAAAGGCATGCACGCTGTCACTTGTTGCCTTTTAGGATGGGTGGCTTTTAGTGCACAGCAAACTAAAACACGCACACACACATGCACACACACACACACACGCAGACTGTACAGGCATGCACGCTGCTGTCAATCTGACAGAAAACGGGAAAGGACAAAACGAGAGAAATCAAAATGTCAAGCTGGAGGGTCACCGTGAAACATGACACAGAATACTGTCTCCTTAGCACAGAGCGACACCTGCGCTGTGATTTTAATAAATGGCTTCTCTGACCCCTGCAGAAATATTCCTTCTCCAGACAAGATGACATATTTGATATATCATATGATATCTCTCTGCTGGTTGCCGTGACACAAATGACATTTGATGACATTACTGTTCTGTTAAAATGTTTCAATTACAAACGTGCGGGGCCAAATTACCAACCTGAATACTGACTGTGCATCGGCAATGAGGCGTAACTTTGATGTTCATATTGGTGGGGACACATTTTGGCGAAACGTCACACAATTTGGCGAAATGCCCTCGCCCCAGACCCAGCATCCAACCGCTCACTATAGTTTATTAACCAAACCAGTTTTATCATGTATCTATGTAGCCTACAGTTTAGTCAAGAGTTGAGCGGCTATCAATCGTTTTGCACTAAAAAACTTATTATATTCATACATCCTTGGCTGCTTATGTTTCACAGTAGGGCTGTCCCCGACTCGGAATTTCAGTTCACGAGTGAACCGGGGAGTTGGAGGGCAGCTGAAGCGTGCCCGAGCCTCGGCGAGCCGGTGAGAGAGAAACAACACAGAGCCGGTGACGGCTGCAGAGAATGGTGATTTGCGCGAGTAAAAAAGACAAGATGCTTGCGGTCTACGGGGGCTTAATTGTTTCCAAGGCGACCTATCTTTACTACAGCACATAGCAGAGCAGGATCAATAGGCATATATAGTGCGCAATTTGCACAGCGCAAACGCTGAGCATTCACCAAAAAAAACAAAAGTTTCACAGCTAATGTAGCCGTTAGCACACTCAGGATCTCGTAATTATGAGAAAAGATCTCATAATTACGAGATAAGGATCTCGTAATTACGAGATAAAGATCTCATAATTATGAGATAAGGATCACCCTCTCATTCATCAACAACGATGTGTGTGTGTGTGTGTGTGTGTGTGTGTGTGTGTGTGTGTGTGTGTGTGTGTGTGTGTGTGTGTGTGTGTTTGTATGCAGACGAGGTGAACCTAGCCATAGGCAAACGTAGGCAATTGCCTTGGTTTCCGGACTACAATGGGCCCCATAATCAGTACAATTATTTTAAATATTTTTTTACTGTTCATTCATTAATCAGCGATCGCATCGGGTACTGAGGGACACTCTTTCGGCTTTACGCCCGTGATCAGCTGCTGAGGTCCGACTGGGCTTTTCTCCTGAACAGTCCCAGTGACTACACGTCTGCGCAAAGTTGACATAGCTGCTACTTATTGTTATGCCCTCCTTGTAGAAAGTTCTTATGTGTTTGTATGAGTCAAGGATCACACCGAGTTTAAACGACTGCATTTAATCAAAGCATTCAAAAACTGCGCTCCGATCATGGCTCCGATACAGTAACAAACAGGAGGTAAAAGTGAACTAGCCCACCGGGCATTCTGATTGGATGAGGCAACACAGTACAGTGGCTCCGGATGGCTCAAAATGAACAAACTGAATATAATTTAACCAAATGCTAATGTAGCCGTTAGCACACTTCCAAAATGACAGCAGAAGCTGTTTTACCGCTCTCAAATTAAGCAACCAATCACCGCTAACCGAAACACAACCCACGACAACCAACAGGAGGCAAAGCCAATCACAAAATACATAAGGCGGGACTATAGAGGCAACGCATTAACCCTTTCTCGTCGTTGTCATATCCTTCTCATATTGGTGTGGACAATTTCAGCACATTTGAATATTGGTATGGACACGTCCACACCGTCCATACGCAATTTTACGCCCATGCTGACTCAGGAAGCTCCACTGTAGCCTAAATTCAGTGTGTGTGTGTGTGTGTGTGTGTGTGTGTGGGGATTGAGTGTGTGTGTATGGCTTCCCCGTCCTATGGAGGCAGCAGCATTGCATATCAAGCCCCATTCCAAACTAATGTGTGTAATTAAATGGGAGCAAGATTTTTAAATCGGAGGGCGATACTGCCAAACTCTGCCTGTCACTGTTTTGAAGGTGCTATGAGGAACTTTGAATTCTTTCTGAAACAGCCTAATTTTTCCTCTGATGATCGTAAATGACATGTCAGCCATATATAGGTTTCTGCATCGGCCACTGTGAAAGCCCTATCGGTCGACCACTTTTATAAGTACTAACTTACTGAACATTCTCAGGCTGACACATTTATGGGTCCAATTGTTGGATGAGGAGGAAACTTTTTTCCTCTCGCTCTGGACATGACTCATATAACTGCTGATATTTAAGGAGCTCAGGAAACAGTCTTTGTCGACAATGAGCTCATTAAAGGTGTAGTTTTGGCATGGGATCCAAAAGAGAACAAATGCTCTTTCAGCAGACATTTTTACAGGAATCTCAAAAGGAAAATGTAGCATTTCAACAGCAATGATCCTGTCACAACCACAACCATTTCTGCTGTCGTAAATCCCTCACAACCCAAAATAGCAAATACATCTTGGGAGTAAATATAAAGACTGACATGTGGGCACACTCTCAAAATGTGCAAGATGGAGACCTTTATTTATCACTGAGAAATCCCAAAAGTGCCTTGAGGCATAAGACGAGTATGTTACTTTACATTTAACCAACACCTTCATCTTTTCATATTCTTAACCAAAGTCCTCTGACCATCAGTGCAATGAATGCTATTTTTATATAGTTTTCATGGCTGAGCTAAAATGGTAATTGTGTTAAATATTATAATGAAATAAGCTATTTATGTACTGTATTTGTCATCATATTTTTGCATATAACCAAAACACGAGTTCAACATTATATTTGGCTCTGCAGCCTAAACAGATGTTTAACTGCAATTGTGTGTCAACATATTTTTCCCCCCCTCTGAAAGGATAATGCTTTAGTTTGATTTGAAGCAGTGATTCTGGAGGCTCTTGATTAACACTGGAGTACTGGTTTGGAGGGAGTCATGTGTAGCCTATTATTCAGTTGAGCAGCATTTATTTTTCCTTTTCCTATTTCGTTTAAATCTGTTGAGAACTCAACAATTTTGAGTGGCACTCATTATGCAATGCAAAACATTTCAAGTCATAAAGTATGCCTTTTGTCAGGGGTAAAATATGTCTGTGCGGTGACTTAAGAGCTCATTTCAGCAACCCATTCCCCCTACTTAGCCCGACCACATTGTTTGTCTCCGTATCACATTTGACAGGCTTGTTTTCCCTCTCTCTCTCTTGTTAATACCAATATGACTTGTATCCATGGTGCAGCAGGATGTCAGTCCACTGTTATTTCCTGAGCAGCGAGCAGCACTGATAAACGGCGGTGTTTTGCTGAGCGTTTGACAGTTTGCTTATTTCCCTTTTGCTCAGAGGGCCCCTCATCAGCTAATTTCAACATGGCAGCCTCAGAAAGCGCAAGTCTTTGGGGAAATGTCATTTTTAATTAAATCCCAGGTCCTTTCAGATAAGCAGTTAGGCGTTAATTTCACCCAGGGCGTGACGTTGTCAGGAGCCCGGGAGCATGACGTATGTCTGTCAAGATTAATCATTATGCAAAAAAGCTCACGTTTATTTTTCTTTCCTCTCACAACCCTTGCATACAGAGAGAGGGCCATAACTGCCCGGCTTACAAAACTAATGTCTGAATAAAACAAATTAACAGTCCCTCTGTGTTATTGTGCATTGTTCCCTTGATATCTAGGAAATATTTTCATAATGTCAATCAGACATTTTCAGGAAGTTTTTAATAGCCTACGCATGGGTCGCCCAAGCCTTTGTGGGGCCTTAAAGGAATAGTTAAATTTTTTTTAATTCTTAAGCGCTTTTTTAGAACTTCATAAGGTTTCGGTCTACTTATATTAAGCTGGTGAGTGAGGCAAAGCGCTAAAAATGTAAAATCTCGAACTGTAGACCCCACTGCTTTGGTGCCACAAATACTCTGGACTTATGTCAATCCTTGATCATTGGCACACATCTACATCTAAAACAACCATTATCAATTGTATAAGTTGTATTTTTGTTTCTTATATCAGCCTGGCTTGTTTTGACCTTGCTTTGGTGTTTTAATCTTAAAGGATAGCAAACTCACAAAAGTCTGGTGCTTTAATATTTACGTAGTGGCATACTGAACGTGGTGTAAACAAGTGGAAGTGCTTTTGGTTTAAAAAACGTGCAGAACAACACTCAACTACAATGACGATCAAATAACGGAGGTAAACAGTATCTTGTTCAGTAAAGTTTCCTTCTCATAAAAAAATAAATGCATACGTAAAGAACTGTGACATCAATAATGAAAATTGGAAATATTTATGTACGGATATTCTCCAGTAAAAGGAGAAAATACCGTACAAAGGCTGCTTTGCCACGGCCATGGTTGACACAGTGGATGCAGGTATAGGCTATAAGGCAGGGGTGCCCACCTAGTGGGCGACCGGTCGATCGCGAGGGTAGTGTGGGTCGATCGCGTGGCATTCTTTTAAAAAAAAAATAATAATAATTTTTTTTTTACTGTGAAAGAGTGAACGAGCCAGCATGCGCCGACGTTCGGTGGAGGGAGAGAGTACACCACTTTCTATTTTGACATACAGTACATCAGTTTGTTAGCCAGTGAGCTAACCAAAGCTAATATAAGCCAAGTCAAGGAAGTGGAGAGGCTTCTGCACTGTGACAAATTCTACTATGTAAAATACAGCCAGAGAGAGGAAGACTGTTCAGACAAACAGACCACCACATATTCTAGTGGGACAGAAGTGATCATTGAGAAGGATTTTTTGACTATAATTCTGCCTTTAAGATCAACCTATATGCATTTGTGTATATGTCTTGCTCTTTTGAATTAGAATTGCTTAAGCCTTCCTAGCCTAATAGCCTACATAACATCACCACCAACAACATTTTTTATAACAATTATGATATTGTATCGGACAGTATCGGTATCGACCGATATCCAAAACCCGCAGATATCGGAATCGGATCAGAACTAAAAATAGTGGATCGGTGCATCCCTAGGTTCCTGCAGTTATGCAAGGTACACCAACTTATAGTGTACATTCATTTTCAATATGTTTAAATAATATGTACAGGCTTGTTTGGTTTGCGGTGCAGAACTTTCACTTTTATTTAAGAAGTATTTTATTTATTGGAGACTTTGGTTGTATGCAGCAGTTTTTTTTCTTTTCTATACTGGAAAATACCTTTAGGCTGCAATTCTGCACACATTTTTCCTCTTAACTGAGAACCGTACCGTACAGAACAGAACCGTGACTTAAAAACCGAGGTACGTACCGAACCGTGACTTTTGACCCCTAATAGTAAGTGGTAGCTCACTTTGACTTGGTCATTTTAAAAGTAGCTCACAAGCTGAAAAACAGTGGGCACCCCTGCTATAAGGCATTGGGCCTACAGAACATTAACTAGAAACATACAAATGGTCACACTACAATTTCATTAAATAAGAGCCCAATAGGTCTAATCAGTTCAATAGCCTATATTATTCGTATTCAAGCTTCTAATTTTCATTTTTAAATGTCTCCTCCTTTGTTTTCTTTGTTGGATGGGGGCTGATGTCTTCTCTTTGTATTGCCAGATTGAGGTCTGATAGCTTTGACTTATGGTAACAAAAAAAAAAAAAAAAAATTAAACTCCCATTTGGCTAAGGCTTTTTAATTTGCTTAAAAAACTGGAGAGGTAGCCTAAATTAGGCTATTATAAATTATTTTGAAATTTCTATTTTCTGTCGACCAGTTGCATATTTGCCAGTGTGAGTGGGCTACAGCATCACTACTATGCAGAGCCTATCCTACTTACCAACGCAGCTCAGACTGGTAACATTTAACTAAAAATTATCCAAATAAATCATAATTAGGCTACTGATGTGTATTATTCGTCACTGTAGCAAAGCATCGCGTTCGGCATTTTCCGCCCACTTCCGCCATTGCATCGTCTTCACATTTGCCTCCATTTTGGTCTCGTATGTGTGTGTGCGTGCGCAGAGCGACTCGGCGTAAACTGAAGCGACAACAGGACCGAAAGCGGAGCACTGAGAAAATTCTACAGAAATGGACGGGTAATATTCGATCTGCGATGCTAGCCACATCTCATTTAAAATGTATCGATGTACTACAGAGTGCAGATAATGTGAATGCATTGTTGTATGAAGAAGCGGGGAAGACTCGTATGCTTGTGATATTGGGTTTCCATAGCCACGCGCTCTCTTTCATCAAGGAAGTGCTTAATGCTAGCATGCTAATATATTTTTAGCTAACGCCCGCAGTTTGTAACATGTGTGGCGTTGTTACTTATCCCTAATATATATTTATGCATAATGACGACGTCCTAGGGAGGGACAAGTGCTGATAATGTCCCATAAAAGACCCCTTCTCAATAGTATTTTGCAGCAGGGTGCTAACGACGAGGCTTGTGAAGTTTAGCGAACCGTGATGCTAACGTTTACTGATGTACAGTTACGTTGATCCTTTGTGTGATAGCTAACAACCTGGCTTAGCCATGGACATATAAAGCTTTAGCTGACCGAGCTGATAAGCATGATATGCGGGCTAGTGTTAAATGAGTACGTGCCCGCATCGCTGGTACACAATTGTGTTATCAAGAAAAGCTGCGGCACGCTGTTTAATTGGGAACACTGTTGATATTACTCCGCTAGTGTTCTACTACGTTAGCTATACAGTGCTAATATTGTTAAGTTAATATCAAGTGTGCTAGGGTGTGCCATTTATAGACTGTTGACCATGACTTGAATAAAGTATGACCTCAACGTTACTTATGCATGTGTGATGAATCATACACTCCTTGGGGAACTGTAGTTTGAACAGCATGAAGCCACACACTTAAAATTTAGGATATACAGACATAGCTAAATATTTACATAATGATGTATAATGTGCAGTATATTTACATAACATTGCAACCAGCATATTTAATGGAAGTGTGAATTAACAAGTAAGTACTGGAGCCTGAAGGCATCTGTATTTAGAATACATTACTGGAAAATACATTAGCAGGTATTCAATCCATTAATGATACACAACTAAATGGATCTGGTTCTTGATGATAGTGTTTAAGAGATTGTGGTTGGCTTCAGTAACTGGCATTTCATTTGTAAGAATATTTGCATTCTTTCACTTACTGTAACACATGTACTTTAACCCATTGATGACTATGGCAATCTAGGATGCATGTCCTTAATGGTGACCTGAGGGTTTTCTGAAAAAATACTTTGAATTGTCAACGTCTACCAAAACCTTATTATCTAAGCCTGTGTAGCACATAACAACATGAAATAAAATACATTTAAAAGTTAAGGTTCACAGGTTTTATTTAAACATGCTCCCTTAGCGCTTACAAACCAACACATTTTTCTAAAAATCGTCAAATTTAGATGGGGGTGGGGAAAAAAGAATAAATTATATAAAATATTTAAAAATAATGTGCTAAATGAGGTTATAATCCTGCTTCCTTTTAGCATGGATAGTGGTGACTGTAGCTGTATCCCATTACAGAGACCGGGTCCTTGGAAGGATGCGGTCTATGAAGGCTATAGCCTTCGAAGGCCGAACCAGGGCCGAACGAGCGTTGTTAAACGGGACGGTCTCTGCAGGTCTCCGTTTACGAGCATTTCCGGTTTGCGTAACAAGCCATTACCTTGCGTGACGACTCGCCGCTCCTGTGCTGCCTAGCAACCCTGATTGCTGCCAACGGAAACAGCCTTGTCAGCAGAGGAAAAAAAAAAGAAGTTGCCTACCAGACGAAAAGAAAAAAAGTACAAGAAAAAAAGAAAGGAAGATAAAAGTTAAGAAGATGGAGCAACACGTTGCTGTTTTGTTATTTTTTATTTTATTTTATGCCATCTCTGAAAAAAAAGCAATGAATCATGGGATATGTTGGGCTGCGAAGGATACATCTGATGCAGCCTTCAAAACATTAAAACGAAGGCTGCATTTCACGGCTGCATATGAGGAGCCTTGCAAATGGAACAACCTTTGCGCGCCGCTATGATGCAATCGGTCTTCAAATGCAGCTCTGAATCGAGATACAGCCTGAGTGTGCAGTGGAGGGATAAAGATAGACAGATATAGGATAGAGGAGATAGCTTTATTTTATTATTTAGTTCAGTTATCACTGGCACCATAAATCTGACTTCCCTGTACAACTGGAACGCAGAATGACTCGCTGTCGGGAGCCGATCAGCTGGTCCAAACGGCTGTATACCACGGAGATGAAAACGAAACTGAAACTTAACCATCACCTGGCTGGGCTGAATTTGAGTTGGAACAGCAAAATATAGCCTAAATTCTTAAATATTGTTAATAAATAGATGCAATGTGTTCTGTGATTTTCGTCAGTAGTCTATAGTAGACCTTGATTCTGCACTCCATGCCACTTTTTTTTGATTGACGGGATTTTCGGCAAACCACACAACATTTGGGTGGTCACGTGGTCTTAAAAAATCAACAAAACCCACCTCGTGTGTATTTGAACCAATGACGGTGCATTCTATGCTGCGCACGTGGCGAAAATAACGTGTGCTAGCAGCAGCCGGCAGGAGATACAATGTAGCGTCGTGCAGCAGCCGTCATCAATGGGTTAAGGACTTCCACATACCATTGGTGTCTCCCAGCAATTTGGACTTGACAGTAGAGTCACATTAAGATATTGCTGTAAATGACTGTGTGGTCCACTTCAGACTTTGTTTATGTGACAGTACTCATTTAACTGTTGTATTGTGTTCCTCATTCCAAACTAATTCCATTGTTTCTCTTTCAGCATCAGTGATGTTGCAGTTGGAGTCAAGGTGAGATTTGTGTTTTACTTTTTGCTCAGTGTTCACTAATCACACAAGCCTGCCTTTGACGCATTAGTATTTATTAAATTGTGAAACAAAATGCATATTGTTATTATTGCTTGCATTAATTTTTTTTCTAGATTAATCAATATAGATCAACTTTTATCATGAGTTGGCCTTGCCATGTTCATGCTTTAGTTTAGCTTTAAAATGGTGGAGTCAGTAATTCCGGAGAATGCTTGTTGTCAAAATCACTTTTCGTCTATCTATCACGAATATCACCTCATAGTCCACCAGCTGTCCACACTGCATGTGTTCTGGAAGAATTTTTTTTTGTTAATTCACAGCATAGGCTCTGTAAACTATGTATGTAAACAAAGGGGGGGGGGGCGTAGATCAGCAATATGCCTGTTTACATAGCCTAGGCTGTGTATTAACACTGCATTTTTTCAAACGCACATTAGCAGATGGTGATTTTGACAATCATTTTCCAGAATCACTGACTCCACCTTTTTAAATGATCGAATCCATCATGCGACACAACAGCGTAAACATTGTTGTTCATGCTTCCTAACCTAAGGGAAACACAACTGTCTTTAAAAACTTGATTCCTCTGATATGCCAGTCTTCGGCTTTCATGTTTATTTCATCAATATCTCCCTGTCATAGACAATACAGTTGGGTTGCGAGCTATTGAGAGATCATTCTTTTGTGGATTGGTTTGCCTGTGGCACTGTGTGCTTACATTTTGCTTAAGTCAGACAACTTTATAACCCTTTTTAAATTTATTTGTGTCAAGTCGCTGTAGCGGGGCCTGCAACATTGAGTTTATCCTAACCATAAATTATGTGAGTGACAGAGAACAATTGGTTCAAATTCAGCGGGACAGAAACAATAGGGGCTGTATAAAGCCATTATAAAGTAGTGTGTGTAATGGCTCCCTATAGCCAGGTTCCCCCTCATGCCATCAGTCAGGTTTAAGAGCACAGTCGGCTCCGGACAGCCTCCTGGGAGCCAGTAGAGCTCTGATGAAATGACACATCTCAACGTCTTAAATTCACTGAGATTAAAGCCACAGCGGAGGAGGGAGGAGCCAGATCACTCTTGTGCTGTTTCATGTCCCTTTCCTCCCACTATCTCCTTTGTGTAACTTTTAAACTGTCTTCAGAGACCCTAGTGTTTTATTGTTGTCTTTGGAGGGCCTGTCTCATTCCACCGCTGTGGCTGACTGTCTGCCTGTTTGTTCTTTTGTTTTCCACAGAGAGGATCAGACGAGCTGAGTATGTACAACAGTCCCAACTCTGGCATGAGCAGTATCAGTGGTGAGTTCGTTCCGACCACCCATGAGGCATAGAGAAGGGACTGGATGGAATTTTGCATGAAGCCATTATGATGGGGCAGATGGGGCAGGGACAAACAACAATTACAAGGAATCAAAGCGTTAACATGGGCTTTGAAAAGTCAACCAGACCGCACAAGTTGAAGTGTTCTCTCGTTGGGAGATATTTAGTGTGTGGATAACATCACGCTCCTCAGTGGGAGGACACACACACACCACAGCATGTGACAGGAACACACATAGTGGGTGCTGCTGCATTTTAATGCCTCCGTACCTGTACGGGATATCAGAAGCTTCTCAGCTTCTGCATTATTATGGAAGACTTAAAGAGAAAGTCCCAGTCTACAATTGCTACACAATGCCCCAATCCAAGCCAATGTGATCCCAGGGACTTGTCTCTTAAAGTGAGATAAAGATTTCGACAATTATCAATAAAGAATAAAGTGAGACAGCTTTTTTTAAACAAAGTTTGCAATATCACCCATTGGTGATCTTAAATAACCGTACTTGCAGAAGTTCAAGTGCAACTTTTTCCAGAGAAGGATTTATGGAGGGTAACATCAGTAAGTTGGATGTGCTGTGTGGATAGTGCTATACAAATCAATTGTCAATGATCTTTGGGTAGTTTGATGTGAATCCTAAATAATCCAAGATTATTAATTTAATGTATTTATTACCTCAATCAAACCAACCTCCAGGTCAATATATTCAAGCAGTACGACATTTAACAATGGTTTTTATTTACAGTTGTTTCATTGTGTCTACATGTTATATTCATTTAATATTTTTTATACAAAATACCACTCATTCACACACTGCTATTTTCTTGCGACAGATAATCTTGTTGGCTATTGAAGGTGGTAGACAGGACACGGAGGGGCCCTATTGGCTCAAGTGAGCTGTCTATCAAAAAGCTGGGGTGTAGCAGACATTTTGAAATTAAAATCCCAGCAATGTTTGCAGGGGACCGTGAGTTATGCTGGCTCATTTCAAATGATGCCCAAATAGTCCTTGGGGATTTATGGATGTTATATTGTGTTACGCGATTGGATCGTGTGTGGACCTTTGCCAATGTAACCAGATCATTTTTGGATGGACTATTATTGAATTACTATGAGGCTTTATAGATGAGTTGTCTCAACTTTGTAATTGTTATTTTGGTGGAAGGACTGAAGATAAATTGTACATGATGGCTAATTGTGATTTGAATGAATGCTGATAGACTAGTTTGCTCCTGGGTGGTCACTGGTCACACTAACTTGCCCGACTAACAAAACCAGTTTGGGACGGTCTTGCCTTCTGCCTGTTGTAATGGCTGATATTCTTCCACATGATGTAAAGGTGTGTGCTGTCGCCTGTCTTAGCTGCCATATGCAGTGCACACTAGGCTGTTTTGTCGGACGGTAAAAATGCTAAATCTCAAACAACTGTAGTTGAGTGACCTTTCTTCTACCTGTCTGCTGACAGGTCGACATGTTTTCTTCTGGTGTTGCTACCGCTCATTTTGCTTCAACTACAAACAAATCTCTATTCCTGCAACATGATTGGCTGTTTGTCTTCTATCTTTTGGCAGGTGGAAACTAGAGAGAGAATTTTCAGACATTTCGGAGCAATTTTTTCATGTTTGTTTGAAACAATTATTGCCTAGTAAGGATCAATGGGCTTGGGGTTGACAGTCAAACTATCAAGAGATGGACTAACCCAAAATATGAAATCAGCCGATCCTTAACCTTTTTAAAGTTTGACAGATATATAGAGATGGAATGAAAACAGATTTTTGGCCTTTTCATGAGATTATTTGTCAATAGAAAATATATAATATTGCCTACCTTACCCTTTAAATGATGGTGGCCTATAATAGTATTCAAGAGCAATGTTAATCCATGTTTATGCTAAAATTGTAGATGGGGCTTCAAATGGCAGTGACAGTAAAAAGCTGAGGGTGGAGGAGGCCCCACCATCTCGTGTGCTCCACATCAGGAAGCTGCCCAACGAGGCCTCGGAGACCGAAGTCATCGCCCTCGGCCTGCCGTTTGGAAAAGTCACCAATATCCTCACTCTGAAGGGGAAAAACCAGGTGAGTGGAGGAAACTGATGGGCATGGTGCATTTGTAAGAACTGTAAAACAATTGATGAATTCATACTGGACATGGGAGGGGTCATAGGATGATGACAACAGTGTTTTGATTAAGGATGGTGGTCAAATCTTTTTTTCTGTCTTAATACATCCAAAACAAAGTGTCACAAGTATTTTTTTAGCTGATTCAGACTTTGTATTTTCAAGTGCATTAAAAGCCCACTGCTCAATCCTTGTAGTACTGCTGCTGTTTGGCTGTCAGTATGTCAGTTAGTCTTGATTGATGGGCAGCTGCCTCATCTTAACATACAGACAACTTCATCTGTGTTGGTCTGATACAACACAGTGGAGAAATACCATTTCCTTTGGGGAATACTTTTTAGTAGTGACTTAGTAGCATTAAGGGTTATGTAGTTAGGACTGTGTATTTGTTTGTTACTTGCAGGAATTTTAAAGTTACTTTACATAACTCAATTAAATTGGTTTGTAAAAAGTTTTGTCCAGATGAAATTAAAGTTTAAGTTGAAAAAGTCAACCAATTACTTGTTGAATGGTAAAAGCGGTGGGAGCTTAACTTTCTCTTATCTTTTTCTTCCAGGCATTCCTGGAAATGGGGACGGAAGAGGCTGCCATCACTATGGTTAACTACTACAGCACCGTAACTCCCAATGTCCGCAATGTCCCTGTCTTTGTTCAGTACTCCAATCACAAAGAACTCAAAACTGACGCTGGCAATCAGGTTAGTACAGCCTGACTACTGAGTTTGGGGAATTATTTTTATTAGTTACAGGGCTGTACGCTTATTTTTTAAGGTGGTAGCTCTGGTGCTAGCAAGCAAAAAAATTCAGTAGCACAAAAATAAATTTGGTAGCACACAAAGTATGATCGAAAACTTGCATAACCTTAACCCTTGCATTTCGCTTTAATTACCTTTGAGCATGTCATCTTGGTCTCATTTGAAATTCTCAATTAATATTATATCCTAGTGTGTGTAGTAATAGTTATGGAAAAATCAATAGGGGTGCACTGATTGCAATTTAGAAAAAAAAGAATCTAACCTGCCAATTGCAATTTTTTGCTGATTCAGAATTATTATTATAATGTCCTTCTGTTAATTAAAACCACACTTTAAACCATTAAACATAGCCTATTAAATAAATAAGTATACATATTGGTACAATTTAGGATAAATTAAATAGGTTGTTGTGAATGTGTTGGGAGTAGCTTTTCAGTGGCTTATTTAAAACTTTGTTTAAATAGACTAGGCAACTGTTGACTGCTCGCTGCAGCTGAATGAGTTGCCTTTCAAGCTAGAAAAAAGCGCTAACTTCCTGTTCTTACTGGCTTCAAAATAAAAGTCAACTCACGTTTGGCTAGTAACAGGCTTTTAATGTGAAGGCGCACAGGAAATGTTCTGTTTGTACACGTGCTAACTTAACTGCGGTAATGTGCCGTCTCCTTCCGGTAATTGCCGTTAGTGAAGTTTTTATTCGCTGCTCGAGCACAGACCCCGAGGACACATGTCTTTCACCAGCCAAAGTGGAGGGACTCAATAACTTACTTGCCTAAGTCTACATTTACCCCCATTTGGAGTATTAATGTAGAGCCCTCAAAGCAGTGTTGTGCATCTCTCCTCTGTGTTTCAAAGACAGCCTCTCCTCATTATCAACTAGCACTTGTGCGACTGGATTTGTATTCATCATCGCACGTGATCAATTTCAGTAGCAAATGCGATCAAAACTGTCGCACTGTACATCCCTGAGTTAGCAAACTTTCAATTTCAGAAAAGCTTTTAATACACAGGAACCAATCTTATGCCTTGTTACGCTAGTACTTGGTTAAGAACTATTGCTTTTTGTTTGGCTGTATTAAAGGTAACCTATTTATGGAAAATTCACTTTTACAACATTAATATGGGTCCACGGTAGGGCTGTGTCAAAAAATGTTTATCGTGATACTTAGTTTCGCGATATCAGTATCGATTTTTTTAAACTAAAAATCGATTTGTTTTAAATAAAGGTTATGATTTTTTTTTTAAGGCTTTATTGACAGTGCAGAGAGACATGCAGAGGACAATCACGGGTCAGATTCAAACCCATGTCTGCTGTCAGGCTAAGATACTGACTATTGAAGTTAGATAAATTGTTTATAAGAATACTTAAGATTCACTGTGTCAGAAAAGCACACTGATGTGTTTTCATTTTCAGTGTGTCCTGTACAGTTAGTACAAGAGTGAATTGGATTTGTTATTTTGATGTTATGGCAGCTGCAGCAGTGTTTGATCATTTGCCAAAACCAAAAAAAAGGAAGAAAACTAGTAAAGGAAGTTGTGAAAAATAGTTTTGACTTCATATGTCTGTGCAATTATCAATGTATTGTGCTGTTATGTTTGACAAGGCATCTTGTTTATGGAATATCGTGATATATCAAGATACGCAATATATCGTATCGTGACCAGTGTATCGTGATACGTATCGTATCGTGAAGTCCTTGACGATACCCAGCCCTAGTCCACGGTGTGTCTAGAGAAAAAAACGACCCTCTCTCCTTTTATCCACCTTAACTTTTCTGAAAACCTGTGTTCAAAAACCCCAGTCAGATTTATCTACCCTTGTGACATCGTAAGGGCAGGAGCCACGCCTCGCATTACCGACCTAACTTAGCACTTACTGGCAGTAACGGCCTCTGCACACATCCTGCGTCTACCTCTGCAGCGCGTCGCCTTACCTTACTGCTGCGTCTCTCGGACTTTTCTCGGACACACATGGAACGTCTCAGCAGCTGCTGCTGCTGCTGCAGCAAAGCCCTATCTTTCTACATAGAGTTCTCATGGATAATTCCCATTAAAAATGAAGTTCTTTCGTGTCATTTATGATGCATATGATTTATATTGAGTCTGGACAGTAATCCGTGCGTCCCATTGCCTTTTTTTTGTCACATTTTCCTTGTTGGAAGTTTTATTTTAAAAGGGACACACCAGGAAATGGTGAAACTACAGCGAAAGCTGCCAGTATGAAGTCAATATGACTCTCAGCAGAGTATTTCTCTATCAGTTATAGCAGAGAGACCCGAGAGAGACGCACGGCTCTCAGAAAAAAATAGGCGAGCCTCCTGAGGTAAAGGGGAGCGTCGCTGCAGACGTGCCTCCGACGCGCATCAGCAGTGCGTCTGAGGTTGGATGTGTGTCCGCTCTAGGTTGATTACACGGTCAGTGACAAAGTCAGACGCAGACGCGAGGTAGACGCGCAGTAGAGGTAGGATGTGTGTGGAGGCCGTAAGATTCAGGGCCAGTCAGAGCAGACTGGGCTTTTTGGAAGGCGGGGCTTAAAGAGACAGGCTATCAAACGGAGCGGTAAAGGTTTTTATTTTGGACACTATACCATGAAAACCGTTTCTAGGTGAAACCCAAAACAATTAACCTGAAAATGAGCATACAATGTGACAGTTAATACTTTGGAATTCTGAGCTATAAACTTGGAACATCATTTTCAAATTAATAACTCACAAACCAACAACCTGAGAGGCTAATAACTGTATAGTATTTTGCAAGTGTTGACGTGTATATCAATGCTGGCCTTGTTTTCTTTTCATTAATAGTGTGTTATTGGGTCACCATCTTGTCTGTTGAAGTTGGAGTTATAGATAAAGACTGACCTGTGTTGTGTTTTAGGGGTGGGAATCTCTTGGCACCTCACGATTCGATTCCGATTCAGAGGTCAACGATTCGATTCAAAATCGATTTTCAATGCATCTCAATGCAAAAATGTTTTATGTACATACCCATGTGTGAATTTCAAAAATATATTTATATGCACATCTGAGTTTGCTCCTCAGAGTTTGCTAATCACTTCCTACTTTTGTGATGATCATTAAAGACAATCAACAGATGAATTACCTTCTCTAATATTGTATTAAGAGAAAAAGCTTTTCTTGTCACACATATGACTTTCTATGAACAGTGCAATAATCAATGCAGCTTTCAACACAATATGGAAGTATGTAAAAACTAAACCGATTCAGTTTTATTTTATTTCTAATCTCGTAAATCATGTTTCTATAGGATTTCTATTCTATTATCTAGTATTTTCTATGTCATTTCAACACATTGTACAAAAAGTATGGCTTGGAATTCAGCTCTCATACAAAAACGTAAACAGAGATAAAGCCGGTGCAGGTCACATGGGTTTGCTGCTCTCAGCCCTTTTGAAGCCACTTTGGAGACAACTCGCACATGTGTGGTGTGCATGCGCAATGGCGCATGAAGTATTAGTATTTACAAAAAAAAAAAATCGATTATTAACTTTTCTGAGTGAATCGATTTTAATCGGAAAATCGATTTTTTTTCCCACCCCTATTGTGTTTGTCTGTAGCGGACCCAGGCAGTGCTTCAGGCAGTGTCAGCGGTGCAGTCTGGTGGCTCACCAGGCACAGATGTTCAGGAGGCTCTGGCTGCAGCCTCCAGTCCCGTGCTGAGGATCATCATCGACAACATGTTCTACCCTGTAACGCTGGACGTACTGCAACAGGCACGCAACTAATCATTCACTTTATCATGTCACAGAAATATCCACTGTTTGTACTACAATATTAAAGTGTGTGTTTTTCTTTGTTGGTAGATTTTCTCAAAGTTTGGCACAGTCATGAAGATAATCACATTCACCAAGAACAATCAGTTCCAGGCCCTTCTGCAGTTCAGCGATCCTGTCAATGCGCAGCAGGCCAAACTGGTAATGGCTTATTCACCTGTAGCTCCCACTATCATGCTAAATATCTTCATGACCACACACCTACAGGGAACTGTAAGTGTTTGTAATAGTTAAATATTGGGTATGTTTTCCCTTCCCAGGCACTGGATGGCCAGAACATCTACAATTCATGTTGCACCCTCCGTATCGACTTCTCCAAGCTGGTCAACCTAAATGTCAAGTACAACAACGATAAGAGTCGAGACTACACGCGGCCAGAGCTCCCTGCTGGTGACGGCCAGCCAAGCATTGACCCCAATATGGCTGCTGCCTACAGCAAAGACTCCAACTCCCTCCTCGGTAAGATCCCAGGTACATCACCCTTTTATTTTTCTTCCATACATCCTGTTGTGTTTACATCACAGTCTTAAAGGTGGAGTCAGTTGTTATGGAAAATGCTTGTCAAAATCAGTGAATATCTCCTCACAATTTACTACCTGTACATACTGTGTGTGCACTGACAAAAAAAAACAGTGTTAATACGCAGCCTAGGCTCTGTATACGGGCATGTTGCTAGCTACGGTGGGCCCCCTTTGTTTAAATACCAGTTTAGAGAGCCTGGGTTGTGTATTAACACTGTATTTTTATTCAGCGCACACACAGTATGGACAGGTAGTGGATCGATCTGAGGAGATATTCACTGACTTTGACAACGCACCCCCAGAATCGCTGACAATACCTTTTTAGAGCATCAGTCATTTGGGTTTCAAAGTGTTATGTAGTGGTTTAGTTGAAGTGCTGCTCTCCATTCCATGATGGTGTTGTCCTCTTCCCAACAGGAGCCATGAACCCTCTGAGTGCTGCTGCTGCTGCGGCTGCCGCTGCAGGGAGGGTGGCTCTGGCTGGACAGTCCGGGTCTAGTGGAGTCCTTCTGGTCAGCAACCTAAACGAGGAGGTCAGTAACCTTCCTACACACACACCACTCAGATGGAATATCCATCTACCCACCACCCTTCATCCCTCTGTTCTTACATTTTTCTAATTTTCTGGGTATGGCTAGTTGTCCTTCTTGTGTCATAATTCCCATTTTCATTGTCTCGTGTTTGTCATAGAGGATACATAAAATCAGTGAATATCTGCTCATGGTCCTTACTGTGTGTGTGCTGTAAATCAATCCGTGATTCTGACTACACATATTTACCATTAAACACTGATGTGCCCTTCATTTTTCTGAAGTCTTTCAAAATTAGAAAGCGGGGATCAACAACTCTCATAGAGAATAAGCGTTGTAGATTTGTTTGAGCTTTTAACTCTCTTTGTCAGGCTGATCATATCGGAGCTGGAAAACTAATCATTATCTTTAGCGATTATGTTCAGATATTTCTGAGGTGTTTTCAGAGCATATTAAAGCCTTGTTTGAGTGCAATTTATTTTCTTTTGATGTTACACCTTGGGAATAAAGACATTTTTTAAAGAAATGGAGTGGACCTACTATAGCTAGTTTTTATATGAGGCAAAGATTATGTTGAAGCTTTTTATTTTTCTATATTTTCTAGTGTCCTTGTTCAGTTTTATTTTTAAGAGTCATTACATCCCTGCAATAGAGAGGGGATTTGCTGTTTCTCCTCTCTTTCCTCCTCGGATATTCTGCCTCTTCTCTTGTCAAACTGTATCTAACTGGGCTAACTGTCTCTCTTCCCTTTTTCTCTCTCTAAGCTCTCCTCACCTCTCTTCAGCTCATATGAAGCTCATATGAAACCATTCTTTGGTCTCCTAACCTGTTCTGGGAACAAATAGCTGCCTCTCTGAAGCGCTTGTTTTGCTGTCTCTTCTCCCTCTTTTTCTGTCTTTTGACTGTGACTTAAATAGCATCTAATTTGTCTCACCTAATGTTTCTGTCTCTTTCCTCATAAATCTCTGTTCTCTCTGGCTGTGAATGAGTGTGTCATACTGGAGCCTTTGACAGTATCTCAACTATTCAACCTGAATCCCTTATGTTAAGATACTGTGCTTAAAAGTTTCTTTAAGACTTGTGTGAAAGCCATTTTTACCTGAGTGGCCTTCATATCAACCCTTGCTCGCAAATTGTACTGCTTAACAACATTTGAACTGCATGGTCTCTTAACAAATCTCTTCCCCCTCAGCTCACACACACTTGTCGTACCATTCTCCCTCGCTGAAAGATTGTAGATCTTCAGATTTTCTACCTGCTGCATGTTGTCTCTATCTCATGTTTATGACTTTATATTGCTGATTTTATTATGATTTTGACATGAATGTACCTTTACCCCATGCTTGTCCAGGGTGAAATGGCATTTTTTTCACTACATTGTACCGACTCTACTGACTTTTGGTACGAGGTTCTGTTCTGGACATGGTTTTCCATTACAAGGTGGTTCTCATGTGGTTCTCAACCCTCTCTGTGTAGCTGTTCATCATAGTGACGTTAGCTGCTAAAGTAAGCTTCTAAGTGTTTATACTCAATCTTCATCCGGTGATTATCATATTTAGTTTAAGGATAAAGTAACATTGGGTCCTTTACCACTCTGATAAGCGTGCCGAGTCATAGCAGGCTTTCCTATTGTTTGATTTATTTTTTCAACTTGTGTAACATTAAAGCTATAGTGTGGAACTTTGGTTGCCCCAATGAGGAATTCTGAGTAATTACAACAAAACGGTCAGCACATCTTCAGTGATCACGTATTAATTTTATACGTTCTGCTGTACGTCCAGGTTTTTTCTTAGCAGTAGAATCAACAACTAAAACATTTCTTGGGTGCTTCTTGTGAATTTTCTGATTTCCTGCGCCTGTGTCAGGGGGCGAAACCAGTTGGTAAACGCTGCCATACTGAATTTGTAGAATTGTGTGAAGCTGATGGGCCTAATCTACTTTGTCAACTCGTTTGGCAATGTCTTGAATGTAACCATAAGTCATTTGAATTAAAAAGTTACGGACTTTAACTTTAACCAACTTGCTTATGTGCACTACCGTCTCGTTAGAGGGTCGCTGGTACACTCTCTGTGCCCTGTCCAGCTGGGCCTGGATTTTCTTGTAAGCCACCAATGTAAGGGAAAGGCTGTACCTCAACCAGGTTGATACTAGTTCTGAAAGAAAGTAAAACAAAAACTGGAGAGAAGGCAAGCTCAAACACTGCAACTGCTACAGTAGCTTGACTGTTTGTTGTGCAGGATAGGGCGCCACCCACTGATGACGCTCTGACTAATCGATGGTCTGCAGTGTTTCCTGTCAACGTTTAGTACCTGGTACTTCGACGGAGTAGGGACCTCTAAAAATGAGGCACCAGGGACCTTTTTATAGTGGAAAACCATAAGTAGAGTAGAGTCAGTACCATGTAGTGGAAAAGCGCCAAACGACCTCTTGGCGCTAGTAATTTTCTGTATTTTGACTAAAGAAAAACATTTATCCAAGCCATTATCTCTGACCAAACTACCTGCATTATTCCAGTGTACTGACCTATATTTTATTTTTTGTCCCTCCCCCTCCCTCACTTTTATTTTTTATTTTCCCCCCGATTTGCATTTGCCTCCCCACCCCCCCCCCCCCCATTTCTCTCCCTTCCCCATCCCTCCTCCTCCCTTACCCATCCCTCCTCCTCCCTTCCCCATCCCTCCCCCTCCTCTCCCCTCCATTCATCCTTCCTCCCCATCTATGTGCTGCTGGGGGACTTTAACTGGTCAATTCAAATCACCCTCCCTCCTACATTAACCACACCCCGCCCACTCCCATCCAAACCTCTCCATGACTCTTCTTTCCTCCATGACCTACCACCTCCATCACTCTCCGGGGGGAAAACAAAAAAACCACCATTCCTCCTACCTACCTCCGTTCTGGATCGATCTGTCCATCTCTACCTCCGCTCCGCTCCGACTCTTCTACCTCTCTACCTGTCTCACGCTGCTTGTTGCTCTTCTCTCCCTCTAAAGATGGTTACGCCCCAAAGTCTGTTTACCCTCTTCGGTATGTTATCGTTAGCGTCTTTTTTTCTCTCTCTTCTCTCTCTCTCTCTCTCTCTCTCTCTCTTCTCTCTCTCTCTTTGTTTTTTCTCCTCTACCTTTCTATTGTGTCCATTCTATCTTTGAGACATTTGTAATTATTTATAATAGAATTATTAATATAATCATTATTACATCCTTACGCGTATTTGTTTGCGCAAACTAGCTTGTTTAGTCATTTTAATACATTTTGGCTTTCTTGTTTACTGGTTTGGGATAATGTGAAATGCATTCCTTTCCTTTAAAATTCACCACAAAGTTATCTGTTAATGCATGGTTAAGTTATTGTTTTTGCATGCAGTTTTTGATTTTAGCCATCTGACACAGCTTGATAACTTATCTGTTTAGAGGGTGTCTCTCTCTTCTCTCTTTACCAGTTCTTTCTTCACACCTCTCACTCTAAAGTCTACTGTAACTTTCTTGTTTGTTCTCTTTTCTCTCTTCTTTGTCTCCAAAGCTAACTTTTTGTTTTTCTAACTGTCTGCTTTCTTCCCATCTCACCTGCTCTCCTCCTGCCTGCTTGTGGCTCTAACACAGGAGTGTATGGTGATGTCCAGAGGGTGAAAATTCTTTACAATAAGAAGGATAGCGCTCTTATTCAGATGTCGGACTCCAACCAGGCCCAGCTAGGTGAGCAGATGTTAAAACCTTCCAATATACCACGTTGCTGGTGACGGGTGATGGTCACAAGTTATAGTGGGAGGCATGCGTTGTTGAGTTGTCAAGGCGCTATGGAATCCCTGAAGTTTTCTAGAAAATAGTGTAAAAAATATCTTGTCGTTATCTTGCACCCAATATCTTGACTCTTGTCATCTCGTAAGATGAGTGTAGGTTTGTCACACCCATAGTAATCAACCCCTCCCCACGACTACTACGTCTCCATATCCCGTCCATGAATATCAAAACAGGGTTGGTGATAAACCACAGCCCTGGTGGATGCCAACCCCCACTGGAAACTAGGGCTGGCCCGAATTATTCGAATATTCGAATATTCGTTCGGAAAATTAGTATTCGGAGCTTAAATTAGTATTCGGAGCTTCGGGTTTTTTTTTTTTTTTTTTTTTTTTTTTTTTTTTTTTTTTTTTTTTTTTCAAAAAAATGTTTTGCAAGAAGCTAGTACTGCAATATAATCTCATCAAATAATTTTATATTTGGATATAAAAGTTAGTAATATTGTAGTAGTAGTAGTAGTATTGCTCATTTAGGAGGATATTACATCACTAAGTTTCATAGCGCATCCATTACTTCACCTCCGAGCGCGTAAATCTTCAACAAAATATGCAGATACTGTCAAAATCGGTTGCAGGGAGTATATAGGGATTATTAACGTTAAAAAATATATATATATATATATATATATTTTTTTTTTTTTTTTTTTTTTTTATGTATTTTTTGATGCTGTGTTTTTCTGGAACGAATATTCGAATATTCGCTCGGAAAAACCAACGAATATTCGAAGCCTGAAAAATGGTATTCGGGCCAGCCCTACTGGAAACGAGTCCATCTTGGTGCCAAGAACCCAAACAGGCTTTGAATGTACAAATATTGGATGGCACTGAGAAGGGGCCACTACACCGCATACTCCCGAAGATTTCCCACAGTATCTCCTGGGAACCTGGTCATACACCTTCTCCAGATCCACAAAACACATGCCGACTAGATGAGCACACTCCCAAACCCCCTCCTGGATCTTTGCCAGAGTGAAAAACTGGTCTGTTGTTCCACGGCCAGGACAGAATCTGCATTGTTCCTCTTCAATCTGAGTTTGACTACTGAACCCTCCTTTTAAAGCAAGTGGACTTTACCAGAGAGGCTGAGAAGTGTGATACCCCTTTAAATGGCACCCACTCTCTGGTCCACCTTTTTGAACAGGGGAACCACCGCCCTGGTCTGCCACTCCTTAGACACTGACCCAGACTTCCACGCAATGTTGAAGAGACATGTCATTAAAAACGGCCCTCTCAACACCTTAAGCTTTCAGCATTTTCAGGCTGATCTCATCAATCCCCAGGGATTCGCCTCTGTGGAGTGTTTGACTACTTCAGGGACCTCCACCAGGGGAAATGACTGTAATCCCCTATCAGCCCTACTCTACTCTGTCTCTACCATAGAGAGCATGTTTACCTTAGTTGAGGACAACAGTGTCCCATCCTTACTGTACACAGATTGGATGGTTCCCCGTTTCCCCCTCCTGAGGTGCCTGATGGTTTTCTAGAAACACCTTGGTACCGACTGAAAGTTTTTTTTCATCGTCTTTCCGACCTTCTCCCACACCCGAGCTTTTTCTGAGCGAGGATATTGGATAACATATCCCGGAAGAACTAGCACAGAAGTCTAGAACAAAATACCACTCTGGTTCAGATCTGGGAGGCTGTCTCTCAAAATTGCCCATTTGCGAGTTGAATTCTCCCACTAGAATGGAGTCGGTGCTCAGCTGGGGGCTTTTGAATATTCCCACTCCCGCCTGGTGCCTCATACCCTTAGCAATTCTAGAAAAGAAAATAGTCCAACCCTATCCAGGAGTACGGTTCCAGAGCCTAGACTATGCGTGGAGCTACGCCCCACCAGATCTAACTGGTAGTGCTACACCACCTACACAAGTTCCAGCTCCTTCCACCACAGATGTGACGTTTTACATCCTCCGAGTCAGCTTCTGCCGTCGACTCCATAGACATTTTTCCCTTGTAACTGGGTTCTCAGATTTTCTGCGTTTCCATAGAGAGTCTAAAGTAAAATAATCTCAATTTATCTTGAATACGATTTTGGTATTCATGGACAAACTGCATTTATACTTGTCTTAAAGTATTTAATCTAACCCGTTAGAATATGCAGAAAACCCTGGTTTAGTTAATGTAGCTAGTTAATACCAACATTTGCTGTTACTGCAGCTACTTAATACCACAATTTGCTGTGACATAATCACCACTGACTTTAATTTCCTTTGCAACTGTTAAAGCGATGAGCCATTTGAATGGCCAGAAGATGTACGGGAAGATTGTCCGAGTGACGCTGTCCAAGCACCAGACAGTGGCGTTGCCTCGTGACGGCCTGGACGACCAGGGCCTGACCAAGGACTTCACCAGCTCCCCACTGCATCGCTTCAAGAAACCTGGATCCAAGAATTTCCAGAACATCTTCCCGCCATCTGCTACCCTGCACCTCTCCAATGTCCCGTAAGTACCAGAGCAGTCGGCTCATATCGGTAAGGTCTGTTGTTAAATGCTGGAGAAGGCTGCGTCTCAAATATCCCCCCAAAAAAATAGTGTTGTCCATGCATGTTGCCTGGGAATTAAACTACTGTTTTACTGCAAAGAGGTTTAATTTATAACTAGGGGCTTGATCCTCAGTCCCAATATCTTAGGAGTACCAGACTGATTTTTCACGGAACACATTTTGACCGTCATACGAGGTGTAACAAATGTTCTTGATCATTAATCATCATACCATTTCATATTTCAAACTGTTATTTCCGTGTTATACTGGGTAGTCTTATACTGTATGCCAAATAGCAAGGACAAGCTCTTTCCTGACTGTAATCTGTGACCTTTATTTTAACAGACAAGATGTGACAGAGGACGACCTGCGACTGCTCTTCTCCAACGCTGGGGCCACTGTGAAGGCATTCAAGTTTTTCCAGTAAGTAGACCTATCCCTCTGAAATCCAAGTCACATGCTCCCAATGAATGAGGATTGACAAGTTTGTTACTGTGGAAGATCCACGAAAGGCTCCACCTCGGAGCTACTTGTAATTCTCACCCAGTATTTTTTACATTCACAGTTAAACCTTGCTAACAGTTAGCAGGTGGCTAATGGTTAGGGAGGGGTTAACCAATAGCAATTGGCGAAATGTATAACTTTACAACTTTGTACATTTCTCTGATGTCATGTAAACATACTGACTGTAGTTTAGCCATTGTGTTTGAGTTGTACCCCAGCAAATGGTCTTTCCTGCGGTTCTTAACACTCATATTTTTCAGGGATCATAAAATGGCTCTGCTCCAGATGTCAACAGTGGAGGAGGCCATTCAGTCCTTGATGGACCTTCACAACTACAACATGGGAGGCAGCCAGCACCTGAGAGTCTCCTTCTCCAAGTCCACGATATAAGAATCTGACCCACACACTGGTGACAGTACCAGGCTTTACTGTCAGAAACCTTTCAGACTGTGTCTGGACACTGGGGGGGACCACATTAAGAGAATCACTTTTGTTGTTGGGGTTTTGCTGATCCTGTCATTCCTTGAAAGACTGAACCCTTTGACTTGCATCCTTTTTAAAGAGAATAGTTGAGTACATTACAGATACTGGATCCTCCCAGCTATTAACTGTACCTCTGTATTTTTATGTCAAGAAAACAATTGACATGATTTGATTGTTGCCCTGTATGATAGTTTGATGTAGATCAGTGTTTAATTCTTGATTTAGTTGAAAAGATCCAGTAATTATGTGCCTTACTTGACAATATCAACAGTTTCTACAGCTTGACATGTTCTTTAGTTACCCTCGTTTGCTTTTGAGGCACAGTGGTATTGGCATTTTTTGGAGTTTAGTAAGAATCCAGGCTGTTTTGTCGTCGTCTTGACATGCTCAGTTTCTGAAGCTCTGTCACCAACCAGGCTTAGCGTTTTTGTTTTAGTGTTAGATTCATAACATTTTATTTTTAGTTAAGCAACAGGAGAGATATTCCCAAGGCAACATGTAAGAGTTTTTGCTGCTGCCAATGAGTGGCAGCCTAACATGAATTCCATTTTTCCACTGTTTGGTGCAAGATTGTTCCCCCTCCATTTTGAATTGACAGAATGTCACACATTGTGTCGTGGCTTTTGGCTAAGTACTTCTTTATCCATGTTTTTCAAGCCTTCCATGCTTTATCCATAGGTGTAACTTGTCAGTGACAATGGTTTTTCTAAGCATGTATAGTAAAGATAGGATCATCCTGCATCAGAAAGTGTTGCATGGTGTGGAAGCAGTTAGAAGATAAGTCCACTGTGATTTCAGTCATGTGACAGTTTACTCGAGAGGGCTACTCGGTCGGACCAAAGTTCCTGTGCCTTTAGAGTTCCTTTAATTCACTTAAACAGAAAAAACAAGTATTTGAATACACAAAAATGTTGTATTTCAGAGTAAAATATAACAATTGTAAGTGTTAAGTTTATTCCCGTTTTTGTTTTTTAATACCCAACAGGACTTCACTTTGAAACAATAGACATGTATATTTTTTTCTTCCAAGTCCAGTTTTATACTGCTCAACTTGTCAGGATTTGATATAGTTTTGAAGAGGCACAATTAAAGGATGAATTATTTTCTAACAACGAGAGGTGCGACTTGGTTTTCTGCTTTTTGAGTTTCCCCCTCTCATGGTCTCTCTGGTGTATTCTGCTTTGCGTCTGTAGCATGCCTAATAAACTATTGTGTAGCTGTGCATTCTCCTCCTCTGTCTCTCCTCTCTGTTCTGTCAGCTCCGCTCACTTCTCAAACCATCTTCAGTCCCAGGGTGGGAAGGAAGCCACAATTCATTTTTGGAGCCGCTTGAAAAAAACAAGCTCTTTTAAGCCTAGATTAATCCATCTGATGCTACTCCTTCACAAGACAAGAGGTCCATTTGGTTGATGCGTTTCCCACCCTGCCAACTGACACAATCTATTCCTTTGAACGTCTTGCTCTTCTCTCCTCTAGAGGTTGCCTATTTTCTAATCAATCTCTGAGGGCTTCTGCTATCTGCTAACAATCTATCTGATCCATCTCCTTGCTCTGACTTTTACCAGTTACATTAATGGCATCTGTTGTCATTTTTCTAAGCTTTTCTGCATTTAATGCTAGGGCCAGCTTTGGGACAGAGATGATGGGATGTGTTAAGCCAATTAAAGCCATGGTGCACAATGCCATGGAGCATGAGAATAGGGTCACTTAATGGGATGTAGAGTGGTGTTCTGGACACGGCTTTGGGTGGAATAACTATAAATGACTGACCTCGTCCACCATTCACTCCTGCGTTTACAAAAAATCACTCCACTACTTTTAGACATCTCTCCTGGAGGATGAACACTACTTGTTAAGTACGGGCCCTCAAGTATTGAGGGCCCGTACTTATTGTTATCCACCATACTTTTTCTTACTTCTTCATATTTCTTCCGCCTCATTTTCTAGCTGCTACTCCTCCCACACCGTTTCATTTAGAAACGCAAAAATTTCACAGAACGTCTGTCCCTACCCCACGGGGTGTGCTATTATTCAGTTTTTTGATTTTCCACAAGGGGGCGCTGTTATGAAGTCCCAACTGAAATAAGTTTGAGAGGCCACGCCCCGCACACTATGGCTATGTCTTGATTCAGGGGTTGCAGCCTTGGTAGGACGCAGTCTCGCGGTCTATGAAGGCTATAGCCTATGAAGGCCGATTTTAAGGCCGGTTTTAAGGCCAACGAGCCTTGTTAAATGGGCCGGTCTCCGCAGGTCTCCGTTTACAGGCATTTCCGGTTTACGTAACAAGCCGTTACCTTGCGTGACGACTCGCCGCTCCTGTGCTGCCTAGCAACCCTGATTGCTGCCAACGGAGACAGCCCTGTCAATGGAGGAAAAAAGAAAAAGAAGTTGCTTACCAGACGAAAAGAAAAAAAAGTACAAGAAAAAAAGAAAGGAAGATAAAAGTTAAGAAGATGGAGCAACACGTTGCTGTTTTGTTATTTTTTATTGTATTGTATGCCATCTCTGAAAAAAACGCAATGAATCATGGGATATGTTGGGCTGCGAAGGATACATCTGATGCAGCCTTCAAAACTGCTTCAAAAACCGTGAAACGAAGGCTGCATTTCACGACCGCATATGAGGAGTCTTGCGAGGAGCCTTGCAAATGGGACAGCCTTTGCGCGCCGCTATGACGCAATCGGTCTTCAAATGCAGCCTACGAGGCCGGTTCCAAGACCGCAACCCCTGAATCAAGACACAGCCTATAAGTCCGATTGACTTGAAATTTCTCACACAGGTGTATGTTAGGGTGCTCTACAAAAAAGCCTCTGGGACCATAAAAGTCTGCCTGGGAATATTTCCCGCTAATTAGCATAAACTGAAAAACAGGGTTTTAACCACAACTTTGTCAAATGTCACTGTATTGCCTCTGTACAATATTAGTAGGATAGCTTGAAAAACATGGCCGCCATTCACCAAAACGTTTACTCAGGGGTGGGCTTATCAGCAAATTGGCCATAACTCATTGTCCATAGGTCCTATCATCATCAAACTTGCTGGATACGTGCAGAAGACATGTGGTAGCATGTACCTCGACGCTTGTCAAGATTAACAAATGCGAAAAATATAATTCAAAAATGCAATGTTTGACAGGCCACGCCCCTTTCCCCCTGACTCTGATTGACTTGCAATTTCTTACACGTGTACAACTCATGGTGCTCTAAAATAAAGCCTCTTGGACCACAGGGGTCAGCCATGATTTTTTTTCTCTTCGTTAAATTGCATGACCTGAAATACAGTCAAGTGCCATTTACTTTATGGATTTCCATTCCAACCTATCATCACCAAATTGTGTACACAGCATTAGGGGACCATCGTATGTGTATAGAGTTTTAGCAAGATAGCTCAAAAAACATGCCCATTTTCCTGCCAATTTGCCACAATTACATCCTTCAATTGGCCACAACTTGGAACTCGAGTTTGGAAAGCGCGCCGCGGCGGTTGGTAGAAGCGTTCGAGCCCGGCCGACGGGTGGGGCGCCGCCGATGCGGGGCTGCTGGTCGGCGCCGGGTGGCCCGTACTTTCAAAATCTCTGCGGGATTTTCTAGTTGAGCTTATTATCTGACGTGGCTGAGGTAAAAAGAACTCCCAGTACATAAGTCCATTCAGACAATGCTGTTTTTAAACTACTACTATTACTATTATAAAGTTTTGGCAAACAAACCTCAAAGGGGAACTCATCAGTCAGTGCTTCCAGGTATACACCTATGAATACAATTACATGAAGCCATGAAAATGAATTATCAGAACAATAAAAAATAAACCAATATTCACTATAAATAATTGCAATTTATCGGTTGAGCATAGATTCACAGTATATGAGGAATATTTACAATGTGCAGATTTACAATCCAAAGTGTTTTAATGTAGTGTACTGCATAGGGTTGCAAAATTCATTCAAAAAACGTATCTAAAACGTATCTCCTGAGACCCGGCAATGCATTGTTGTACACTGTAGTGTACATTGTTGTTTTGCATGCAACTCTAATACTGTACATGCCACTTTCCCAAGTCCTGGTGTTCCTTAGAGTGGACAACTGTAGCTTTAAACTGATGTCCCATGTTTGGGGGTGTGGCCTTTCCAACTGCCTTTTTCCTGTCCTTTTAAAATGGCTGGCATCAGCACGAGCACATTTTATGCGAGAAAGAAAGGTAAGTATCAAATCTTTAATTTAATATGCTTTTGAGTGTTATATTTCGATTGTTTTTAGTAAGTAAACATCTAAGGAGTAATTTGAGTGAGTTTTCAGAGCTGAACTTATTTAGTTTCATTAGTAAAAACCACTGATTAATTAATGTACACTGTAGTGTACGTCAGGACTTTGTACTTCTAATTATTCCTATCTTTTTTTTAGTAGACAGCTCTTTGACAGAGGCAGAGAAAATACTGTACAGAATAATTGAGGGAGATTCAGACATAGAGTTCTCTGAAGATGGGTCCAATGAGCAAGACAGGAGAGGATGAGAACCCAGATGAGTCAGATGAAGATGACCAAAACACAGAGCCAGCGGAAGTTGACCAAAACCCAGGGCCAGCTCAAGTGCAGCGTCGTCGAATATGGGCCAGAACTACCACGTAGGGATTCAGAGTTTTTAATCAGAGCAAAAAGCTAAGATAACTTACAGAGATGTTTCAGTAAAATTGATTTGACACATGCACAGACATAATGTTATAGCGTAAATGTGTTGTCAGTCAACCATCCCTTTGACACTCCTGTCATGTTGCACAGACTCTCTCTCACACACAGACACACACACACACACACACACTCTCTCTCTCTCTCACACACACACACACACACACTCTCTCTCTCTGTCTCTCTCTCTCTCACACACACACACACACACACACACACACACACACACACACACACACACTCACTCACTCTAGAGAAACAAATATAACAGGAGGGTTAAAAATTTTACTTGTTCACTCTCCTAAATTTTGCCTTTTCTTTCTCTTAGGTTCATGCCTGTGTTGGAAGAACATAGATTTGCAGATGAAGGTCCCCCTGCAACCCGTAGTAACTAGAGCCCACAGCAGTATTTCCAGCAGTACATTGACGGGGAAATAATTGAGAACCTGTCCTTCTGCACCAACCAACGTATGGTTCAGGATTCAGGCTTTAGCTTAAGCACTACACCAGAAGAAATCAAGACCTTTTCAGGAATTTCGGTGTACATGGCATGCCTTGGATATCCGAGGATCAAAATGTATTGGGCTGCCAAAACAAAAGTTCCAATTATAGCTGACTCCATGACACGTGATCGTTTCTACAAAATCAGATCTATGCTGAAGGTGGTCAATGATCTGGAAGTTCCAGAAGAGGAAAAGAAAAAGGATCCCCTTTGGAAAGTCAGACCAGTTCTGAAGAGAGTCCTACAAGGTTGCCTCAACCTACCTAGGCCAGCAAAGGTCTGTATTGACGAACAGATGGTTCCCTTCACCGGCCGGTGTCCAGTTCGTCAATTTGTGCCTGGGAAGCCGAATCCAACAGGATTAAAGGTGTTCGTTCTTGCGAGTCCAGGTGGCTTAGTGCTGGATTTTGAAACCTACATGGGAAAGAACACCTTCACTCAAGTCCAACAGATGGGAATAGGTGGAAATTCAGTCCTGCGTTTGACTGAGACAGTTCCAAGAGGAACACTGGTCTACTTTGATCGGTATTTCTCCTTTTGGCTGAGGACCTGATAGCCCAGGGACAAGCATGTGCACAAGACCGGAGTGACTCAAGTGATGAAGAATTCACTCCAACACTGAAGAAAAGGAAGCCGCACCCAAATGAGAGAATCCGAAAATATGGTGCGATCCACTTGCCTGAAATGGTCACTAGTGCAACTCCTTCCAGATGCAGAATGCTTGGATGCACTAGTAGAACCTATGTGAGATGTGTTAAATGCGAGATGTTCCTGTGTGTCTCCAAAAAGTCACAGTGCTTCCTTGCTTATCACAAATAAATTGGCATTTGTGAACTGGCAAACTGAATGTTAGCCTATGGTCAGTGAAAAGTTGAATGAGATGTGTATTTGACCATGATTGCGTTTTATGCTATGTTTTTGTGAAGTTTCCATGCAGTTATGTGTGTGTTGTGTTGATATCTGGCCAGATTTTAAATTCTGTCAATGTTATACGGCCGAGACAAATGAAGTCCCGTTGTACACTACAGTGCACATGTTATAAAACATGAATGAAATTATTAAAACAAAAAAAAATCTTTGCAATGTGTTTTTTAACACCCCAACACTTAATTTATATGAAAAAAAACAAAATCAAAACACTTTTTTTTCCCCGGGTCTCAGGAGGATAAATAATTGCAATTTATCGGTTGAGCATAGATTCACAGTATGAGGAATATTTACAATGTGCAGATTTACAATCCAAAGTGTTTTAATGTAGTGTACTGCATAGGGTTGCAAAATTCATTCAAAAAACGTATCTAAAACAGCCATAGTAAAACAGACTTCCAGCTGTTAAGGTTTTGCCTCCTACAGGGCCCAGCGCACGACTCAGATTTATGCTGAGCACCAAACATGAGCCTACACATCCGCTCACGTTCACGTCTGTTCCGTGAGAAAGAGCACAGTGCGCATGTTTTGTCTATCGGTCCCATAACCAGGAAGTAACCGCTTCAAAGTGCACCAATCGGCCACTGAGCAACCCTCAATAGAAATAAATCGGACGCCATTTTTCAATTCGGTGTATTAGGTCCCATGTCATGAGCTCATTCCTAAAGAACAGTTAGGACCCTGTATAGGCCAGAACCCCCTCCGAAGACTACGGGTCAAGCACTGAGGGGTCAATTTGTGTCGAGCGCTAAATGAGTATATAAGATGATGAAGTTGTTGCCAGTGTTGTTGATGTAAGCAGGTGGTTGCTCCATCAGGGGCCCGGACCTATCGGCATGGCCCTTCCCAATGATGGACGTCCTGTCAGCTGCTGTAGTGTGATGAAGACGGGGCTCCACAGTCCACACACACACACACACACACAGGCCCTGGGACCAGAGCAAGATGACCTGATCCATCATCACGCAAGACACAACAGCCTTTTTATTTTCGCAAAAGCTTTTGGATGGAAGTGCCGGCGTCCTGGGATCCCTATACGCTCTAAACTAAGATTCCATGATGTATCTAGGCAGGAGGGCAGAGCCAATCAATAGCCAGTCTGGCCAATGCATCACCAGGGCATGGACGCAGTGATCCTGCCCTCTCAATCATTCCGCTCATAGAACCATGGAACTATATAAAGGCTTCTCCTCTCTCTCTCTCTCTCTCTCTCTCTCTCTCTCTCTCTCTCTCTCTCTCTCTCTCTCTCTCTCTCTCGTTTAACTCCCTCGTGGCTTTTTCACACTTGCTTCCTCGACGCTATTAAAAGGTATGGATAGACCCAGGCCCATCTTAAGTGATAAATGGCCAATGTTTGCATTTAGACCTAAGCATTACATTTGCACATAACAAATCCTCCCAATTCCTGTACAAGTACCATGACTTATTGAGTAACCTGACATAGGAATGGGGTATTCTTTACCAATGAAAACTCTTGTCAATGTTTCTATGTACGTTGCTATGTGAAGAATCCCAAACATTTCCAATACAAGCCATTCTGCCATAAGATGTCCTGACAAAGGCCACTGTGAAGTGTGAATGATCCCATACTACTCACACTCCTCAAATCAGCTATCAGACAATTTCCAAATGGTGACGGTACAGTGGTTGGTTAAGAAGGACAAAAACATAAAGTAACTGAGACATGACTATATGTTAGGTTGCAGTAACCCTTGACCTCAAACATCTAATCAGTTCACCCTGGAGTCCAAGTGTAAGTTTGTGCTAAATTTGACAAGCATTGCTGGCGGAGAAGGCATAAAAACAGTGTATACTTAGGACTTCTTGTTATGTTTCAGATGTCAATGAGTTTTAAGCAGTTTCATTATAGATATAGAATGTAACCCTCTTTACTTTTACTTGGTTTCATACAAAAGAAAATCGAAAATGTTTTTTTTTTTATGTGTCAGCGTTTTCTCTTCTTTCATCTTCCTTATCCTCTATGACCCTTCTGATTGATCTGTGACCCTTTAGAGGGACCAGAGCTCTTTGTTGGGAACCACTGGGCTACCTGTATAAACAGATGTTGAAACTAGCTCCACCTGGAGCAGCGCCACTGGAGAAATACTGCTAACACATTGATGCAACATGTCAGGAATCAGATTTCAGTCACATATTAGTGAAAGTTGTTGTATAATCAGTTTACTAAAGCAAAGGATCTGAATATGGCCCTCAGATCATTGACGTACTGCTAGCAGGTTGAGTTTATTCACTAGACTTCTCAAAACGGCAAACTATTCCTAAAACTTCTACAAACTTGCTCCCCTTTGACAACATGTGGATGTACCTGTCGATACAATAAACTTCCTTCTTCTTGTCTCATGGTCTGTGCTTCTGTGCACGTCCCTTGTTGTTCTACACAGGCCAGACGCTGCACTGTTGCCGTGAAATGTGACATTTCTGGAGTTGATTGCCGCACACAACTGCCAAAAATAACAAGGGGAGTGGAGTTCTACTATAAAGTTAAAATATGGTTTCCAAAAGTTGTCTCAGTATCACAACAAGGCAAGGCAGGTGTGAAATTACAGGAAGTCTCCTGTGTGGGCGTAGGGAAAAAGAAAAGGTCGGTGAATTGGATTTGTTTAAAAAAAGATGAATGAGGAAACAGCAGAGTGAACGGTAAATAGTAAATGCAAACAGGAGTGGAAATGATAAGAGTGGGAAATAAACAATGTCATCTCAGAGTGCACCATGTGTCTCTGTGCTCCCTCAGTGCATTGCCTACAGTACATGCAGAATTAACAAGTACATTTGGCCTCATGCTACAGTATGTTGTCTTTGTATCTGATATTCAGCATGTGTAATGGTCCATTACAGTAGCCTGGTCGAGAGCTACCCCGAGAGCTAGTGAGTAGATGCCACTATAGTGAGTAGATGCACATGCAGACACTCACTTCATACGTCCAGACAGTTTCACACAAAGCAGTACTATGGAAGTAAATGAGTGTCTTTTTTTTTAAATAAAAAGCCATTGAATTTTAAGCACTGAATATTTATGCATTGAAATAACGTATCTGAATTTTTTGCAGCATTGAAATAATGTATCTGAATTTTTTGCCTCTGAATTTAACTCATTACATTTTAAACAACAAACGTTCACCTTTATTTTACAATGTTCTCAAATTCAAAATCAAATATTCAACGTTAAAAAATTCAACGTGCCAAATTCAACTGCAAAATCCCATGTATGAAATTCAGAGTAAAGCTTTGGAGACCCAAGGAAGAGCAATCGATCATAGATGCTAGATCGCGATGACACTCATTTACTTCCTTACAGTACCCCTCACACACAGCACTCTTAATGTTTACATATGTCATATCCCCTCTTTAACCCTGAGGCTGTATGACATATAATTCAGTCTTACACACAGCTGATAATGACAGTATGGATTTGGCTTTTGGTTTCTTTTTCTATCTTTCGACCGTGTCGTTTTAATGCATGACTTGCTGTGCTGTTGCTCTCTCTCTCCACACACACACACACACACACACACACACAAACACAACCACCACACACACAACACACACACACACACACACACACACACACAACACACAACACACACACACACACACACACACACACACACACACACACACACACACACACACACACCTTAAGGGCAGGGACCAATCTGCCACCACTTTCACTGGTAGCTGCCTGTCACCATTATGTGGGCTGGAGAAGGGGATGAGCAGAGAGAATGCTTGTCAGACCACAACAACGGAGTATTAAAAATCACTTAGCATAATGCAATGCACAAACTGCAATCTCCAAAATGACTACCCTCCAAGGGTTTTATCAGTATCTTTTTTAAAACAGTTCAAACAGAAACTGAACACTGATGCAGAATGTGTTGCATGTTCTGTTGTAATAGACTGCATTGGCTTAGGTGTACTTAATAAACTGGGAAACTGAGTGTGAAGAGCTGAAGACGATAAATACACCTGTCTACCACACAGTCATTTGACCCCGGAGTGAATGCCGATTGCAAACATTAAAACTGCAGACAAAAGCTGGATGCTAGCAGGTTGAAGTGGGTTTTTTGTGGTCAGTGCATGGGCTTAAGCTAGAGTCTAAAACGTTTGCATTACAAATATCACTGCACGCAATTGGATAGCACTGCGACCAATCAGAGCAATGAACAAGGTATCAAGCCCTGTTCATTTAGCGAAGAGTGGGGTTAACTAAAAAAAAATATTTTGCTAGCTGCAGGTCTGGGGCCTCATGTATCAACAGTGCGTAGAAAAGGTTCTAAATTCACTCTTACGGATGAAATTTAGTATGTGCTTAAGTACAAAAAAATCGGTATTTATCAAACGTGCGCAGGCCTATCGTACGCACACCAGTAAGTCCTCAATCTTGATAAATCCCACATGTTCTTAAGTGTCATGCTCGTTCACGCTCAGACCATTTGCATTCAGAAACGCCTCCAATTAACCATATATGGTCACAACACATCCCTTTATCAACCATCTGAATGTGTTTTACCCCTCTCCGCCACTATGGCAAAGAGGGCAACACAGAAATGCAAACCCTTGTAAACGAGGTTGAATCAAAGCGAAACATATTTTGTTGGCTCAGGCTCACCTAGTGTAGGAGGCATTAAAACAAAAAGCTTGCTGCATGGGAACATGTGATATTTTCGAGCAAGTTGTTAAGCAACGGCATTGTTTGGGGTCCGTGATCTGACAACTATAGGCTACGTGCAGTCATTCATAAACTCTTTCAATAAATAAGAGTTGAAGATAAATTCCTAACAACATTAAGGTGAGAACACACCGGGCGCGTTGGGTGTGGTGGCCGCGTTGAAAAATCCTATTTTTGCATAGGGAACCATTGGTTTAGGCGCGATGATCCGTTGGCCGCGGCAAAGCGTTGCTTTTGGCGGTTTGGGCGCGTTGCCAAAGCTTCACCGCGCCGGCAAAGCGTCGCCAAAGCGTCACCGCGCCGGCAAAGCGTCAAAAAAAGATGAAAATATTGAACTTTCAACGCTACGGCGCGAGACGTTTAGCCGCGTTGGCCAATCAGCGGTGAGCTTGACCCTACGTCACTGGCAGAGAGCCGGAGGACAGAAAAATCTCAGACAAGATGGAGGAGCAAATTATCACCGCTGTGTGTGCGAAACACCGTGGAGGAAATGTATTTGCGGCTGGCTGGTGATATGAAGCCGCTCGGGGTGGGGAAAGTGAGCCAGGAGAATGGGCTTCCTGGTTAATTCAGTGAATATGTGTGGCTGTGCTTAAGCCGATAAACCAAGTTAGCACCGGTCGGATAGCGTTAGCTAACTCACCCGGCTGTGTGCGGCCACCATCTCCATATAATGAACCCAAACATAACGGCTAAAGTCCGGGGAACTTACACAACGAGTACAGCGAAGCACCGGTGTTTATGCCTATATCTACGCAAGCCACGGTCCCGTCACAGCCAGGTAATGTAGGCTACTTGCCTTTATTTTCTACTGCCCTGCGCACAATGCTGCTGTAAATGTGTTTGGTATGGTGCCGCTGCCTTGCTGTTTGTGTTCATTTCCGAGTGGCGTGAATCTTCAATGCTGTTTTAAGGCTATTTGTTCCGTTCACTTGCTGTTTATATTTGTCTTTTGGCACAATTGTTGGCCGTGTTGTTGTTTTTTGTGCGGACATGAACGCTGTTGTGTCGGGTCGGGTCGCAGCCATGGTTGATTAGGGGAATAAATATATCGGGGGGGAGACAGCTGTTTGGTGGCGCGTTGAAGCTTTGGTGGCACGTTGGACCATTTTTTGACACAAAATGACCACGCGCCAGATCGGGCGCGTTGGTCGCTTTGGCCCAAAGCGCCAACGCGCCCGGTGTGTTCTCACCTTTAGAGTTACGAAGTGAAATGAGTGATTGGCGAGTCTGGCGAGTCACCGGCTCGTCCAGCTCACAGCTGAGTGCTGTCAGATGAGACTATAGCGTCGGAGGGAACCTCCGCCTCAAAACATGTAGCCTAAACGTGTGACACATTTAATGTATTTAGGATTTTAGCTCATTTGGACGCTGTTTTGACCGTCTGTTTTCATTGATATTATATCTACTTTCAGTTTCATTACTGAGTCGCCACGAAATGTGATCAGTGTTCAAACTTAGATTATAAAACAAGAGGTCCACAACACAGATGATGATTAAACAAACAAATGTATGACTTTAAATTACACTAGAAAAATGCACAGGTAGATTTGAAGCGCGTGGCGAATATAGGTATAAAGAGAACGCTGGTGGTTCTAGTGTTAATGCAGACGTTGAAACTCTTAAATGCTTTGCTTTGCGCGTGTAATATCGCTATTCTACCACTAGATTCTGTTCGTAAGCATGGTCAGAGCTGTGCTTACATTTACACACATTGGCCCTCATTTATCAAACTTGCGTGGAAACTGGTGCAGATTCTGGCGCAAATACCTCCTTACGCCAGGTGTCGCGTGATATTTATCAAACGCCACGCCATTATTAGTAAATGCGGCGGCTGAAACCAATCCTACTTTTAAGATTCACGCCCCTAATTATACTGATATTAGAGGCCTCGCCCACAGAGTTGCCAACATGGAAATGCGTTGTAAGTCCAAGAAAAGGAATTTCTCCGAGGTAGAAATTGAAACTATTACCACTGAGGTAGAGCGAAACAAGTTAGTTTTATTTGGGAGCCTTAAAAGCGGCATAAAGGGAGGACAGAAGGGAGCAGCGTGGAGAGCTGTGACCGCTGCGGTCAACAGCGTTGGCGTGGACAGCAGATCCCCAGCCGAGGTATGTATATTTTAGGTTTAGATCTATGTAAATGCCCAAATAATATGAACGCATATGTCAACGTTTATATCTATAGGTGAAGAAAAAATGGTCTGATTTGAAAATTGGGACCAAAAGGCGCATGGCTGCTCTGAGGCGCAGCATTACGCAGACTGGAGGAGGCCAGCCGGACCCCAGCCTGCAACTGAGTCCAATTGAGGAGCGTGTGGCCGGACTAATCGGCTCGGAAAGCATTTCTGGCATAACTGGTGGTGGAGGAGACACGGATGCTGTGTCAGAGCCAGATAATGGTAGGCTACATGTATTTTTAAACCTTTGACACATGACTTTTTTCTTAAGAAATGCACATCTGCAGATATTTGAATGTTTAGAATTTATTAGAACTTGAAGGGTGCTCTAAAAACAAAAATAATGTTGCGTGTTTCTTGACAGAGCCGGGCACGAGTGGTCAGAACTCGGCTGCAGAATCCGGCCTGCAGTCAGCTCCGCAGCAGGCCACCAGCAGCGAGAGCGCGCACCATCGTGCTCCACCAACACGTCCCTCGGTCCTTACAGCCGAGGTCCTGCACAATCAAACACAAATGTGTCAATCACTGGCTGATATAAACTCATCTCTGTTGGCTATCAACACAACATTGAAGGAGATAAGCAAACTTCTAAACAAATAAATGTTTAAGCTGAATGTTGTGTAGTGTCTCTTTCTCAGAACAGCCTACCACCGGTTTAAATATTTAATTTACCTTTTAGAACAATTGAATTAGCGCCTGTCTTCTCCGTATTGCCCCGAGATTGGGCACTGCAGGACAGGGATCTCTGGGCATCGGCTGGTCTGGCACTTGAAACGGCACATTGTTATTCTGCGCTATATTGTGCAGAATCCCACACGATAAAATCATATCGCACACCTTTTGTGGCGTGTAAAGCAGTGTCCCCCCAGCTGGTCCAAGGCACAGCCATCTGCCTTTTAGCAGCTCAATGCAGCGCTCCACGGTGGCCCTTGTGCGCACGTGCGCACTGTTGAAACTGCGCTCCTGCTCAGTTGCAGGGTTCGGGAGCGGTGTAATGAGGAACTCGGTGAGGGGATAACCTTTGTCACCTATAGTGCAGGAATAAAACAAATGTTAGTCAATCTAATTTTCCTTGTTGAATATTTAACACAATTGTTACTCACCGAGGAGATGACTCCGGCCCTGCAGTGCGCCCTGCTGTAGCCTTGTCCCAACGCTGCTCTGCTGCATTATATAAGAGTCGTGCGTCCCCCCAGGGAACTGGGCTACCATGTTTAGGAGGGATAGGCCGGCATCACACACTATTTGGACATTAATTGAGTGATTAATTGAGTTTTTGCGGTTGATGAATGCGTAATAATTCATGGATGGTGGCTTCAGACGCACATGGGTACAATCAATCGCACCTATCACATTAGGAAACCCAGCAATCTCATAAAATCCCCTCTTAATCATAGTTTGCTGAGCATCATCGTAAGGGAAACGAATGTATTCCCAGGAAAGGGATTTTATCGCTGCCAGGACAGCTGGCATTGTCCTACTAATGCTGGGCTGTGAAATGCCGGACCTATCCCCAATCTCCCGCTGAAAGGTCCCTGTGGCCAAAAACCCCAATGTGGAGAGCACCTGCACAGACACAGGTATCGCATGGGAGCGCTGTGTTTCCCGCATCAGTCTTGGCTCCAACGCATTACAAAGTTGAAGCAACACATGCCTGGGGAGACGAAAGCGACTTACGAGCCATTCCTCGCTTTCTTGAAAGAGATCCCTGCGCTCTCGAAATACCCTCTCGCGTCTAAGGGGCGCAACGTCTTCTAATAAAGCCAGGTCTGCCATTGCCAAGGTGTGGTGACTGTAAAAGTCCCTGTTTAAATAGCTTGCTCAATACACATCTCACCTGCAGCGTTGCTTGTTTTCAATTAGGCTAAATTGAGTTGATTTGTTTTCCAAATTATGTCACTTTTCCAGTCTAAGAAATAGGCAGGACCAACATGAAAGATACATTGATTTAGCACCATATGCTACATATTTTAAAGTGATGAATATTTAAATATCTGAACAAAAACTGTATTATATGATTAAAATGATCTGATAACATGTCCGACACACACACACACACAGCCAGTGCTTCACGGCACAGCCGGCACTGCGAGTCCATGCTGTTTTCAAACTTGCGTACACGAGCTGAGAGCTGGCGTGGGATTTGAGCGTACCCTACGCTCATGTCCATATTGATAAATGCCGAGGTTTGCGTGGAAATGTACGTACACCCAAATTTCTGGTCTACGCAAGGTTGATAAATGAGGGCCATTAAGTCTAATGTTTCTCACCTATCGTTTCCTCTGGCCTGAATCAGTTGGTGAAGTGAACCAAAATGCAGCGGGATAAGCCCTGTGAGAACATTATCTTACAGTTTTTCTCAGTCGCTTTGGTGCTTTTCTCACATCACTATTAACATTTGCAGAGCAGTTAGTGCATTTCTCAAAACAATTAGTGCAAACTGCAAAACCTAGTGGATAACCTGCAAGAGTAGCCTACGTCACTTGCTCAAAATGGATAGTCTATTCCTCAAAAGCAAGTATTCATGTCAATGAAACTGCCAGTGTCATCAAAATGAGAAGTCATTGACACCATCGTTTATGAACAAGATAGTCAAATGGCTTTGTCATGTTTTCATTATGACAGTTTATTCTCTCAGTGTTTTCCAATGCAAAAAAAAGGTCAGAACTCGGTGACACTACCTGAAAATGCTCAAGACATCACTATACACTACTTGTACAGCCATTTGAAAACTACAGTAAAGTTACACATTGCTGTAGTTAGGGGAGTAAGTGAGAACAAGACGCTGAATACGTATGTTTCACATTTTTACTGTATATGCTCTTTGCAATTCTACAGCATTGTGCAAAAGAAAAATACACTTCAGTCACTTATTTAGAACAAACATAAAAAAACACCCTTTTGGTAGAGCTGTGCACAAATGTGAACAATATAACAGCACATATTGTAACTGAACATAAATAGGTAAATCATTCTGGCACATCCAGACGTTCCTGTCTGTCTGGGCACATATTTTCATCTACATCACAACGGATATTATCCCTTGCAATGCAGCGAGGAAAGTATCTATGATAAAGAAAAAGTATAAAAAAAATAAGCTTGACAGAATTTGATAACTAGTTCAACAATTTTGTATGTAATGACTCAAGCAATGAATGAAGACTATTAGTTTTATTGGGAACGGCTATTCAGCATCCATAAGTATAGTTCATTTTGACAGACATGACATAAGCAAATGACAATGTTATAAAACAGCAGATAATTGTATGAAAGCAACTGATACATGTCCAAAAGCATTTGCAATGTTTTTCAGAGGAAGGAGAAATTGCTACTATGATGTGCTCAAATGACTAAATGTTGCGGAGGTTCAACTAATAGTTATGAGAATTTTCATTCTGATCTGAGAAAAGCACCAAAGCAACTGAGAAAAACTGTAATTGTTCAGTCAGTGTCATAATGGTTCCTGAAATGTTCTGCTCTGAGCTCTGTTGATTGATAAAACTACTCAACGTCCGAAACACGGTTTGTTCGCTTTTACAGATATAGATTTACATCACCTGAAAAACTGCAGAATGAACCCAAGGTTTGATCACATCATCACTGAGCATAACATGAAAGACAATTTGCATGTATTAAGAGACTGGCTGTGTTTCTCTCTACATGATATATAGAATGTCTGCCAGCACAGAGGCTATAGCTCAGTGATTATGGTCTGCCCGTCATACTCGCAGTGAAGGAACAAGCCAACCTTAATGCAGATTGCTCTCTTTTATGTTCCCATCGATCTGCATTATCCAATCAACACAATAAGATGTCCACTACAGACATGACGGCAGCGCATGCACTTCCATCTTTACATGCCACATTACTAATTGAATTTGTCACAGATGGGAAAATACAATGGTCCCCCCCCCCCTCCAAACACACACAGTCTGGCACCATTAAGCTCAGCCAGTGCCAGACAACCCCACCTTCTGAGGTAACATTTTTTATTACATGGTAATTTAAGACATGGTTCGTTCATCTCAAGTGTCGCCGCTGGACATATAAATCAAAAGAAGCCCCCCCACCCCCCGCTGATATTCTTATTCCTCATCTCTTCCTAAGCCCACACATTATCCTTTTTATAATCTCTATTTTATTTTACATTTTCTCAGCCCCGGAGGTGTGAGGAGAAGGAATCCGCCCAAATAGCCCACGTAGAAAAAAACCCACAGAAGCCTTGCGTTTTATGTGTCTTGCTTCACCAAGAAACCCCGGGAGATTGATCACTTCTTTATGTCACCCACGCCTTTTATGGCTTACATTGATCATCAATGTGTACAACCATTATCGTGCCGAGTACATTATCACCCAGACATTTTTCACCCATCCTCCCTCCCTCCAACTCCCCTCCCCCACTGCCAACAGGGCAGAGAGACATCTGATTCACATCTCCTTCATTGTTCTGCATCCATACGTGGATCCACACTGAAAACAATCTGATATAGAAGGATATTTGTAGGAGGTGGAGGGGGGCACTCATGGTGTATTGGTAAGAGCGTCCCCCCCATAGAGGCTCAGTCCTCCTCGCAGCAGACCCGGGTTCAAATCCGTCCCGTGGTCGTTCTTTGCATGTCATTCCCCTCTCTGTCCCATTTCATCTCTGTATGTCCATACTATATCAAATAAAGCATGAACAAAGCCCAGAAAAAATGGAGATGTGGAGAGACAAACACGTCACACTTGCGTTCCTATAACATTACCAAGTTACAGGATGGACACTTGACGAAAGGATCACAATTGATGCATCAGACCATGATATCTTATCTTAAGTTCACACATTCTTTTTCTTACTATGGTGCCTACATTACCCACAACCCAATAGTTAAGATGTAGTCTAAAGAGATTTGAGTGTTCAGCTGATAGCTGGTAGCCCGGAGCCTGTAGCCTGCAGCAGAGATGAGGTCTGGTAAACTTGCTGCTTTCTCCACACCATCACTCCTTTTTTCTTTCATCTTTAAATGTATGTTCTTCAGCCCCAAACAACACCCATCCCTTGGGGACATTTAGCAGAATTCACACAGCTGACTCCAGAGACACTATACCAGACCTGGGCATTTTTTAATTTTTTAACCTTTATTTATACAGGTAAATCCCATTGAGACCAGAGACTCTTTTTCAAGGGAGACCTGTTTTCCTTTCCCACGTTACCATTCACACACACATTCATACACCGATAGCAGGCTAACTATCGACATTCACACGAGGCAAGGCCTGCGTGCCGGACCGTTTTTAAGTGGCCCGCATGAGCTCAGCGGGGATTTCACAATCAAATGTAAATAACTGTATTAAAAAAAAAAAAATAATTAATACAACTGCACTGCTTTTATTGTGAAGGCGACTTTTGTTGTTGCTTTATTTTTGCGCGTGTATGCAGCTTCTTCTTCTCTGGTAGCAAGTCACAACTAAAAATAAGTAGAAGAAGAACCCCGTCCACGAGCCGCGAACTGGCTACTAACTGAGCTCACAGGAGACCTTAGCGCTGACGTGAATGGGCTGTTATTCCTGAAGAATGTCAGCTCATGCGAAAAAAAGAAAGGCCAATACAGATTGCCGAGTTTTTAACCAAATATGGACTACTAAGTATTTATTCACTGAAGTCAAAGGTAAAGCCGTATGCTTAGTTTGTGGAGAACAGGTCGCTGTGTTAAAGGATTATAATTTGAATCGCCATTACTAGGGATGGGCATTTTAAGAAATGTCATTGATCGATCATCGGGAAAATTAACGATCAATTATCGATTAATCATTATCTTTTTACATATTAAAAAATGCCAACAGAACATCCAAAATACAGCGTGTTTACCATAGACTGTATACAAGAGGTTTTTACTCAATTACATCTTTATTCTAGGCAAACAACAATCTATTAAGACAAGGCAACTTTTTAAAATAAAATAATAATAAAATGTGGCGCTAGTTAAAGCCCGAGGCTATGAGCCAACAATGAGCCAATGCTACGATACCTTTAAAGTTTAAACACTTATGCGCCTCCTAAGATGCTGCCAAAGACTGCATAAGGGCACGGCACGTTTCTCTGAGTGGTAAAGGACCTAACGTTACTTCATCTAATCATCATCTAAAATGTGCAAATTAGTTCCCTGATGAAGGCAAAGTAGGAAAGCATAGACGCTAAAGTTAGCCACTAATGCTAGCAGCGCTAACGTGACACGTTAAACAGGGTCGGATGTAGGCTTCAATGTACAAGTGGTACATAATTCGGTTTGTTTAAGTGTTGTACTTATACAAGGTTTCACAATGCTTAATGAACTTAGTTATTTTCGGTTCTAAAGCTGTCCGATGCCAAACTTCGCCTTAACTTCTTCCTGTTTAAGTTTTGCCATCTACGGCAGCTCGCAGGCTGCTGCCTGAGCCTGTTCTGTTGTCTTCTACTACTAGTTAAGTATCTCCCCCTGCTGGTAGGATGTTTAATTGCTGCCCATACAGTCTTTGGTGCTGCCACATAGTGAAACTCATTGCTGTGCTGCCGGACTCACACTGCACAACACAACGGCTATATGATCGATAACAATTTCACGTGATCAACAATATTCTTAACGATCAATTATCGATTAATCATGCCCATCCCTAGCCACTACACTACTAAACACGCAGAGAAATACGGCGACTTGAATGACGCAGATCGGGCACGGACATCTGAAGCTTTGCTAGATAAACTGCGAAAGCAACAAGGCTGTTTTACCAAGCGGTGCACATCAAGGGATGCAGCAGCCAAGACCAGCTTTGTGATATTCCACAAAATCGCCCAAAAAAGTAAGACATTTTCCGAAGGGGAGTTTATTAAAGAGTGTTTGGTGGACTCTGCTGCGCTAATATGCCCAGAGAAAAAAGAGGCGTTTGAGAATGTGCCGCTTTCCAGGCGAAGCGTAACGAGAAGGATTAAGGACATCGCGGGAAACCTGGAGAATCAGCTGCAAAGTAAAGCAGACAATTTCAAACTTTTCTCTTTGGCTCTGGATGAGAGCTGTGATGTCCGCGACACAGCCCAGTTACTCATTTTTATATGTGGGATAACGAAAGACTTTGATGTAATAGAGGAGCAGACAGCAATGCAGTCAATGAAAGGGACGACGACGGGGAGTGATTTGTTCACTGAGGTAAATGCCTGTTTTGACAAACTGGGACTTAAATGGGACAAACTGGCATCTGTTACAACCGATGGCTGTCCAAATCTGACAGGAAAAAATGTCGGACTTTTGAAACAGATGCAAGATAAAGTGACTGAAGTGAACTCAGAACAGAAATTGGTATTTTTGCATTGTATTATACATCAGAATGTGTTGTGTAAGTCAGTGCTAAAACTAAACCATGTTATTGATGTTATAACTAAAACGATAGTTACGTATGTAACTACGGTTCTATGAGTTCCGGATGACCGCCAGAGGCGGTGCTTGTAGCACTGGATGTTCCATTGCGCGCATGCGCAGGTCGAGATCTTTATACCAACAAAGTCACCTGTGACACCCGGGTGACTCCGGGAATGTCTATATATTCCGGAAGTCACCGAGGTTCTGTTCCAACTGGATCTTCTCGCGGTGTCTGAGAAGTCTGAGTGACAGAGAACTCTGGCGGTCATCCGGAACTCATAGAACCGTAGTTACATACGTAACTATCGTTCTATTTCGTTCCTACTGACCGCCAGAGGCGGTGCTTGTAGCACTGGATGACTTATACCAAAAAGGTCACGAAGAGTACTCATCAATAAAGGGCTTGCAGCCATCAACAAGACAGCTGTCATCCCACCGGATGAGGTGCAGCAACATTTACTCTGTAGAGCCGCGCAACGTACATGATGAAGACCATGTAGCCGTGGCGCAAATGTCCTGCCGTGAAATCCGCTTCAAGGCAGCCCATGATGTAGCCATACTCCTGGTAGAGTGGCACTCAACGGCCAAGGCATGGGGAGCCCCTGTGCTCTATATGCATTCAGGACCACATCCACAAGTCAGTGGGAGTGTCTCTGTTTGGGCAGGGCAGCCCCCTTCCTGCGGCTCCCATAGCAGACAAAGAGGTATTTGTCTTACGCAAGCTGGTTGTTGCCACAACCTATGCCCTAAGCGCCCGCACCGGGCACAGTGGGTCTGACATTCCTTCTGCACCCCCTGGTGAGCCCAGGGATTGAAAGCAGCCAACTCGATCGATTGGTCTACATGTAGGAAGACAATCGTTTGGACAGGAAGGATGGACTTGGCGAGAGCACCACTCCTGACCCTTTTACACGCCAGCGCAAGCACGCCTGGCTTACTGACAAGGCATGGAGTTCACCGACCGATTGCAGTCGCAACGGCAAGGACGAATGCCATATTCATAGACAGCCGCGTCAGGTCTGCCTGACTCAGCGGCCCAAATGGGGGTAGACCTAAGGCCCTCAGGACTACCTGCAAGTCCCATGAGGGTGCCCTCAGGGGTCATGGTGGCTGAATGAAGCCTCTGGCCTCCCTTCAGAAACTGCCTGACTAGGTAGTGGGACCCTACCGTCTGGTTATCCACCCCTGCATGTGCGGCCGATATCGCAGCCACATAGACGCACAGGGTGGAAGCAGCTCTCCTGCTGCCCAACACAGACTGCAGAAAGTGTGGTATCACTATCACTGAGCAAGTCCATGGGACTTCGCCATGTGTCATGCACCTCTGTGAAAACAGCTTCCACCTGTTTGCATAGTGCCATGTAGTGGAGAGTGCCCCTGAGGTCAAAAAGGTATGGACCTCTGACTGGTCGCAATACGTCACAGTGGGTCCTGGCTACCAGGAGCCCCACGCACAGCTGCAGGCGCCCCGAGTTCGGGTGCCACATGTGTCCGCCTACCTGAGACAGAAGGTCCTGTCTCCCTGGAAGGCACCAAGGCTCTCCTTGAGGAGTTTAGTAACGCTGGGATCCATGGCCTTCCTGGCCAATGTGGAGCCACCAAACGTAGGCTGTAACTGCGATGCTGGACCCCATCCAGTGTTGTCAGTAACAAAAGAATTGTAGGAAATGCATAAAGCAGGCTGACTGGCCAAGCGTTAGCCAGAGCATCCTGCCTTAGGGGACTGGTCCTCTCCATCTAGGAGAACCCAGGGGAACAGTGGGTCATCTCTTCGGAAGCAAAGAGATACGCCACTGCCCTGCCATACTTGTCCCAATCATGCCCACCACCTCCGGATGGAGTCTCCACTCCCCGGGGGTGGCCCTTTCCTATCGCTGTGTTCCGGACACCTGGAACTTGGACAGCTTAGATAATGATAATTAGATAATGCTGAGGTCAGCATACCTATCAATCGAAGGAAGAGGCTGTACTCCAGCAGCCTCCATTGCCTGAAGTGCTGTAGTAGCCTCTGAACGGTAGCTACGCGCTATGGAGAAAGGCAGGCTCGCATGGCCGCCGACTCGAGCACCAGCTGAGCTGTAATGGTGGCAGGGATGCTGCCACACACTGTTTAATATACGCAGAGCCAGGGACGCCCAACGGAAGAACCCTGACTGGTACACCTTGCCCAGAAATGCAAAGGGGAGGACCACCTGTGACATTGGGCAGTAGGGACTTGAAAGTAGCATCTTTCAGGCTATGACACAACCCAGTCCGCCTGAGCGATAGATTGGAGGACCCCTGCAACACGCAGCATGGGGAAAGGAAGAATCGTGAGGCACTGATTCCGCCGTCTTAGTCCAGAACGGGGCGACCCCGCCCCACCTCCTGGTACATAAACTTCGGTTGAGTAGAACCTACCGAGCATCGAGTAGCACCCCCAAGGACTCTGGGGGAGGGCGGAGACTGGACGCCGACCTCCTGGCTCCTGAAATGCAGCTGTAGCGCAGTGTTACGGCGCTGTACAGAATGTGCTGAGAAGCACTGGCCCCTTGCTTGTCCACCTGAACGTGGATGAAGCTATTGGCACGGGGTACCACAGAGGTTCCCGGCCTGGAATCAGGCAGAGGTGCACGTCGCAGCGTGCAACTACTGTCTAGCCTGGTCAACCTGAACACTTTGCTCTGGGACCTGAAGAGCAGCTGGCCGAACGTCTGGCCTGGGATCACTGGAGAGAACGGAGGGTCTGTCGACACACCTCCGACTGGGACGACTGCGCCAGCCACCTTGGCAGCGCGCCACGTCACAGCTGATCAACCTGCCTAGCCCTTCTCTTGTGAAGCGACCTTGGGTACCTTGAAAGGCGCTATATAAATTCCAATTATTATTATTAGCTCCCTAAGTCATAATGCAAAGTCTGCAGTGAAGCCTCACTGAGAGTCCGTGCTGAGTGACCAGCACCTGACCCCTGTATGGTTTGCGACCGAGCCAGGACTGTGTGAGAAAGCAAATTCCCAGATGGCCCCCACAGGCAGCAATGTCGTAACTCCTAGTAAGGAGGTCGCCTGAAATCCGGCACTGGGCCGAGGGCAGCGCACATCGGCTCTCAGAGCCTCGTCTGGGGAGACAACCAGGGATGCTATAGCAGGCTCAATCGGAGCTAACCAGTCCGAGCCCTACCTATCAGCATTGTGCATGGCTGCCAGAGCTCTACTGTCACTAGTGTGATGGGAGAGAGCCCTTAAATCTGGCCAGCATCTACGGAGCCCAGCGGAATAAGGCTCAGAGGGAGGCACACAGAAACGGAGGATTGAGGGCCTGCCGAAGAAGGCATTTGTGGGTGCAGATGAAACCAGAGCTTCATCTAACCCCATACTTGGCGAGTCACGGACAGACACTGACTTTCTAGCCGAGCTGCCCACCTGTAAGAGACTACAGGACGCAGCTGTGGACAGCATGTCATCCCCGAGTAGGAAGGATGCACAGCCGCAGGTTATTCACTGCACTGGCACCATGAACTGGTTGGAGGCTAGTAGAAGAGCCTCTACCTAGCAACCTAAGTGCCTGAGACATGAAACTACAGTTCATGCATGGGTTACCTGACAGCGCTTCCCTCAGGTGCTCAACCCTGAGACCTGCAGGGCACTTGTCATGGCCCTGTATGGAGGTCATGTAAGGCGTAAGCTGGCCACTGTTGAGCCAACGAAATATGCGTCTGACTACACAATTATGGGCGCTTGACGTAATGGCAAACTTAATTACCCTATCTCAGTAACTAATTAGAAAATAGCAAATTAGTTAGTAGGCTATGCAGCCGGGCTCTAGGTGAGAGCACCGAGCACCGGTGTGCAGCCCAAAATTAACCCCTTGAAGGCGACTCTGCTACCCGCAAGCCGCCTACTGGAGGCAAATTAACGCAGGCTTAGGCAATCGCGCCCTAGGCGAGAGCACCCGAGCACGACGCCCCTGCAAAACGATAATGAAGTACGCAACTGGCCTAGGCGACACAGCACCCAAGCAGCAGTGCAGCAAAGCTAGCAAATACCGCGGCGGCGGCTACTGCCCACGCCGCTCACTGATAATCAAAGTAAGCAACCGGCCCCGGCGAACTCACCACCCGAGCACAGCGCAACAGCTAGCAGAATAATTAGAACTCACCGTGGCGGCGCTATCCCAGCCGCTCACTGGCAACTAATCAAGTAGCACTGGCCTAGGCGACACAGCACCCAAGCAGCAGTGCAGCAAAGCTAGCAAAAAGAAATTAGAACTTACCGTGGCGGCGCTAACCCCAGCCGCTCACTGGCAACTAATCAAGTAGCAACTGGCCTAGGCGACACAGCACCCAAGCACTAATGCGCCTTAATACAGCGGCTAATACAGCGGCGGTGCAAACTATAGCGCCCCCGCTAGAATAGCACATTGGCAGTGTAACCATGCCGCCCCCTGGCGAGCAAGTTACAGTAGGCTAGGCAATCGAGCTCTGGGCGAGAGCACCCAAGCAACAACGCGACCTGTCGAGCCAATTAAAATGTGTAATCCGAATAAGGTATGCAACCGGGCTTCAGCGAGAGCACCCGAACCACGGTGCGACACCGCTCGTGGAGGTGTAACTATGCCGCCCACTGGCGCTAGCAAGTTACAGTAGGCTAGGCAATCGAGCTTTACGAGAGCGCACCCACGACCCCCTAAATAACACAGTCCCTATTCAGTTTACTTAAGAAGGGGATAGTGCTAAAATAACACGGTGAAGGCGATTTAGGAAACTAATTCGTCCACCGGCGCACTTTACTTAAGAAGGGGACAGTGCAAATCAATAAACCACATGATCATACATGGGTTAAAAAATGCTAGAATTAGCCAAATGCTATGCTCCACCTGCAGTCCCCTGGCAGTGTCAGCGGTGTGAACTAAGCTGCCAACTGGCGACACACTACAGCAGCCTACACACGAGCAACAGTGTGACACGGCTAAAATAACACGGTGAAGGCGATTTAGGAAACTAATTCGTCCACCGGCGCACTTTACTTAAGAAGGGGACAGTGCAAATCAATAAACCACATGATCATACATGGGTTAAAAAATGCTAGAATTAGCCAAATGCTATGCTCCGTCTGCAGTCCCCTGGCAGTGTCAGCGGCTCTTGGTAACCCCAGCCGCCCACTGGAGAGCAAATCAACGAAGGCTATAGGCAATTGAGCCTTAGGCGAGAGCACCCAAGCAATAATGCGCCTTAATAACACAGTGACGCAACGACGTTCACTGGCGAGCGTAGGCTACAATTAAGTAGCCTATGCAGTCAGGCTAAGGCGTGAGCTATCGTGCAACACGGCTATAATAACACAGCGGTGTGAACTAAGCTGCCAACTGGCGACACACTACAGCAGCCTACACACGAGCAACAGTGTGACACGGCTAAATAAACACGGTGAAGGCGATTTAGGAAACTAATTCGTCCACCGGCGCAGTATACAGTGTATACAACAGCATACTAGTGTGTGGCACGGCTCACCCACTGGCAAGCAAATAAAGCAAGCTATGCAACGCAAGGCTTAGGTGAGAGCACACGATTGGTGCAACACAGCCCAACTACAACAGTGAAAGAGACTTCTGACCCGAAGCCGCCCACCTGACGAGCAAATTGAATCAAAGTAAGCACCGGTCGGGGCGAACGTAGCCCCCGATCAACAGTGCACAATGCTAGAAAGACAATACATTCGAGCATACAATTAGCAACCGGCTAGCGAAAAACACACAAGCAACGGCGATAATGCTACAAAGTACTGTGGCGGCTCACCTGACGAGCAAATTAAGTAGCCTATGCAACTGCTCTAGGCTACTCGTAATGCTACAAGTACTGTGGCGGCTCGCTGTCGATTAAATCAAAGTACGCACCGGTCGGGGCGAACGTAGCCCCCGATCAACAGTGCACAATGCTAGAAAGACAATACATTCGAGCATACAATTAGCAACCGGCTAGCGAAAAACACACAAGCAACGGTGATAATGCTACAAAGTACTGTGGCGGCTCACCTGACGAGCAAATTAAGTAGCCTATGCAACTGCTCTAGGCTACTCGTAATGCTACAAGTACTGTGGCGGCTCGCTGTCGATTAAATCAAAGTACGCACCGGTCGGGGCGAACGTAGCCCCCGATCAACAGTGCACAATGCTAGAAAGACAATACCTTCGAGCATACAATTAGCACCCGGGCTTAGCGAAACACATAAGCAACGGTGCGAACGAAGAATAACACGGCGACTGTGAAGCCGCCGCCTGATCTAATCAAAGCAAGGTGGAAAGGTGATATCAGCTTCCGCGGTAGCCTCGGGCTACGCGTAGCTTACTCACCCCTTCCAAGTCGAACGAATTGCAAGTCGCAGCCCTTGGTGGTCGAAGTCAAATCGAAGCACCAACCCTTGGGTACGAGCTACTTGCGACAAGCTAGTGGTATATTAGCACACAATGTGTGTGACCTGCTATCTGCGAGAAAATAGAGGAACAGAACCTCGGTGACTTCCGGAATATATAGACATTCCCGGAGTCACCCGGGTGTCACAGGTGACTTTGTTGGTATAAAGATCTCGACCTGCGCATGCGCGCAATGGAACATCCAGTGCTACAAGCACCGCCTCTGGCGGTCAGTAGGAACGAAATAGAACAGTTAACTTCATCAGGGCAAGAGCATTAAATCACAGGCAGTTTGTGTCACTTTTGGAGGAGCATGAAAATGAACATGGTGACATTGGCTACCACACAGCTGTCAGGTGGCTCAGCCTGGGCAAGGTGCTTAAAAGAGTATGGGACCTGAGAGCAGAGATTCAAGAGTTTTGCAATATGAAAGGCAAAGAATGCAAGATCAGCCATCCAGTTTGCATCTGAGAGCTCTGGGATCAGAGCTCTCAGATGCAAACTGGATGGCTGATCTTGCATTTGCTGTTGATGTGACTGCACTGATGAATGAACTAAACACCAAACTGCAGGGCAGGGGCCTATTTGCACATGAAATGCACAGCCTGGTGAAGGCTTTCATGAGCAAGTTGCAGTTTCTCTCCGGCCAGTTGGAGGGTAACACTCTCACCCACATGCAAACCTTAAAAGAAGCCACACCACAAACTGATCACCTCCACAGGTACTCATCCATGTTACTGGCACTGCATGGTGTGTTTTCAAGGCGATTTCAAGACTTCCAAAAAATTGAGGGTGAGATGCAAATGATTTCTTCCCCCTTCACTTGCAGTGTGGACAGTGCACCTAGTGATGTTCAGCTCAAAGTCATTGACCTGCAGTCAGATACAGTGCTGTCACTGCTGGATTTCTATTCTTCTCTCAAAGAGGAGAACTTTCCACACATGAGGAGGCATGCTCAGAAGATGTTGCTTCTCTTTGGATCGACCTAACATTTGCAGTGATTAAGTTTAACAAATCAGGATGCAGATCTTCTCTCACTGATGATCATCTGTCAGCTGTCCTGCGCATATCCACCTCAAACATTCAACCTGACTTCAGTGCACTTGTTCAAGCCAAGCACAGACTAGATTTCTCTCATTGAACAAGAAAAAAAGAACTGAAAAACAGCTAATGGAGTTGTAAAACTACAAACAAAAGGATAATAACACTTTGTTTAAAGTTAAAGGCCTACTTCACCGGTTTGAATATGAAGGTGTATTGAATTCTGAGATCCTATGCAGTATAAATGTGCGAAAAAAATTGAAATCGGTTCATCCTAGCCTGAGAAAAGGCAGAAAGAGTGTTTTTTTTAACCCTATATTTCTCCTTCTCGTGACATCACAGAAAGAGAAATATAGGGTTAAAAAAAACTTACTTTGTAAATATTACTGTGATGTCTTTTACTGTGACATCACAGTAATATTTACAAGTACGTTTTTTTTATATTCTTATCATATTTATCTTATAATTTACTGTTACCAGTCACAGCTTATTAAATACCCTACATTTGACTGTTTTTTTTATAAATAGATCAAATTAATATTGAGCTGAATTGAGTTTAGCCTATTGGTCCGGCCCTCCTCAACAGTCCCTGTTTCTCATGTGGCCCTTTGGGAAAATGAATTGCCCACCCCTGCACTATGCACTCAACTCCACTATTTCCACACATGTAGTAGCACTCTGCAACACCTAGAAACACACTTCCCATTCCCATTTAAGATGTGTTGTACACCTGTTTTTTTGCTTAACCATCATATGCCTAGTTTCCACCGAGGAGCACAGTTCGGTCCAGTGTAGGACGGTTTGGTACGGAACGGTAACGCTTAATCTGGCTTGGGTTTCCACTGCAGACAGCACCCTTACCTGGTAGACGGGGTTTATGCCAGAGGGTGATAGCCGCTGCCAGTGCATTGAACCGCGTTGGTTCTTATGCTCTAGCGGGCGCAGATACTTAACTATGGTGACATCATAGCAGCGGGACACAGTGTAGGGCGCCAATAAATTAAATGAAGAAGAAGACACGACACATTACACAAAGAGCTGCGCGCCCTCGTTTCTCTCACTCTTGCCGTGGGGATGACACACAGCGTTTTATCTCTTGCACGGAAATGATGATTATGTAGACCAATCAAAGGACTTTAGTTTAGTAGCCCCAACAGAAGGGGCCACAAAAATAGGTACGGCAGTCTTCGCTCAGTTTTAGTACCCTTCCCAACTTTTGGCAGTGAAAATGTAAATAAATGGGTGCCGTACCAAACCAGACCACACGGTGGAAACCGAGGCTATAGTATGTATATACAGTGTAGCGAAAGGGAGGGGGAGATAAGCAGCAATGATCCAAGACAGCTGATCCCGGCTGAGTGACTCATTTCTTGATTTACTCATCGACGGCAATTTTCGAATTAGAGTAGATGAGTGACAAATTTGAGTCACACTGTGCTTCAGGGCTGCACTCTGAGCAAGAGAGTTAAGTGGGAAGAGAGATGTGAAAAGGTAAGACCCACTCTCTAGCGCCAACAGTACAACAGTAGGAGGGGGTGGGGGGCTCTTTGTGTGTTCTGTTCGAAAGTGAGCTTATTGTCCAGTGAGATTTCAAGATAGTTGAAGCTATCAACCATTTCAACTGTTACGTTGTTGTAGTGGGTGCAACCTGCAGACCCCAATGTTGAGCAATAACAAAAGGATTTTTCCCTCTGTTTAATCTACTACAAAGACCACGTTTTTTTCGAACAAGTTTTACCTGCCAGCCACTGTGAAACTAGACTAACAATGTTTTGTACAAGTTCCTGACTGGGGAACCAACAAGAGGAAAGCCCTAGGTACCCGTTCACGTGTAGCTTTACAAGGAGTGAGCTAACTGTGTGAATGTGTATGATTGCTGTATGTTTGAGGGGTGGTTCGGAGGGGCCGTTGGCGCTGAATGGCAGCCACGCTTCCGTCAGTCTGCCCCAGGGCAGCTGTGGCTACTCTCGTAGTTTACCACCACCGGTATGACTGTGTGTGAACGAATTGAACCTGGAACCCTGTAAAGCGCTTTGAGTCACAGAGAAATAAAGCGCTATATAAAACCTATCAATTAACTCTGAACACTGGAGCGTAAGTCCATCAACTCATCCTCATCGCCGCTCCCCGCAGCTGCAGCTGTTTTCTGCGCCGCGATGGAAAGCTCGTCTGGAGATCACAGAAGCAGACGTTCACCTCCAACCGTCGAGTTCAGGAGACGAACTGTGGACAACCCGCCGACCGTTTTGATTGGACCACGTTCGCTTAAGGGTACGGGGTTAGAGCCGTTGGAAACGTGCCCACAGGTAAGACTTTTTGGCATTTATCTGGGCAGATGTTTAGATATTACACCTTTTTAAAGTGTTAGCTGAGTACTGTGTTTATTTTGAGCTTGAATTGTTTTTGGTTTGCTCTGATTGTTTTTATTTTCCTTGTCGCTCTCACACGGAGATTTGTGCTGTGCTTGCTTGGTGACTAATACGCTCGCGCGAGCTGCAGTGTGGTTATCGTTGGCTGTGTTTTCGCTCTCTCTCTCTGTTTGTTCCACGCGCTCAAGCGCGGCTCTCTCCTGTCCCTCTCCCACGCTCATACACACGTTAGATTCCATTCACGTCTCAACAGATACATATGAGTAGAGATCGTTTGTAAATCTAAAGTAGAGATTGCGACTTTGCGAGGGAGTTTGAATTCTCCCGCATTTTATTTTCTGGTCTTCTTTGTTCCCCTTTTGTTTCGGAGGTAGGCGCTATATTGAGAGTGTTCATATTAGTTATTTCCCCTACCGGTTGAAAATAGAATATTCCAAACCTTGAGCTGTTCGCCCCCCTTTGTCTTTGTGTAAAAGACCCATCTCCAACGCCCACGATTTCTGTTTGTAGTTTCTTACAAAACGACCGCCATTTTCGTAGTCCGCTACTGATTGTGGCTGTGTTCGGAAAGCCATACTAACGTCCTACTCATACTCATTTTGACTTCAATTTGAGTATGTGACGGTTGGGTATGCGAGAAATTCCCGGATGAGTAGCCTACTAACTTCCGGGAAGATTTTGGGTATGGATCGATTGGATACTTTTCCTACTTGAAGCGATCTCGACTTCCGAAGTCTGATCTTCAATGAAAAGCCAGTATCTAAGTAAAATAGTTATGTCCTATTAAACCTGTATTAACTAACTTGTAACACGATGCTTTAATTACAACCCCTATTACCATCAAAGAGCTCCCCTAATCTCACGGCTTCTGCTGAGCGTCTTCGCCCGGGCTCCAGGCGGTGAGCGCGCGGGATCTTAACTACTAGACTGCCTTGGGATTCTCTTAAATGAATAAAAGTGTTCTACTTAAACCACTGTGTTCAGTGTCTCAATTCTTCTAAACGTATTCTTCTATTTCTATGAATCCCGTTTAGGTGTGAAATGTAACACTTTCTATTTGCTTCTGATAATCACTCCCTACTCTTAGGCAAAGGATATCTTTCACAAGTTATTTACTGTATTTTTATGTACCCGATGTTTATTAATTCCACCTCCTACAAAATAGAACAGATATACTATTTTCAGCATTCAACTGCACGCGTTAAACCTGAGAAGTTTATTAAAAACAATTCTTTTTTGGATAAAAAAGGTATTTGTTATGAGGTTGTGTTCAATAATGTTGTCAGTGTGTAGGCTATTGCATGAGTACCAACTTACGTCATGTCCAAGGGGGCGCTTCCCGTTCTTCTTTAGAAAACTCTCTATCTAGGTCCGGTACCTACTTATCTAACTAATTGGTAACTTCAGACAAGCGGAACGTTTTACTGGTCTTTATTTATTCACATGATATTCAGAGTACATCATATGTCAGAATACAGAAAAGATAGAAACAAGATTATTTGCCTACTAACTCATCAAAAGGAGTTTTTAAACATTTCCCCTAATAGATGTTTTTCTTGGTATTTTTTAGAGTTTGTCAAAGCACAAGAACCAGAGTTAATGCATGCACTCTGATTTTAAACCTGCGCTCTAGCCCTATATAAATGCATCCCTCTAGGCCTGTAAAAATGATAAGGACGTAAGGAAGATTGTTAACGACACCAGTCAGTAAATGGGAGATCTTGTCTCAACCCAATCTCCGTTAATTCCAATCACCATTCTATTCAGACCTCTATTCTAATAATCCCCACCTAAAAGTTTTAGAATTTTACCAAGTCATCTGTGTTCAGAGACAGAGAGAGAGAGAGAGAAAAAATGCTTGGTGAGTTCCTCTCATCCAAAGTTACCGAGTTGATCGCTCAACTGACTATTTTCCGTTCCTCCTCAGCTTTTAACACAAGAGGAGGTCTCTCCTCCCAGAAGGGAGGAGCCGATTTAACCAGTACTTGAAAATCTCTCTATATCCCCCCTCTCTCCTGCTTCGTGAACATACCAAGTTACTGTTCTAACGTTCAAAGAACATCAACACTTCCTTTTTTTTCACAATAAAACCCACATCACTTCCCACTCCCCGGAACCCAAATACAAACAATCCAAAATTCAAAATAAAACAATGAACCACTTTGTTTAAATGTACGAATGGAACAGTTTTATCACATATTCGTCCATAATACTCAACAACTCAACCTCCCCACAATGCATTGCGTCTTTTCAAACGACAAGGAAGGTTTTTTTTTTTTAATTATTCTTTATTTACAATTCTGCATTTCCTGCACAACACAGGACTGTATGTAAAAATCTAGTTCAATATCTAACCTGTGGAGGGCGGCAATACGCTAACAGCGTCTAAACGTCCGGAATCTTATAAGAAGAAGAATAAATTGTTTATTGCTTGAGTATACTTCAGTGTGAATGTTTCGACTAGGGCTGCAACAACGAATCGATAAAATCGATTACTAAAAGCGTTGGCAACGAATTTGGTCATCCATTCGTTGAGTCGCGCGATTAATAAGTCACTAATAGGCGCGGCACTGTTTACATCCAGCCGCCGACAGGTTCATGCATGCCCACAGCGAGCCTTCCGCACGTGAAGCGGTGCGGGAAAGCTATAGTGTGAGCGGCCACAGCTTGTATTTTGGTCATATCTAACACTGGACTGTACTATATAAAAGTGTTGTACCTTTGCTGTCTTTGGGTTAAAAAAAACTCCTTCAACTCAGTATCCGTCTGGTCCAAAAAAACTCTGTCAGCTGCTGCTGCTGCAGACGGTGTGCAGACAAGGCTCGGAGAGTCGGCATCGGCGCATCAACAGTCATTCAAAGCAGCGGCAGTAATCACACAACCGAACGGTGTAGAAAGTCCCGTCAGTTAAAAATAGTAATCCAGTTTTTAAATCCATGTTCAAATCGGAAGGATATAGAGCTAGTTAGCTTACAAAATTTAGCAAACATGTCAAATGTGATGTATTGTGTTCAGGCAGGCTCAGTAATATGATTGATGTGTTCAAATGCAACACAATTTTTTTTTTAGACTTTGGCGAAAACTTGTTTTCCCAGCAATATAAAATAGATGGTAAAGATGGAATTATGACCTGTTTAATGTCCTATCTTGAGCTATGATCATATCAGCAATTAAAGCAATAATACAAGTTCTATTTCAACAAAATAACAGAAAAGTATCAATAGTGATATCAATAAAGACTTGGATCGTTAAGGAGTCTCGAAAATGGTATCAATATCAATAAAAATTAACGATCTCGTGTCATCTGAGAGAAATTAAGATGATTTAATTTTTTTAACTGTTAGTATTTACCGGTTAAAAATCTTGTGTGTTTTGACACTTCAGTCTGCACTGTGAATTTGAAGTAATGTTCAGTTTTTGCATAAAGACGCGGCATTTACAAATGTTTATTTTTTTTTATCCGATTCATCGATTAATCGAAAAAATAATCGACCGATTAATCGATTATTAAAATAATCGTTAGTTGCAGCCCTAGTTTCGACGCACCTCGCATACACAATCTATATTTGAGTAGACGGTATGTAGTATATAGATGTTGAGTATGTAGGATGTAGGACGTTAGTATGGCTTTCCGAACACAGCCTCTCTCTCTCTAGCTCCCTCGTGTGTTTGATCCTCCATCTTGGGTTTTAAGCCACGTGGGAATCTCCCCCCCCCTCTCTTCCCACTTCTTCTTCCCCCTTTTTACACACACACACACACACACACCACACACACACACACACACACACACATCCTCACTCACACACACACACACACACACACACACACACACACACACACACACACACACACACACACACACACACACACACACACACACACACACACACACACACACACACACACACACAGACAGATACTGGTGTATGGAAATACAACATTTGTTCTAGATGTTCCTTTTATCCTTTTATTAAGTTTGATGGTTAAGTATAATTTTATGTACTTGTATAAGAGATGGTGTTACCCTAGGTTTCATTATTGTTAAACTAAACTTGATTATCTTGTAACCAGAAGTGTTTTGTGATTTATTTGTGTGGATATTATTGGGAAATCAGCCTCTGACAGGTCAAGCCTTCTTTTAACCTTCAGTGTTGTGGTCATATTATCAGATTTATAAGTATAATAGAAATAGTTGTATTACATTCATTTATGGAAATGATTATTTTGACTAGGTTATATTAATATTGATTTATATTAACTGATCATTAAGCTAATCAAAATTAAAGATAGCCATTGATAAAACGAGACATTTTTGCTATTTTTGTTCTCCTAATTAGAGAACTGGTGCCCCTGACTTTTAACTTTATTCAATTATTAAGGTATTATTAATTTTTGGATAATTTCTAATAGCAAAATTAATCTTAATTACCTTTAACCATTACATTGTTGATGAGAATTGGGAGCTGGGTTGATGGGGTCCATTGAGATGGAGGGAGTTATGGTCCATTGAGATGAGTTATGGTCCATTGAGATGGAGGGAGTTGTGCTAACACCACTGGGGGAAAAAATATATGTGCAACAGTGTTCTGGTATTCCATTAGCGAGGATGGCAGTGGCGTCTTGAGTATTTGAGGTATGTGGTAGTGGAAACAGGCTTAGCACACAACCACATGTGTCCTGAAGCCTATAGTTGATGATGTTTAGCCATTCACTTTGTCATTGAAGGTGCCAGATTACCCAACAAGCTGCTCATGACCTTCTCTGATAAAATACCTAATATAAATCAGTTTCTTTTTACAGTGAATCTATTGCCATGAAAGTCACTTAAAACCTTGAGCATTTTCCCATGTCATGTTTTGCTTTGTGCCTTTGAAAATGCCCTTACCATGACTCACCAGTGAAAAGTCAAAAGAGAGCCCTGATTGGTTAGATTCCATAACTTGCAATGCAGCCCACTGTTGTAATATCCCCATATAAAAATGATTCTTGAATTTGAGTTTGAGAATTGTGGCGTTGCATTAAATGTCATGATTGATCTTTGTAGACCTAGTGCTCTAATTCCATTTCCTTTAGTTGTGTGCTGATGTTAACGCACTATTTGATTCAGTTAAACCTTCTGTATCAGTGTTGTCTGCGTTTTGTTTATGCTTAGGGCCACACACTGATGTAAGTGCACTTTTTTTCCCCTAATATTATATGTTCTGGACACAAGAAAATATTATATTAAAATCATTTATTCATTACTTCTTTCTTTGAACCAGAAGTGTTTGAGAACTAGACATGAGTTTATTATATTTGTATGATGAGTTTATGCTTGGGGCCATATTCATGCTGTAGTTTTTGATCGCTACAATGATGTATGGTTAGATGTTCGACCAGACTTTTTTTCCTGGCAATTATTTAGGCTGGGTTTTATTGTAATTTGTATTATGGTCTTTGGGGTCTAATATGGTTATTGTCACTATAGGTTGGGGAATTCTGCAGAGCTGATGCACTGTGTTGGTAGCCTGGCTCCGCCCGCCTACCTACTTCCGCCCAAATTTCATTTTCCCTTCAGTAGTCAGTCTGGTGATGGGGTGTATCAGTGGGATCCTGCTCGAATCAGATTTCTGGGTGTCCAATCAGCGAACAGAGCGAGTGGCTCAGTTGAATGCTGCGTTCCTTTATACTCGGAAGAAGGAGATTTCCGACTTGGTAGTTCCGAGTTCCGACCTGTCTGTGTTCCAGTGCATCTGTACACAAGTATGGACGCCTAAAACCTTTCTCGTCCAAATAACTAAACGTTAGGCTCTAACAAGTTACTGTTGCTAGATTCATAGACTACAATATGTAGTGAAGTCGGAAATTTCCGAGTTTCCTGTCCAACTGGAACGCACCGTCAAAAGCCGGCTCATGACACACGTGACGACCAAACGTGATGCGATTGGTTGGCTAATCCAGAGTGGCACTGGGCAGATCCAATAGTTCGACAGACACCCGCCTCCAAGTGAGTGAACGTTTGCCAATTACAGCACTGCCAGACCTTCTGTACAAATGAAATGAAGTACGATGGTCTGGTTGGACCAGGCTACTGTGTTGGTATACCAAGTCTGAAATGATCAAATAAAAATATGTCTAGTTGGCAAAAGGGCTCATTATTGCCTTGTTTCAGTTAGCCTAGCGCCCACGGATGAAAAGCATCAGTGTCACATACGTCTACCTCTTTCTATGAGTCAGACTCTCTATTTATGTTGTGGATATGGATTTTTTTCCATTCCTTTTCTTTAACCCTTAGGTGCTTTTGGGGACGTTTTTGTCCTTTCGCACTTTTTTTACGCTCTTTTTTGTGTATAACTTTGGCTGTGCTTATGTTAACTGAAATATTTTTGGTCAGGGATTTTTTTTTCAAAATATTTCGTGAATTTCTACTCAGCAACTTTGTACCATCTATAATAATGGCTGTACACTTTTTTGTTACACTCAGCTCCCTAAGGACGTTTTTGTCCCCTATTGACTCCCATTCAAAATGGCCTTTTTTTACCAATTTGATCCTGCTGTCATTCCAGCATAAAATATTTTTTTCAATGATTTTATGCTTTTATCCTCGACACAAAGCATCAAAATTGATAATTTTTAACACCATCACAATTTTGAGCCATTTCCCTATATTTGGCATAGGGTTGAATTAAAAGCAATTTTCCAGGTTGTCGGTCCTGCCCCCACAGTGCAATAGAAAAAAAAATTCAAACTAAATGGTGTGAGTGTGTTGGTAGGGATGTTAGTGTGTGGTGCATATATGTGTATTGAGAAAATATAGTGTGTGTGTTTGTGTACACACAGCCAAACTTTACAAACTTAAATGTGTATGGAAAAAATGGCCCATTTTAAACTTTATTTTTTCAAACCATAGCCATGATGACAAACACATGTAAATGTGATGATATTAGGCAATAATCCAACACTTAAGACACCAAAATTGCTTTTTTAGCCCTATCTAGCTCAATCATTTATTTCCTCCAGTTTTTTTTGAAGATCAAATATGCTCCCTAAAACCATTTTTGTACTTTTTTGTAAATTTTTAGAGTTGCAGGCCTAAACATAAGAAATATGAGAAATTAATGGAAAGTGTGGATCCATATGGATACCTTAGGGTTGTGCCTGTGTGTGTGTTGTGAAATTACTGTGTGTATGTGTATGTGTCTTTGTGTGCATGCATATGTGTGCAGCTGTAATGTGCAATTTGTGGGTTTTCAGGTGGCTGCAGGTTCACTTTGTTACTTTGTTGACATTATCAAAGAAACTGGAATTAAAGGTCAAAAGCAACTAACAATGAATGAATATTTGATATATATGTAAAGAGGTCAAGTGGGATAAAAGGTTTTCAAAAAATAAAAATAAAAAAAATATTACTGTATGATGTTTTTAGGGCAGTTTATAGGGAGAGGATGAGTGTGAGTATTTATTTGCATCTGTGACTGCACAAATACTAAACATGTATCAAAAGCAGTTTTATTGCAAATCATTGACATATCCTAGAGTCTAATTATCCCACTCAAAAAAATCCACTTTGCATCTATTATATGAGTAATCTTTCAATTATTGTGTTTTTTTTAAAATAAAAATGGCTCACGTCATCACGTAAGCTTGCATGTAAAGGGTTAAAAGCAATTACAAATGAATGATTATTTGATATGTATGTGAAGAGGTCAAGTGGGATAAAAGGTTTGTAAAAACAAAGTAGAAAAAAATATTACTGTATAAGGTTTTTATGGCAGTTTATAGGGAGAGGACGTTTTTGTCCTCTAGGGTCATGAGAGGGAGTATTTATTTGCATCTGTGACTGCACAAATACTAAACATGTATCAAAAGCAGTTTTATTGCAAATCATTAACATATCCTAGAGTCTAATTATCCCACTCAAAAAAATCCACTTTGCATCTATTATATGAGAAATTTTTCAATTATTGTGTTTTTTAAGAATAAAAATGGCTCACGTCATCACATAAGCTTGCATGTAAAGGGTTAAAAGCAATTACAAATGAATGAATATTTGATATACTATGTGAAGAGGTCAAGTGGGATAACAGGTTTGTAAAAAAAAAAGTAGAAAAAAATATTGCTGTATAATGTTTTTATGGCAGTTTATAGGGAGAGGACGTTTTTGTCCTCTAGGGTAACCAACGCGTAGTAAAAGTTAAGGGTACCCAAGGGTTAATCATTCTTGCAGCGCTTGTCTTATCATAATACCAGGTTCATTTAACTGGAATGAAACTAAAGCTAATAATAAAAATGTAGACAAGAACAAGTCATTAAGAATTCCAATTTATTCATATCAGGACGTGGATTGGAATACAATCAAATAGGAAATAATGGTTGCATTCCGAATCGCATACTTTCTACTATATAGTATGCAGAAAAAAGATTTAGGATGTCCCTGTTCTTGTGGACAGATTTAGGATGGTTAGAAGTACCCGGATGTCCTACTTCATGCGGCCAAGATTGTTAGTGTTGAAAACTGCATCCTATTTGGGCGATTCTGACCCACAATCCAGTGCGCACGTGAAGTGACGTCACATCGACGAAGCCTCCATATGAAAGCAAACGGGGATGCGACGGATATAAAAGCAAGAGGCAAGATCAAGGCGCAATGTTATGATGAAATAAGAGAGTAAAGTATGTCCAAATAGTATGCCTACTGCATCCTAACTAGATAATTTTTATCGTCGGATGTAGTATGTAGAATAGAAAAAAGAAAGAGTATGCGATTCGGAACGCAACCAATGTTTTTTTTGTTGCATAACATGCCGCAGTGTTCATATATTAAAGTTTGTAAGCAGGCACTGTACATGCTTTTTTGTTCTCTGTAATCTTGTTTTATTCTTTTTTTATATACACACTAAATATAGGGGAAAGTGGGGTGAGTTGTGCAACTTTTTACTCAACGTGATTTTAAAGTGAGGCCTTGACAGTTATGTCTCCAACTCAAATATGTACATATATTTCAGGATGTTGTGCATCCCTGGCAATAAAAACTTTGGATCTGGAGTAAACTGTTTAAGAAATATAGCTTTCGGAAAAAAAGTTGTCTTGTCGCACAAATCACCCCACGTGATTTGTGCGTCATTGTGTCACAATGAAATGACAAAGTCACCATCATCATCTTTCTGGCCATCTGAACTCTCATCAGTGGTGTCGTTAAGTGGAATTGAGATGTCACTCTCTTCTGAGCTACTGTAGACAATCACTTTCTTTTGGTGACCAGCGTATACAGCCATGCCACTGGCACAACTCTCAGAAATGTACTTTGCACTAGTTGCTCCGTGCTTGTGGAACCAACTGCTACCTGACAAATGTGATTCCCCCTACATTTCTGCCTTTAAATCAAGGCTCAAAACCCATATGTACACCCTGGTGTTTCCTACCCATTAACTATCTTACCTCTGCACTACTATCTGTGTTTATGTGGATGTATGGGCTTTACGTCTTTTATTTTGGTTATTGTTATTGTACCTTCATTGTTTACCTACTGAATGCACTATGTACAGCACTTTGGACAGTGCAAACTGTCATAAATGTGCTTTTATAAATACATTTTACTTACTTACTTACTTATAACTCACCCAGGCCCTTGCGCACAAATCACCCCATCCCCAGAATTTTGGATAATAGGCATGATGCAGCAATTTAGGGTTGACATTGTGCTAACTATATAGACTCAAAGTGTAGCATACCAAAGCACTAAAACATGTGTCAAATGTTTTCAAACGTGTCTATAATTGTTCAGACACAATAATCAAAAAACCTTGATCATGGAAATTTTACTTTGAAAGGCAAAACACAGTTTTTTGAGCTTAAATGTGCGTATATCTTATTCCTTGTGTCTCCCTTCTTTACAGGATGAGTCAAATGGATGGCTCTTCTTAAATATGTGGTCACATTTCCAATTTCTTCCACGGTTTTCTAGAAACAAGGGGTTTTGCAACTTCCAAAATGCACAACTCACCCCACCTTCCCCTACCATTATGTATAACACATAGTTATCCTCAAACTGAACTAAATAGTATAACAAATGTGGATGCTAGTGAAAAGCTATTCGACTCCAAACTTTAGGCTAAGTCTTCCTTTTCACGCAGAACTCCGAATCCACATTGTCTCCAAAATGAGTTGCATAAATATGAGTTATTTTCTTCCATCTGTTGATCAGTGCTACATTGTGTACACAGTAAGAGAGCGTCTGAGATAAAGCGTGATCTGTCGGGAGGCTTTAATATGGGGGAGTTGACTTTGGAGATTATCTGACAGGGACATTTGCATACAGACACTTCTGACAGAATCGATGAAGCGCAGATTTCACACACTCTGCCCCGCTCTAAAAAATGTTGGTGAAATTTGTATGCAATTGTGAAGCAACACTTGCTCAATACATGTAGTGTGTGTGTGTGTGTGTGTGTGTGTGTGTGTGTGTGTGTGTGTGTGTGTGTGTGTGTGTGTGTGTGTGTGTGTGTGTGTGTGTGTGTGTGTGTGTGTGCGTGTGTGTGTGTGTGTGTGTGTGTGTGTGCGTGTGTGTGTGTTACAGGTTGCCGGGCAGCAGAGAGAGAGGTCACCGTGGTAATGGGAAGCTCTGAGAGAGACTGACAGGAGTGTGCATGTGTACATAATCTATTAATTAAAGGCTCGGCAGCCAAACGAATGGGGAACCTTTTCCTGTGTGATACCCTTACCCCTTCCCTCCCTCCACTGCTACTCGTCCCCCACCCACTCACACACTCTCCAGGTAGGCCCAGAGAAAACACACAGCGAGACATTTATTGGGAGATTAAAACCAAATCTTCCAGATTGCCATATAAAAAAAGGTAATTTACTATATGCAAATGACTCCCCCCCCCCCCCCTCCCCACACACACACACCTTCACCCCTACCACCAACCTATTTGAATAATTTATCTGAAGGTTTCTTCTTTGGGGGGAAGTGAAGTAAGTGTCTTTTCCCCCTCCCATCTAAAATAACTCAGTTATGCTATAAAGGAGACGATTAACTTTCCTCCGCGCTATTCCTCCATCTTCCATTCCATTTCTTTATTTTTTTCTTCCCAGGGTTTATTTCTTTCAATTACACCAATTGCTCTCTCTCTCTCTCATCTCTTCTTTCTTTCTTCTCTCTCTTCTTTCTCTCTCTCTCTCTACAGGTATAGTTGAGGAGAGCTAACGTTCACAGCTTATTGCGCTTCTTCTTGGATTTCTTTTTTTTCACCCCATGGGCGTTTCCCTCCTTTTTCTTTTCTTTTTTTAACCATCCGGTGTAGTAGTGAGGATAAGGTGAAGCAGATAGCTCCAGGCTCTGTTCCACTGAATGTCGTACACAGAGAGAACATGAGGCTGCTGTTGGTGTGTCATTTGAATCTCCTTCACTGCCCTGTCACTGGTTTGTTGTCATTTCTTTGCTTCTTATCAGCGTTCGCTGCATCTTCAATCCCTGAGCTTGTCAGTGAGCTGTGGGCTGATCTGAATGAGAGGGAAGCTCCTGTGATTATCATCTGGCCTTCATCATGTCTCTCTGTCAGTCCTTCTTGCTAACACAACTACCACTGTGTACTGTAAACCTGGAAAAAAATTATATCTTTGGTTTAGCCAGAGTGAGTTTGAACACCAATGTAGTGCAGATTATAAACAGGACCCATGTAATCTTGTCCAACCCTAATTCTGTATATTAACGGCTCTGGATTAGAGAAATTATATTTATTTATATAATTTTTAGTATACCTTCATTCTGCAAGAAGCAGAGTCACGTTTCAGGGCACTTTCACACCTGACGGGTTTGGTTCAATTGAAACAAACATAGGTTTGTTTCCACCTTTGCTGCGGTTCATTGGTGCAGGTGAGAACACAGCAATCACAAAGCGGACCAAACGAGTGCCGAGACCTTGATGGCACGGTACACTTCCAAACCAACTCCACTACGGCTCGTTTGTAGTGAGACTGAGTCCGATCCAACTGCAGGAAGCGCTGAGTAACAAGCTCCCGTAGCCAGCGATACACTATGCATATGGGATGAGGAAGACAATTTCCTTTCTGTAGTTCTCCTCCATGGAAATTCTGACCAATTGGTTAAACTACAATATTGCTTCACCCCGGACACATCTAACCCATGAGTTTAGAGAACATTCTCATATGGCTTATCCCGCTGCATTTTGGTTCACTTCACCAACTGATGCAAACCAGAGGAAACCTTTGGTGTGAAAGAGAACCGAACCTGGTGAAATGGATCATTCTCACATCTGTGAACCAAGGAAGAGAACTATAAGCAAACTATCATGTGTGAAGCCGCACCTAGTTTATGGTTAAACTGACCTAAAGGGATCCAATCCATACAGTAAACACCCTTCCAAACACCCTTATTGCCAGGGAAAAGGGTCCCGTTAGAATTTCAGGACTTTTTGGGGAAGATGTGGAGCCTTGGGTTGAGCTGAGCGACAAATAAAGCGACAGCAAAGTCTGGAGAAAAAAAGATGAAGTCATAACGCAGCAGACTGAATCAGTCACACACTTTCCCAACCACGCACAGCCTTAAATCCAAAACTCTTCACCACTTAGAGAGAATCCAGGAGCTCACAATGAGCGGCACAAACGAGGGCAGTTTAGATTCAATTTGAGAAGCAAAGTAAAGAGCTTTAGAAAAAATATAGTCTGAAATATTACTACTAAGTGCAGAAACAGCCCCCTCCACACACACACACACACACACACACACACACACACACACACACACACACACACACACCACACACACACACACACACACACACACACACACACACACACACAACACCACTGACACACACACTTCAAACCATCCATGGCTTAATGTGGGGACAAGGACAAACTCCCTCCATTAGATTTCATTTCTATACAAATCCAGCTCGTCTCCACTAAACACACAAGCCAATGATTTGAATGGGCTCTTTAAAGTCAGCTGACAGACTTGAAGCTGTCATGACAACACAAGGTAAAGCATGTGTTGTGCAATGAGCCAGTCCATGAGCTGAATGTGTACAGCATCTTTTCTTTTGTGCATCTTGTTGCAAAACATATTAACCGTTTACATAGTGTGAGCAACAAATGACCAGGGTGCCACATTTACCAAATAACATATATATCTAACAAACATGTTAAACTGAATCTGCAAATTGACTACAGTGGTTTTAAGAAAAATACCAAAAAGTATACTTTGAAAGCATACAAACGAATTGATTAAAAACACATTTAAATCATAGGAATATGTGTGTTTGATTGATTAGTTAACATTCAGATCACACATACATTATCATATAATGCAGGGATTAATAAACTGGTCACACTGTATAATTGTAGGCATCAAAGGGTAAACTCATTATAGAAATGTAGTAAATATTCAGAAATATATGGGATATTCCTAGACATAAAAAAATTGTGACATATACTGTATATATAGTAAATTGTTAAGTCAAATAAACAGAAACTTTGTAATACAGTTTTTTTCGATTGCTAACCCACAGCGGGCATAACTGTAGCTCAATGTGCAAAACTCTAACTACAGTCTGCACTACCAACAGTCACTTGAGCTGAACAGTTCACTTCACCTGCAAAAGAGGCTCAGTGCAGCAAACACTATGAACCAGCCTCATTGAGATAACACACACTGTCACTCAGAACACACTCAGAGTATAAACACTAGCATCAAACCCCAATACACAAATTACAAACTTTACATTTTTACAGTTTTGAATAATTTGAGTTACTTCACACAAATAAAGTAAACATTTCTTTGAGGAAAGAGTGAAATTAGTTCACATGAAATTGTTTATTTTATAACATACCAGTATATGTTTAGGTTAACAAAAATAAATGAAGATCAGAAGTTTGCTTCAATAGATACATCTTTTTATTTTATGTTTTATTGATAACATTTCCAAATGTAGTATGTATCTGTGTAAATATTCTATAATTGTAATACAGAAATCAATTCCTGTTATGTTGTCATTTACTGTAAGGGTGCAACTCTTACATTTGTATTTGCTTGAAAATTCGTAATACAGATGCAACTTTAGATCTTTGCAGATTGTGTTGCACCCTCAACCCTGCCTCTCTCAATGAGAGACCATGATTCACAACAGGGTCTATCAGTGTTGCCCTTACTGTATTTCATCAGAAATTACAGCTCAATGTCTTCTAGGTCTTCCTCCACACATCCGTCTCACTGCTTCTCTTCTCCCTCTTCCTATTTTTGAGCTTTCCCTATACTGTATATACAGTATGTTCACTAACAAGTCTAAAACAAGACACCTTCTTAGTGTTTCAGTTGAAATTGCAATCAGCAGTGATTGAAATGCACTAGGTTGATATCCATTATGTTTTGAATGTGTGGTCTACAGTTGTGACAGCAGTGTGTTAGCATTTGAAGAAAGTGCTAGAAATCCACAGTGTTGTGCAGGCTGTGGTTAAGCCATGAGATAAGTGTGTAAAGTTTTGAAAATTGTGTTTAAGCAATGAAAAACGATCTAGAGTTTGGTCCACATGAACCGCTGCTGTGCATAGTGTAGTTAGAGTTTTGCACATGTCGTTCCAGTTGTGCCCACTGTGGTTTAGCGATCGAAAAAAACTGTATATTAAATATGCATTGGGTCATGGATACAGTACATGTGGGAAATCTAAACCATTATCCATCTCATGTAGACAGCTACAATGATTCCAATTGAAGCTAATGTGTTCTGTCAGACATGCATTAGATAGATTACAACAAAACAAAAAAACGTGCAATGCATCCAAATCAGACTGGGGTATTGAGATACAAAATTAGAAAAAAAGGCTTTCAAGCAAGTCAGTCAGTCTGCCTAACCATAACCTCTTGCCCTCCGCTTCCCCCTTCTTCATAATTGTTTTGTCTAATTTTATCATTAACAATACAACCAAATGTAACTTCTCATTCAGATGATCAAGCAGTGAGGAGATGCTGCAAGCACACACTTCATCTCATTGGTGACTCTCATCAACATGGAAGCTGATGTTTCAATTTGCCATTATTGCCCAGAGACCATGGCTGTGATCAGGGAGTGAGTCACTCTTTTCCCATAATGAGGGCTCCGGCTGACTCACAGAGGTTAGCAGAGAGGTGCCATCTCCGACGCCAACTGGCTAATTGACGATTATGTACAGTACACGGTCTGGGCACAAAAAAAAAATCATTCATTTTAATGGGCTGATTATTGGCAGGAAAGACATGTGGCGGAGAGAGAGAGAGGCCCCTTACGGTGGCCTCTGAGGGACAAGTCTGACACCGGAGGAGCTTTTACATCAGTGGGTTCACCATGGTGATCTAATCTCCTGGCAGGAACTATCAGGGGAAGCCAAGATTTTTTTTTTTTAATTTCCTGTGTCTTGGAGTCAGGATATGTAGCTTGCTAGAGAGAGATGCTGCTAAGGTTAACATGGGGGTGGAGAGCAGCCAGACAGGCAGACATAGCTGATATGATCACATTTTAATATTTCTCCCCTTCTAACTGCACTGCTGTTTTCTAATTGGATCCTTAGCTACAGTGCGGAGGATACATGCTGCTTTATCTGACTGTTTGTGGCGCATCAGATGCCCCAGGCTGGTAGCTGTTGACTCTGTGAACATGGGCCAACGGAAATGATCTGACAATAGTATAGCAGGACTTTAAAGTGTCATTTACACCACATACATCTGACCATTAGTTGTGGAGTGAAAACTGCCATGTACTGTATATCCCCATTGAAAAGCTCCACAGCTGGCTTTATATTGTTGTTTAAAACAGCTGAAAGGGTTATTCACACCAGGGTTTGGACTTCTTCAGGTCCCAGAGATCCTCATTAACAAAGATACAAACACAATGATCATTTAAGGCATTAAGAAACACAAGTTGCATTCTATGTGACATTTCTCCAAATGTACCTTTTTATTTAATATAAAGCATTTCAAACATTTTGTCTTTGAGCCTGACAAAAAGAAAGTAACACAGAATTAAACCCCTGGATTAGCTACCTTGGCAAACAGATATCTACTTGCAATGTCTTATTCATTTGTCTGCTTGTAACTTCACAGACGGAAAGGACAGAAAGACACAATACACACTGTTTGAAACATTGATGTAAATTGACGTTTATTTGGTGAGCTGGTGCAGGCTTGTTGTGTTTTTTTTGCCTGTGCCTGCTGCTATTGCTGCATACTTTAATCTATGACGATGTGGAACTTGAGCCAATTCTTATTATAGTCAGTGTTGTTAAGGGCTCCTTTTTACTTTTTCTTTTTTACCATAGCAACAGTAAATATGAGATGAAGGGCCAATAAATATTTTGGTCTAACTCCTCGACTCTTGGAGTTGTTTTTTTGCTATCCACCACACACACACCGAAGGCCTTCTGTTTCTGTTAACTTGTTTGGTGATATATTTTAACAAGGTCTCTTCTGCAATAGAATCCCCCAAAAAAACTAAATGTTGGCCCCTAATTGGTGCTGGTTAATACTGGTTTATTTAAGGCACATCTAAGGCGCCTCTATTGTAGCTCCGAGGGGTCTTGTATTCTCCCAGGGCTTTTGTGAGGAAATTAAATGAAGAATACATTGTGCTAATGAAGCTGCAAGGGGAATATTAGAGAAAGAGATTGATCAAAGGCAGAGGCTGTCGTTTTAAAGGTTACTTAGCGTGTGGTGTGACTTGATTTTCAATTTCCCTGTTGCCCAGGATTTGGCCTCTGAATCCTTATTAAGAATCAACTTATTTTGTTCTCTAATGAGTAACCGCGCTCCTCATTTAGCATTCTGCAGTGATGTGTGAACGGAAAGAAATGGGTGAAATATGGTCACTTCTAACCCTGCATTCCACATCACATACTTTTTCTTTTTACTTTAGTACATACGAAAGCATGCTGGTTTCCATACTGCAAAATGCAATTGGATTTACTAGCGTGTCTGGGTATTTTTGGCATAATGCTTTTGACATGCATGACTTGGGACGTCTTTTTCTGGCATACTAAATGGTAGTATTATGGGGATTAGAACACCGGGATTTAACATGAAAAGAACTTGTTGGTTTGTCATGTATTTCATGGAAACTCTCTTTATAATTCTCCCTTTAAAACTAAAAAGAAAAATGTATTGAGTGGCTGTTGAAAGAAAAACAATTACAAAGGGATGAGATGTGATAGCTGATGCTAAATAGTGAGTAAGAGGAGTGTCAAACTGGGGGTACTGCGGTGGCCTTTTAACACTTTTCAATCAACTCATCAACACAAGTCCCTTTCACACAACGGTATCATTCTCTTCACTTAAAAAAGAGAAAATATACTCTTCCATACTCCCCCAAAAAATGTTGTACAGGCCATATTATCACAGAGCTTTGAGCACTACGATGAAAATACGTTCATAAAAGGGCCGGAAGAACTGATGAAAGAAAGACAGACACAGTCAAGGTGAATCAACTAACGCAGTCCAACTGTGGCTGTCCCAGGCTTCCTCCCGTTTTCCTTTTCTTTTACAGCCTCCGGTTGACGTGAGTTTTGGGATTGATTTAATAAACTACCTGATGGTTTTAAACGTTGATTCATGGTTTTGTCTTGGTTTCTTTAATTGTTATCGGCCGATTACCGAGCCTGGTAGGTCGGCTGTAACATACACACATAGAGACCTATTCTATATACTGTACACTGCCACGTTTAGAACGGCAATTTATTCCCAGCAGGAGCTCTACTTTGCCATCAAGAGAAATAATTACCATCAAACACTTAGTTATAATAAGTGTCCCTGGGGGTATTTCAAGAGTCATTAAAGAGATCCTATTATACTACTTTTCTGGTCTTCATTTCTTGTTAAAAACTGCTATAGAGCAACCTGACACGAATCACATCACAAAAAACTATGTAGATTTTCGGGACACTCTTCCTCTTACCCTAGCGAGCACAGCAGTCTCTCTCTACACACTGCTTTGAGCTTCTCCGCCCCTCCCCCCCTGCTGCAAACCCTTGGTTACCTTCCTTCCAGCAGCGGGAGATTTTCAGGAAGGTGGGGGCATGCAGCCGGAGCTTGCCTGAGCAGCATTACCATACATGGAAACATCTGGGGACGTGACTCAAACTACCCGGAAATTTGAACAAGTTATTTCTCGACCGGCTGCCATAGTGTTTAGTGCTCTGCATAGCCACCCAGACGGTCAGCAGGGAATACGTCGAAATGCATGTACGTAATTATTTGATACGCTAGTATGGTTAAACATGACTATAAATCATTATAACAACGTTTATAGGTCATAAAAGTCGAAAAGTATCATAGGTCCTCTTTAAGGTTTGGTAGGTGAAGCCAAGTTGTCATGTCTGGAATAAAGGGAAATAATTTTGTGTGAAAAACACCTACGCTCCGACATGCTTTATTATTGAGTCCAACTACGTTTGTGTCCATGGTAGTGAAGGAACATGTCCCCCAGTGCAACACTGTGGCTCTCTCGTCTGCTTTTTATAGTTTATGAAAAACATTCCAGAGCTCTATGGTTCAATAAGAAGAGTATGAGAGAAGATATGTTATGGAAGCAAAATACACAGAGATCTCAGAATTGACCAGTGCAATGTTTTATCTCACCTTAAAAGCTGTTTTGTGTATAATAATAATAATATGCCCATGCATGTTTAGCTTGCAGTCTTCATCTCCTTTGGTGGCTCTACACGTCAGTCAGAGTTGGCGGAGCTGTATTATCATGTCATAAATGGGTGGCGATATATAGACAAGCAAACTTCTTTACTCTTTGTCAAGCAGCAAACGCAAGTACACAGGCAAGAACACTGAACTGATGCATGAGAGAAAGATGGAGTGGGATGGCCCCTCAACATGGCCAGGTTATAAAAACTCTCCCAGGTGAGGAGGGAAGTTAAGTTAGAAGTTATGTCCTTTATTGGCAATGAACGCACATGGTAAGTCACACACATGACAATCAAAATGAAGGCTTTGCTAACCCCTCCTAAATCTCTGTCACACACATGCAGTTCTCCAGTAGGGGGTCCTCGCACAGGTCAGCAGTCAGCATATTTGGGGTTAAGTGTCTTGCTCAAGGACACAATGGTAGAGATGGTGGGCACCGTAGATGTAAGAGCAGCCACCACTAGATTTACTTATAACACGCTCCTGTCCGGTGCCGGGGATCGAACGAGCGACCTCATGGCTACTGGTTGGCTCCTCTTTCCTATCATCGTAAAGACACATTTAGAACACGGATCTACTGTACTTAACCTGCAGTTGACCTGTTCATATGATACAGCTGTCACTGTTAATGTAGTTCATACACCACACTTATAAAGCAGATAATTAGACTGTAGTGCATTTAGTCTGCATGATTATCAAAGTGTGTCCTGTGACACACTTTGATAAAAGAAGCACCTGCGATCAAAGTCATTTCTTACAAGGTATTAAATGTTCTTAGAAATCCAAAGAGAATACATTCTACATGAGCAGCATTTGATGTTATTACTCTCTAAAGGTTGAGCCGGCGCTTTCCTCTGATGAGATCCTACCTACAGACAAGTGGAACAAGAGCTTAAATTATAGAAAAACTCATATTCTTAAAATGAAATATTAAAACAGTTCTTGTGTTGGGGGGAACAAAAGGCTTTTGTCTGGCTGTGCACTGTGACTTTAATAGTGTGTGATTGGTAGCTATAGCAGAGAGGAGATCCTCATTACACATCAGGTTAGACTTCAGAGCAAGACTACACAGGGACTGACTGCATGGGGAATGTGAAAAAAAAACGTTTCAAATGTTCCAGCAAAAGATTAGAAATTCAAATCCCCTATATGGAGTCACAAAAAGGTGTGGAGAAAAAAAAACACAACCATTAAATATATATCTGTTGGAAAAAAATCCATTCAATCTGGGATCAAAGGACTTTGAAAAAAAAGAAAAAGAAGAAGTGTTGTGTTTTTTCTTCTTCTTCTTCTTCTTAAGGAACACAAGCGGCTTGCTGCAGCAGTCTGATTCATTTAATGTGGCCCTCCTGCAGGGAGCATGTTCCCCCAGAGACACCGTCTGGGTTTGTTGGCTAATTGGGATGATTTAACCAAAGAAATGTCTGTCTCTCAGTCTCTCTCTCTCCCTTCTCTATATCCCTCTCCCTCTCTGTGTGTGTCTCTCTCTCTCTCTCTCTCTCTCTCTCTGCTGTGCTGGATAGAAACCAAACATTTACATGCTCATTATCGTCCGTCAATGGCTCTAAAAATACCACACGGCCATCACAGGGTTATGGAAGTGTTTTTTGCCCGAGTTCGGCGCACACGTCTCTTTAACATATTCCTCCAGTCACTCCATGTCCACATCACATTATGACACAATATGTTCGACTTTTCAAAGCGTTTTCCAATGGCCAATCATTCATGTTCTACCTTTTAGTTGAATTTATTATGTTATCTTCACAATGATAAACAAAAATACACTGCAGTCATTCATCAAAACCCTATCAGAGTCAGGTGAACCTTGGATATTTTTACTTGAAATGTTCAACTCTTCCACAATGTACGCAATGTTAGAATTTAATGCACGGTGAAGTACGTATATTAAATGTAGTTCAAATGATTATAATTTATTCTACAGGTAGGTGCTCAAGCCCACAGGGCCAGAAGCATACAAGTCTTTATTTTTTTCTGTTCATCTTTCTCTTCAGTGCCCAGCCACAGGGAGGCATTACTCCTAAACACCTCATGTTGGAGAAATCATGTTTTATTAATAACATTCTAACCGTAATCACTGCAGAAAAAAACTATACATCTTCATAGTTCTCTTTTTACTCATTTGAAATATATAAAAACACTTTTTTATTTACTTCTCTGATTCACAATTGTTTGCTTCCATCCACACTTTTAAGGTGTTGGTTGCTTAATTTCTTCCCATTTTCTAGGCTAAACACATCCTGGACACACACAGTATCTATACTTGATTTGGTATCAATAGTCTTATGTAATTCTAGTGTGTCTCTAAATGTTGGAGAACTGGAGAGTGGGATATGATGTCTAACCTGTTGCAGCACCTATCAGTGGCAGAACAGATACTTACATTTTATTTGTAATAGAAATTGCAATACCACAATGGCATTTTCTTTTTTGCAGTAGTTCTCAAAAGATTCAATATCGCACATTAGAAAACACCAACATACTGTATTAAAGCACTAAGGTATTTTAACTAAGATGTGTGTGTGTGTGTGTGTGTGTGTGTGTGTGTGTGTGTGTGTGTGTGTGTGTGTGTGTGTGTGTGTGTGTGTGTGTGTGTGTTTGTTTGTTTGTTCACACACACACACACACACACACACACACACACACACACACACACACACAACACACACACACACACACACACACACACAGGGAGCAAAACAAGGTAAAGAGGAAACAGTCAGCAGGTTTATCTCAACTATCTACATCCTGTAAGCCAGACTAGGCTAACAGTCAAATCATATCTCTTGCTGGAAACTGATCCAATCATGTGTTTACTAAACACAAACGACACATGTTACATATTTAATCTGTTTAAGAGAAGGGTGTACCGGAAACCTCAAATATGTTCAGTACTTGAGTGAATGCACTCAGCTGCCACCTGTTGATCAGATGGGTCAATCTGCACAGAGCTGTAGTGTGCAGAAGGCAGCCCAGCTCTCTGTGAAGGACACTCTACTCCTCTCTCTCCAGATGGGTGAGAGGCTTTCAGAAGAACCCAAGGTCTGACCTGGAGAGCCAGCCATATTTCCCCTTTAACGGAGCACAACACTCATCATTTTGCAATTAGTGGCCGGAATGTGGCCAGGCCCACTGCATACTATGTACGGCCATGGAGGGAGCAGCTGCAGGCATGGGCGTTGGAAGTGGGGGTGCGTCCCTGGCTGGAAACTCAGATGAATGGGGCTGAATGTGGATAGCATGTGGTATGTGAAGGAAGCTCACAGACAGCGAGGATTCCACATTGTTGTGGAAGAGAGAACCACCTTACACACTTCTGCGTCTACCTCTGGAGTGCGTCTGCATCTGTCACTGCTGCGTCTCTCTCTGTTGTAGTTAGGGGTGTGCACGTGTACACACGTTACCGGTTAGTAAATCATACCATTAAGGAAAAAATCAATAAAAGAAAAGCTTTGTTTCTTTCTTTTTTAAATAAAAGTTACAAATAACAGAAAACTATTTTGGGATGATAAAAGCTAGTCTGCGGAATCTGTCCACTCACTGTGTTCGTGTATCAGCCAGCACTGACACACATAAGTGCGCGCACACACACACACACACAGGGAGTTGGGCTCCAGTAACATAATGTTAAGTAAAGTATAAGGAATTAAATCATGAAATGTGCTTGTCAGTAGGTCAGTATATCTGTAGTGTCTGTGTGCATGTGGAGGAGTGTATGTGAGTGTATGTATACGTGCTACAACTAAACACAAATGATACATAATGTCAGTAGAGGGAAAATGGGACTTGTTTAAGAAATATTTAAAAGTTCCTCGGAGCACCTTTAACAACAAAATACACAAATCTGATCCTCCTCTTTTGCCAAGTTTCACTTTCAACAAAGTTATCCGCGGCTGCTTTGAGGCTCACACCGTGCCTCTGTTTGTTAGTGTGTAATTAGTCCATAATTAGCAGTTTGGGGTGTTTGACAGGAGAAAAGGTGAGTCTGGAAGGCTTCACCAGCAGGGCATCTGCAAATGAGACAAGAGTCACAATTAAAAAAAGCATCATCTTCCTTTTCGGCTCGCAAACTAACGCAGGACTTGCAAACCACTTGTTTTTTATTTTAAGGAAGCGTTGGAACAAGTCAACAGGCAGAAAAAGTCAATTAACTCTCTCAGTGTCCCTTAATGGCCCAACATGATGCACATCACCTCTGACCCTGCTGCCAACTCAGGGCACCCGGAGTTCTTCTTCTCATTATAAATAACAACATAGCTGTGGACTCGTCTTTTGATTGGACTTCTGATAGCTCGTTCAGATTGAAGAGTATGTTTTGAATTTTTAGAGTTCCGTTGGTTCTGAGTTCTATTTCAGAGCATCTGGGCTCTGTTGGATACAAAATAAGTCATTTATTTATTATTATTTTATTTTTTTTAAAGATATTTTTTGGCATTTTTCCTGCTTTATTTTACAGTATGAAGAGACAGAGGTGAAATGGGGCAGAGTGGGGAGTGACATGCAGAGAACGACCGCGGGCGGGAATCGAACCCGGGTCTGCTGCTGGGCCCGGCCCGGGGAGGGGGGGGGGACGCCCTACCTACCTACTGAGCTAAGGGCGCCCCCAATAAGTCTGTTTTTAATCAATGAGGACCAGCTTGGTTTATAATATGGGATTATTCTCAGCTGGCAGCAGTTTATACTGTATGTTGCTTAAAATTAACAAGGAAACAATAGAAAACCATCCAGACAGTCAATCATTCTCTTAATGAATCAGCCTCTCAATTCAATAATAATAAGTGTATGTCATTTATGCCTCACGCTCATACAGTAGTTAGTGGAGTTCTATATAGTAATGCATACTAACCATCCTTCTTACATGCCACCTGTATCCTAGTCGTGCACACTCACACATGAACTTGGCTTCAATACAGACACACAGACTCAAAGCTCCTATTGTAACCATGGATGCAGAGTAACATAACGCTATTATATATCTAACATAATGATTGCTTTAGAGCAGAGAGGGTATTTTTTTGTGGTACAATTATTGACCATGTAATTATGTTTGTGCATCTGTGTGGTGCTGCGCAAGGGCGTAGGATTATATAGGGACGGTAGGGTCCCGACCCTACCAAAATCCAGCCTCTACTGTTTAATAATTATAGTACACAAAGGGTTAAAAATCAGTCTCTGCTAGAAGTCCCGCCTCTAAACAACTATCGCGCTTTGATTGGCTGTAGCGGTTTCCCGCAAACCTATATTCAACCTGATTGGCCGTCCCCACTGTCACTCCATCTGCTTGTTAAAAAAAAAAAAAGCTACCGGCAACTTGCTAGTCCCAGACAGGAGGAGCAACAGGACGCCTCAGTGCATAGCTAATATCTGCATCTGCGAGTGTAAGTTCTGCCTTCGGTCACGTCAGCGAGACGGATTTTAATATCAGTGATGTCATTTGTAGTAACACTTATATTTGTGTGTGTTTTATGCTTGTCGCGTGCGCGCGCGCTGTGCGTGCGTGTTGTGTGTGTGTGTGTGTGTGTGTGTGTGTGTGTGTGTGTGTGTGTGTAGGATGTCGAAGAAACGAAAACTGGACATAAGAGACTTCTTTAGAAGTCAACGTGTAAGTTAATTAAAAGGTTATATATTTTAGAGCCATAACAATACTGATATTGATTATTAGTCAGCATAGGCTATAATGCCAAAGAGATCCGCATTTTAAGGTATAGGCCTACCATTATTTTCAGGTTTTATTTGTGTGGAAAGGGAGCAATGGTTTAAAAAATGTTTTGGGGATAAATAAACATTAATTAAATTTAATAACCTTTATTTTCCTTCAAGGTTTCCCTCTCATTTACAGTAACAACAAGCACATTGCAGATGCTCATGTGATTTTATACATATATATTTTGGGGAATAAAACATAATAATTGCGTGAACATTTTGTCTATTTAGCCTATGTAGCCTAATATATCTGTTCATATGTCATGCATCAACATACTTCTGTCAGGTGACAGACAGTGGAGAGACTGGAGGAGATAGAGGAGGAGAGACTGGAGGAGGAGAGACTGGAGGAGATAGAGGAGGAGAGGATAGAGAAGGAGAGACTGGAGGAGAGGATAGAGAAGGAGAGACTGGAGGAGAGGATAGAGAAGGAGAGACTGGAGGAGAGGATAGAGAAGGAGAGACTGGAGGAGAGGATAGAGAAGGAGAGACTGGAGGAGATAGAGGAGGAGAGACTGGAGGAGAGGATAGAGAAGGAGACAGAGGAGGAGATGCTGTAGAAGATGAAAGAGAGGCTGGAGGAGATGGAAGAGAGGCTGGAAATTCACAGGTGAGGTTCAATAATGATTAATATGTTAGTCATGAGATTCAGCATTGTGTCAAATATTAGTCTGATTATGACCTGAATAACAATAGGCCTATATTAATAGTGTGTTTGCAGTAGTTGCTACAGCGTGGTCAAATGTCAAAAAATCAACTTTAGGAAGCACTTTCATATCCCACGGACCCCACCAATGTCCAAATCAAACCTACTCCCTTGGTGCTGCGTTGCACAAGCACAAATGCATCTTAAACCTTCTTCAATTTGCATGACATTCAGGACTGTTGTGGCAAACACATGTCAACCCAGTCTGCATGGTGTATGCAAATGATGCAAAATTCAACACAATATGCTGTCCACAGCCACTTTACATTGTAAGAAAAGTTTCGCTGTCATTTCAATAAATACCTGCAACCTTTTGAAGTCAGCAGTGCAGATGTATAAAAAGCGCTACATCATTGTCTTTTTTTCTTTCCTACATTCAAAATGTTCACTCCTGTCTCATAACTGTCGTAAAACGATCCTCTTTTGTGTTTTTACTCTCACAGAGGAGGTTCAATAAAAGTGAACTGTGCAACACAATGGCTCCTCCATTTTGGACGATGCAAAAAATTTTTTTTTACACATAAAAATATGTTACTGAAAACACCACCCCGTTCTACACTTCAAAGGACTACATTCATTTATATGTATTTATTTTCCTCATCTGAATAGAGGGGTCTAAGGTCAGAGGGTAGCCTATGCTGCAACATATTGTATAAACCTCTCTGAGCCAAATTGTTACTTGTGATACTGGCCTATGGACTCCTGTTGCTGGAAAGGAACAGGCGAAAAAACAGCCAGGCAAAACTCTCAGTTCACTGGCCACATACACAACACTGAATAATGGCGGAGTCATGCTTGAACATAACTAGTGTTTATGAGGTGTTGTCTGAACACGTTGGAAATTAAATGTGTGAACAGATCCGTGCCTGCCGGTGCAAAATGCCAGGGAGACCATTCAGATTCAGCACCATGGACAGCGGCTGTGACCTGCAAACAATGTCCCGGTATGATTTAGAAATTTGCAACGGCAATAGAGTTTAGAATTACTATCTGAAACACAGCTGGCTTTGATGCAGTCAGTGTGTAACAACTTACTCATGTTGTTTATTGGCAACGTCCTGATTGCTCTGTTCTTTGTTTTTCCTGTCTCTTCATTGTGCAATGGCAGGGATCCAGACTAACCTTTTTTACTAGGAGCACTGGCCCACCTAACTCAGAATTTTTAGGGGCACAAGCAGACACACATTAAATAGACCTGCAACGCATCTATTCAAATTTTTCCCAATTTTAACTATATTAAGCCTATTGATATTGTATTTCCAGCATGTTTTAGACCACACTGACAACAGATGATACAGTTCATTGTGTTTTTGATTTTCACCACAACCACTTCTACATCTGAGCCCACTGATTTTTTCCTACTCTATCTCTGCTGATTCCTGTAAGGAAAATAGTTATTGGCCCTAAAGTAACTAGTAGTAGCTAGATGACATTATCAACTAATTTACATAATATGCAATTCTGAAAGAGGCAAAATTAATAGAAAATGCTGACCAGGTAGTTTACAGTCTATCTGCTGGCTGCTGCAGGTGACGGGGGGCTGCTATAAAGGCCAGGACACACCGGCCCGATAATCGCCGTCGGAAGGGCCTGGAAGGGGGAGAAGACGACAGCCTCCACGCGGCCTCCCCTGCAAGTAATGAGATATGGTGCAAGACCAGCTCATGAAACTAATGTCGCCACCCAATCGTCACGCTGTCAGATCAGGGCGCAAGAGGCCGGGGGGACGCAAGCTCACGTCAGGGCGGGCAGCCATCCCGACCATCGAGCGCCAGGGCCTGGCAGTGCTCCAGCTAAATGTCGAGGGCCTCACCACCGCCAAACTGGACATCATACGCCACCTCGCCGACTCCCATGAAGTCGCGGCCGTCCTCCTTCAGGAGACGCACTGTGGAAAAGCAGACTTTCTCAGGTTGCCCGGGTTCCACCTCGCTGGCTCCATCCTCAGCAGGCAGCACGGGATGGCCACCTTTGTCAGGTCTGACCTCAGCTGGACAGCCACAGGCCAATCCCCTCCAGGCGCTAGTCTCGAGTGGATGTCCACGAGGATACAGACAACAACGGTTGTGAACGTGTACAAGCCCCCACCATCTGTACTGTCCACATCGGCCCTCCCAACTACCCCGGCACCCGCCATCTACGCCGGGGATTTCAACTGCCAGCACACCGACTGGGGATACTCCCACACAACACCGGATGGGGAGACGCTGAGCGAGTGGGCCTCCAATGCCAACGCCCATCTCCTGTTTGACCCCAAAGAGCCACCAAGCTTCTACTCCTCCAGATGGAACACCTTCACCAACCCAGACCTCGCCTTTGCTGTGTTCCACAGTAAGGACCCGATGCCAGAGAGAAGGGTCATTGACAGGTTCCCCCGATCACACCACCGACCGTCTGTCATCAGAATACCATCACTGGTGCAGCCGGTCGCGGGGAAGCCTGTCTAAAGATGGAATTTCCGGAAGGCCAACTGGCATGCTTTTTCTGTTGACACAGAGAGAAGATCTGTCACCCTCCCGGACCCAGACACTCCTAATGTGGATGCTGCATATGCAGCCTACTGTGAAGTGCTGACAGGGGCAGCAAAGAAAACCATACCACGAGGCTACAATGCAAACTACATCCCGGGTTGGAACGAGGAGTGCAACCACCTCCTGCGAGCCCACCAGCAGGCTAGCTCAAGAGCTGAAGTGGATGCGACAGCAACGGCACTGCTTGAGAAGCTGGACGCCACTCGCAGGGCTAGATGGACAGAGGTCGTCGAGTCGATTGACTTTACCCACTCCAGCCGTAAAGCGTGGCAGACCATAAACCAGCTCTCAGGAAGAAGTACACCGCCTCCCAAGTGCCCTGTGACAGCAAACGCCATCGCAGCCCAACTCCTGAAAAAGGGCCGCTTCCCAGACGCAGACAAAGAGTTTGCCCGCTCAACATCCCACGAGGTATCCAGTCTCTCTAGGGCGGCCAGTGTCAATGCCAACCTGTCAGGAGATTTCACACCAGCTGAGCTCAAGGACGCTATGGCCAAACTCAAACAAGGCAAGGCACCAGGCTCCGACAACATCCACCCAGAGTTTGTAATCCACCAGAGCGAAATAACATCTGCCTGGCTGTGTGCATTCTTCTCTGCGTGCCTCCGGAGGTCCAAGCTCCCAAGGGCATGGCGACGGGCCGCTGTCATAGCCCTCTTGAAACCCAACAAACCTGCGGATGACCCCAAGTCCTACAGACCAATCTCGTTGCTGTGCGTCCCTTTTAAAATCCTGGAGAGGATGATACACAGCCGAATTGAGCCAGTAGTTGACTCACAGCTACCGAGGGAACAGGCTGGCTTCCACCGGGGCAGGTCTACAGTGGACCAGGTAACCCTTCTCACACAAGATCTCGAGGACAGCTTCCAGGCCAAAACCAAAGCTGGGGTGGTACTACTGGACCTGACTGCTGCTTACGACACCGTCTGGCACCGCAGACTCCACCTGAAGCTGCTGAGAACAATCCCGGACCGTCATATGGTCAACTTCATCATGGAGATGCTGTCAAACCGCAGCTTCATTCTCCAGACCAGTGACGGCCAGCGCAGCAGGCTCAGGAGGCTGAGAAACGGGGTCCCACAAGGGTCTGTCCTCTCACCGATGCTCTTCAACATCTACATCTTTGACCTACCGGTGACGACATCTAGAAAGTATGGATACGCGGATGATCTAGCCATCATGCTACACCGGCCCACATGGAAGGCGGTTGAAGAGGGTCTCAATCAGGACATGGACGTCCTGGCTGCCTACCTTCGAAGCTGGCGACTGCAGCTCAGTAAGGGAAAGACTGTATCAGCAGCATTCCACCTCTGCAACAGGGAAGCAAGAAGGGAGCTGGAGATCTCAGTGGACAACAAACCCCTGGAGTTCCAGCAGGCCCCAAAGTACCTGGGCGTACGCTTGGACAGGACACTGTCCTACAAACAACATTTGGATGAAGTGAGGGCTAAAGTAACAGCAAGGGTCTCACTCATCCGGCGCCTAGCTGGTACAACCTGGGGGGCCTCGGCCAAGGTTCTACGTATCTCCACACAAGCCCTCGTATTCTCTGCAGCTGAGTACTGTGCCCCAACCTGGAGTGGAAGCCCACATGCCAAGAAGGTCGATACGGCCATCAACAATGCCCTCCGGATCATAAGTGGCTGCCTGAAACCCACCCCCGTGTTCTACCTGCCAGTCCTAGCAGGAATAGCGCCAGCCGGCCTACGGCGAGAGGCCGCTACCCTCGCCCTGGCAAGGAAAGCCCAGGAACACAGCTGGCACCTCCTCCATGAAACCACCACCATGGCAACACCTCCAATCAGACTCAAGTCCCGCCACCCATACAATCAGGCCGCACAAGAGATGCTTATTTCCATCCCGGAGGATCTGACAACCAAAGCCTGGCTGGCAGCGGCATGGAAGCAGGAGTGGGAGTCAGCAGGACAGACACGCCTACACCATTACATCCAGGATCCTGGAGGTGGCGTTGAGGGAGAAGATCTACCTCGCCGGCAATGGACCCTCCTGAACCGCCTTCGCACAGGGGTTGGCTGCTTCAAAGCGTCCATGAAGATGTGGGGCCTAACAGACAGTGCAGCGTGTGAGTGCGGGGAGCCTGAGCAGACTGCCGACCACATCATCACCACCTGTCCCCGGCATAGACCACCCTCAGAGGAGGGCCTCTTCCAAGTGGGACCTGAGACGAGGGAGTGGCTACACGACACGAAGTTGGACATATGAAGACGATACACGAAAGAAGAAGGGGCGGGGACACAAATCTGTTTGGTGTGTGCCGTGACGTCGGCCGTCGTAGATGTCGTCGGGTTTCTTTTGACGGGCAGTCTTTCAGTTGGAGCAATTTGATTGGTGGAGGGCTAGCGAATCAGTGAAGCCCGGAAGTGAGGCAGGTAGCACAAACAGCTAACGTTAGCCATTGTTTTAATGTGTTTGTTTGTTTCGTTCAGCGAGTACTCACATGCATCAACCCTTGTTGACTGCTCGACACTCTCTGCTAAAAACTGTGCTCTTTATGGTCCATAAATATGAATACGTATGTCTATCTATGTTTATGGTCTAGAGATCTGTCCCATCATTTCTGGCTTCCGTATTTTTTTGGGCCACACTACAGATTAGCGCCACCTGCTGTTATGGAGACATTACGTCCCGCGCAAGCGCAGAGCCAGAGACTGGAGCTGCCTGAAACGGGAGGAGGAGACAGCTCCGTTGCTACTCTGCCCCCATGCGTGCGGTAAAAAAAAGTTGCAAGACGCATCCCTGGTCTTTAACAGCATTATCGCTATGGCGAAAAGTCGGCAAATATAAGGGAAAAGTCGCCAGTTAGCAACATGTTAAAGACGTGATGACAGCGGGACACTGATATGAGAGTAGGTCATGTGATCCGCGCTGTTGATCATTTCACTGATCACTCGGGACTGTCCCTCTCTCTCTCTCTCTCTCTCTCTCTCTCTCTCTCTCTCTCTCTCTCTCTCTCTCTCAGCACTATAATAATAATAGTAATGATAAAAATTTCGGATAATTTTCCGGTCACGCGCGTGCCCCTAGTTTTAAAAAGTACTCGCACTGTCTCCAAAAATTGTCGCAAAATGCAAGCATTTGGTCGCAGTCTGGAGCCCTGAATGGAATGATTTTGTTACGGGTGGACAGGGAGGACACAGGCGCGGAGACAGTACCAGTTTAAGAAGGTTTATTTGAACAAGAATCAGCTGGGGGTTAGGTCGGGATCCAGGGGAAATCCAACTGTCCTGGGAGGGTTCCAGGGAGAGCGCTCCGGAGAATGTCCAGGGGCTAGGGCGAGAGCAAACCAGAGCAGGCGGGCAGAGGAGTCCGGGGGGGAAGTGCTCGCTAGTGCAGGTTGGAGCCGATGGGGGAGTCAGACCGGGAGAGCTGTGGCAGGAAAAACAACAAAAATGAGTACGAGGCAAAAATGCAAACGGAGCTGCAACAGGTAGGTAATGAGAGATAGAGCTATTGATGCGTGAACTGAAACTAGAATCTGGCAGTATCTGGAAGGTCGGGCCGGGTATATGAAGGGCGGTAGATGGGTGATTGCTGGCAGCTGTGAGTGCTTGAACTGATTCCCACACACCTGCTCCAACCCTGCAATAAACCAGACAAGCAGAAAGGGCAAAAAACAAAACAGAGGCAAAGAGGCCCAGGCAGGATCATGACAGATTTTGTACTTTTAGCATTTATTTTGGTAATATTTTACATTTTTCTTAAAGCTATTTAGAACTGTTCTTCTTGTTTGACCTGAAGGGCTTGCTGCCCGTATGGGCCGTCTGGGGAATTTCGATGTCTCATGTTATTCTGGCGTTGTCTCAGTCCATACAGGAGTCGGATGCTGATCCCTCGGCCCAGACCCTCAGTGAGACTTCACTTCAGACCGTCGCATACATGACTAGGGACCTAGGCAGATTAATGTCGACTGTTACGTTGGCGCGCCGCCAGGTTTGGCTTGCGCAATCCCCCCTGTCGGTGGTGTGTCGACGGACCCTCCGGTCTTTCCCAGTAGTCCCAGGCCAGACATTTGGGCCAGCAGCTCTGCAGGCCCTTGAGCGAAGTGTACAGGTTGGCCAGGCCAGCCAGCAGTTTGCAAGCTTAAAGCGTAGGCTTACGCCTTATCCCAGGCCGGGGGCCTCTATGATACCCAGTGTCGGTAACCCTCGACCACGTCCAGGTAGACGATCGAGGGGCCAGCGCTTACCAGCGCAGGGTGGCCAGCGTCGTAGCACTGCGCCACGGGCGGAATTTCAGGCGCCAAGAGTGCCAGCGCCCAGCCGCCGCCCCCCCAGAGCCCCTAGGGGCAGGGGGGGGTACGTACTGAAGCTCAGAGGCCGGCCGTCGGATGCTTTTCTCAGCAGCACCTGGGCTACTGGGAAGAGCAGACCACAGACGCTTGGATGGTGTCCACTCTATCCAATGGGTACACACTCCAGTTCCGACGTCGGCCCCCAACTCAAACTTACTGTGGTCAAAGATCCCAACAAATCCCTGGTCTTGAGACAGGAAGTAGCCACACTTCTGGGGAAGGATGCCATCGAGGTAGCTCCACATTGGCCAGGAAGGCCATGGTTCCTAGCATTGATGAGACTCTTTGCGGTTTACACAAACTAGCTGTGCGTGAGTACAGTACTTATGTGCTTGAAGCTTTTTCCTTTCTTCCTTTTCTTTCATGCAAAGACATTACTTAGATTGTGCCTGTGGAATATTTTCTTATCCGTTTATTTCAAGAGCACTGTAAGGGTCTCCTGGTATCTCTAATCTCTATCTTAATGTGTTGAGAATTCAGAGGAATTAGTATTTCTTGGAACTTCTAGCACCAGCAGCTTCTACTGTATGTGAGTGGCATTTTGTTAGCAGGAGGGAAACGTTGAGTTTTTCCCAAAGCATAATTCCCACACGACGGAGGGACCAGTTATTCTCTTTGTGTGCTCAGTCTGACAGATACACAGAGAGGGGGGTAAGGGTGTATCTCTCAGAGTCTTCAAGAGACTAGGGATTTTTTCTTTTGTGACTTTATCATAGATTTACCAATAGAGTTGATGCCACGCTCCGGAGGTAGTGCATTTGTTCTGTTTGTTTTATCTCTCTTTTCAGGCGGCGACATCTTTGTTCTACAGAGGCAAGGCGGATGGATTGATCTGCCGAGAGAGGGAGAAAAGAGAGAGAGACAGAGAGAACTAAATGTGAAAGTCCCACAGCTGTTAGAGGAAAAAGATCTTTTTCCTTTCATGAATAGAAGACGGCAAGAAGGTTACTGAGTAAATGGAAACGTCTCTGATACAAAATGGTCTTAGACATTCTGTACATGGCATTCACACTATATAACGGATAAGCATTCAGTCCTAAGGACACAAGATTAAAAAAATAAAATAAATGTTTTTTTTGACACTGTACAACAATATCACAGTATACATTCTGAATCGGTTTCATTAGTTACTGTATTTACATAATGCCTATATAAATCAGCCCCAGCTACACATCAGCAGGGCTTATTTTGGGTTATCACATAGTAGGCAACTAATGACCAAATAGTTGTATTAATCATTTATAATGACAAATTAACAAGAGACGCGATCAACCATACGGCGAGTTTGATCAGACTCGGCCCAGTTATGTCAAACGATCAGTTCACTGAGTCCAAAACTGAAAAGAAAAATGTGAACCTCTAGAATCATATGCCAGCTGATTAATACGTTGTGCTCTCCCCAATTGCTCTGGTGGCAGAGTGGAACTGAAAACATTTACACAGGAAGTGATCGCAGTGGCACAAAGTTTGGGTTGATCACAGTTAGCCGTAGCCAAATTTAACAGCGACTGAGGCTCAGGTGGTTAATGGGGTTGGCCAACGATCCAAGGGTTGGCGGCTCAATCCCCGCCCGGCCACCTGTGTCATGGTTGTTGTGTCCTTCACCCACCTTGCCTTGTGTGAATGTGTATGATTGCTGTATGTTTGAGCTGGTGGTCGGAGGGGCCGTTGGCGCTGAATGGCAGCTACGCTTCCGTCAGTCTGCCCCAGGGCAGCTGTGGCTACTATCGTAGTGTGTGAATGAATGGAACCTGGAACCCTGTAAAGCGCTTTGAGTCACAGAGAAATAAAGTACGATATAAATCCAATACATTATTATTAACAGATGGAGGTATTCTCCATGCGGAAATGTGAAAGTTATTAGTGTGAAATCAGGGCCATGCAGTTATTCAACTGTTGATGTTTTTATAAATCAGCAAACCCTAAATTGAAAACGATCTCTTAAATTATAAAGAACACACAAAACGATTTTAACAAATATTTGAACCATACAATTGAGATAAAGTGGTATTTCAGTCAGGATGCAGAGCTTATAGCTAGCAGTTTCTGGATGGACTGATTTTTATCCCTGTGTTCCAAACCGCATACTCTTTTCTTTTTTCTATTCTACATACTACATCTGACCAGAAAAAGAACGGGTAAGTAGGCACACTTTTTACTCTAGTGAGAATTGCTCATCACCAAAACATCTGTCAATAGCCATTCCTACATTAAATTGAAGCTTAAGGTGTTGGCTTGAAATGTGTGTCTCTCTTTTTTTCCAACTTATTGTAATGAAGAAGTAATTTACCATCAAAGACACTCTGACACATTGTGACAACCAACCCCATCAAGGGGTCGGTTGTCACACACTATGGGGTTGTTTGTCACAATGTTATCTTAATGGGAAAAATCTTAAAAAGAAGGCAATGAGGCAGAACCAAATTTGAAAGTTTAATTGCATTGTCAAGTTGACAAATAGGCCTACATAACTTACTGTAGCCTTGGCAGCTGGTCTAGTTTGGGATGCACTGGGTTGTTTTGATTTTGTTGCCCTTTTTTCTTTTGCTTGCTAGCTGCCTTTTCCTGCTCTATTCTTTCCTTCTCTGGGGTGTCAGTGAGGATACAGCTTGACAATTTCTTTCGTTATTGGGTTCCTTTTCTGGCTGCAGCCTTGAGATAACATGTGACAACCAACCCCCCAAAAAATGTGACGACCAACCCCAACCTGAATTTCTTGCTAGCATCAAGGCCAACAACCATCCGACAACTAATTAGCTTGCTAACAACAATCTAAACTATAGCTTACCCTTCACACTTTCTGAGGGTAACAAGTGTTTTGTTATAAACCCATTGTGTAAAAGCCTAGAAGAAAAATACTGAGAAGCAAAATATTTTGAATTTGACATGAAAAACACAAAACATCCTCTCACCTGAAATGCAGCTGTCTTCCTCCAAGGAAGTCTATGTATGTGACCTCTGATCCCAATTCTGGACCTTTTTTATATCAACATTTCAGAGCTAGCGCGCTCTGGTGGCGAGATATAACGAATGTGACATCCAACCCATGTGACAAATTACCCCGTTCTCCCCTACAGTACTTTCAATTAGTTATCCATCTTTACATTGCTCCTTGATCTTGCCTTTCGCTTTTATATCTGTCTTATCCCTGGTTGTTTTCATACGGAGGCTCCGTCGATGTGACGTCACTTCCAGTGGCGCACTGGATTGTGGGTCAGAATCTCCCAAATAGCATGCTGTTTTCAACACTAACATTTTCGGCCGGATCTAGTAACCCTCCAGGTATTTTTTAAGCATACTAAATCTGACCACGAGAATTGGGACATCCTACATCTTTTTTTCTACCATACTAAATAGTAGAAAGTACAGGGGTTGGAGCGCAACCTCAGTCTCACCAGTTTGGCCTCTCCTTCCAAAGTGTGCTGGGCATTTACAGCTAATAAAACAATGAGCTGTTTAATCAAACCAAACCAAATGAAGTATAAATGTTGTTTTATTGTCAATAAAAGCCTAGGTAATAGTGTTCGCTTAAATATTTTTTTTTTCTACCATAGAAAATGATGATGGTGAGTTGTTGAATAGCTCTAGCATGCATCACCTGAGATGACTGATGTTGTTTCGGTGGCCTAAGGAACTGAGCTGGGAGCTGAGCAGGCTGAGTGAAGTGTGCCACCAGCAGAGCTCAGTGGAGGCTCCTGCAGGGTTTCCCTCCCAACAGCTCAGGGGTCATTGACTCCACAGCATTGTGACTGCAGCTACTCTACACACTTCATTGGCTATAGCTGCACTCCTCTAGGCCAGCTCTCCTCTGGGCAACAATCGCTCGCTCGCACGCACACACATGCACACACACACACAAAACACACACACACACATAGACGTCAGAAAAACAAAGCAGTATAGACACTGAAAGCAGAAGGCAATATATAGACAAATGCACAAAGCATATAAAGGATGAATGAAGCAATTGGCTGAGGCACAAAGACAAGGCGTAAACAAATTACTACAGACACACACACATGCATATTTTTGTGTTACTACACATGTGCGGACCTTTCATTGCCTACATTCATGCTATTTCTACAACCTTTACCCCTTGAGCAGAAGACAATAACGAAATTGCTATGTCAAATAACAGTTGTATTTAACATGGAACAGGTCATCATAGTAACCCCGGAATTCCACTGGCTGCGGGTGCGGTGTCCAACGGTTTTGCTCCGTGCGCTCACGTCCGGCAATACCCACCGGCTCCGTTTTCAAACCAGCACGGCCAGCTCCGTTGGGGTCGCGAGAACGAGGAGTTCCCGCGGTAATAAAAGTGACGGGCGATCGCTCTTGATAATATGATTCTCCTATATGGTATTTACACAACAACGAACGCACGAAAGGTTATTGTTCCCATCCGAACGAGTAAAAGAACAGTGGACATGCTTGTATGTGTCTCTGTTTTGAGAATGTCACCTGCAGTGAACACCGAGTGTCTTATTTTGAAAATTAACCGGAGGTTTTATTGTGTTGTCGGCGCCTGTGTTCCTGTCTATCTTGATGTGTTCTGTGCTAAATTGATGCGGTGAGCTCAGGCATCCGGCAGAAATAGAAGCAGTGCGTATTTCACCGGAGAGCTGGAGCAGCAGCGGAGCAGAGAGACGACGCAGCGGCCGTGGTGGAAACTCACCCACTGACTGCTCTTAATTGTATTTTTGTTTCTGCCGTGCTGGAGCAGAGAAGGACCGGAGACGCAGCCGGTGGAAATCGGCCTTTAGGGTGTCCAGATACAATAAGAGCCCCATCCTCTTATTGCACATATCAGTTTTAAAATCATATCCTAATTGAAAAAAAGGATATGAGACATAACAACCCTGACTCTTAAGTCTTACAGTCTGGATATTTTGGACACTAAAACTTTATTTTCCAGTTGTCTTTTTTGCTACAAAACATTAGGTTAAGGGATAACAGTTTCGTACTATGGTTGAGCCTACCATACACACATACTGAGGAAGGCAAACACCATTTTTTCTGACACAATCCATGTTCCCGAAAAACTATTTGTTCACCTTAAACCGGAGAAATGGGGTTGACAAAATGTATTAAGGTTAGACTGAAGCACTATTTAATTTACCAGCCTAGCCTGAGACTAACTGTGGCGCTTAATCCCTAATCAAACTCAACTGATGGGCCTTAAATGTTGTTTTCTGTTATTGTAATGTCATGTATGTATGTATGTATTTTACCACAATCGTTACCTCGCATTCTAATAAGTGTAATTTAGCCCAAACCACTTCCACACACCAAAGCCAGGATGAGGACCTGTTTCCAGTGCCACATCATTGACTTCAGCTAACTTTCCATGACTGTCCAAGAACATAGCAATTCCTGTTCTTGGACAGGAATTGCTTCGCCGTGTATTTGGCAAATGTAGTAATAAACATAGCATTTGTTTTTGTAATTGAAGGTATCTGAATGGAACAGTTGGACTAGTCACTACCAGAGTATTATACAGCTACTCAAAGATGATTGAATGGAATTAAATGGCTCCAGGAGTTATCTGTGCTGTTTGAAAGCAAATGTGAGTAACTTAATATTAAATCTGTGGTGGAGCACAGGTTTAAGAGTTTGACTTGACATTCAATGCACACAGGGAACACATGAAAGTGTAATTTATTAATTTTTTAACTAAAAGGATTTAATTAAAGCAGGTCTAAAACTTCCAGTTCTTAGAAGTCCAGGGTTCTGTATCTGCCAGGGAGTAAATATGGTCAACTCTCCCCTCATTCAACTCAATTCACCTGCTCTCTCTCTCTCTCTCTCTCCTCTCTCTCTCTCCTCTCTCTCTCTCTCTCTCTCTCTCTCTCTCTCTCCTCTCTCTCTCTCTCTCTCTCTCTCCTCTCTCTCTCTCTCTCCTCTCTCTGTTCAAATGGACCATGCCAGCACCATCACTGAGTGGTCCATCATTTTGCTGGTGAGGTAACCACTTCCATTAGGGTTCATCAGCCTTGCCTACCGAGGGACCACTTTGCTGACATCTGCTTTATACTGGCCTCCGACACGCTAAAAGGCAAAGTGTTCCTGTCGAGTGAGAAACAGAGCGATACCCTCTTGGCTCTATAAAAGAGTGCAAGGGCTCCACCAGTATTAACTGATAATACTGGTGGAGGCTTTGGCCCATATTAGGGTATTAGTAGTTAAAAGGCTGTTCCTGCACTCATATTGTGCCACGGACTAGCATGTGGTATGCTGATATTATATTTGTTTGCTGATAATAGTACTGTACTTTCTGAGAATGCCTGCAAATTGCATACAATCTAATAAGAGGAAGTATAGGGCTTAAACTTTACTTCCTGCTATGAATAAAATAAATAACATGAATTAATTCATGTTAACTTTTTGATGGTTCCCCATAAAAGGGGAAATGATAGACATATTATATTATTATTATTATTATTATTATTATTATTATTATTATTAATATTAATAAATACAGTCTTATAAAATGTAATGACAATTAATTTGGAAGCTTTATTAATAATTAAATTAAGAACTATAACCATATAACCGTAGTTAAAAGCTAGGTTGTTAGGCAAGGTGGGCCAGGGACACCTCAAATAAATTGGTTCTGAACCTGAAAAGTTGGTTCTCAACTGATACCAAGAAAAAAAAATTCTTGAGAACTGTGACTGTCTAAGCTGTGAAGACGAGAAGAAGAAGAAGGAAGGAGACAAATGAAGAGACAAAGTCCAGGCAGCAGGAGAGTCAAACTGTCAGTGTTCCTCTGACCAAGGAAACTTAAATGATTGGAGGTGATTTGTAGTCTGGCATTTCTAGACCTGCCACTAGGCGCTGGCAAATTAAATTTGCTGCGCCTGTTGGTCTGGACACTCTCCATTGAAGCTTTTTCAAAAAGCCCAGAAATCCGGGCTCACGTTTCAATTGGTTCTAATATGGGCGCGCCAGAGCCCTTTGTATGGTACTCTGGGGAGGACGTAACTGGATGACGACAGTGACGTGCATGCGCCGTCGAAGCCGTGATAGTAAACATCAAAGATGGCTGCGGATATGTTGTGTGAGTTTGAGACTGCTTTTGCCTCGACCCTTTACGATTTGGAAGACGGCACTCAAATATTTCATTAGCAAGTAAGTGGAATGTTCTGTTTTGCCGACCGACCACGGCAAAAGTTTAATTTAACTGTTTAACAGCTGTTCATTAAACGAACGGGGCTTAATACGTCACCTTGTGCATCGCTCTGATTGGTTGTAGTGCTATCCAACTGCGTGCAGTGGCATTTGAAATGCACGAGTAGGAGCCGCCCCTTGAGTTGGAAATTACTATTGATCGTGGCCAGACCCTCTATCGTTCAAGATATCAGGGTCTGGATTTCCAGGCTAGGTGATTTGGGCATCAGCCGACTTCCAGGAGAAATTAGAGGGCAGCACAAAATAACCCCAAGACCATGCCATAGGGGGGTTTGCAGTTTGACCAGAGCCCACACCAGAACCCTTTGCTGCCTCCTGGGTATGAAGGGGATGTGTCTTCCTGATGTTGTTTAGAGTATTACTCTCCAAGCAGGTTGAATCAAGTCTTGAATCATGGCGTCTGAGGCAGACGTGCGTGCGTAAGTGAGAGCGGAGTCAGTCTGCTTCTAACTGTTTCTAGCCTATAATGCAGCCTAATTATGATCTGTAATTAACGGGACATCTTCTTAAATTTTTATGGAAGCCTTTTATTGAGGTAAAAACAACATTTCTGATGATCTTAGCCTAAATTAAGGCGATAGAAAAATATCCACGCAGATTGCACTGCACTGATTGCCGAGTGCCACCACCCGCTGTTCCTGCGCTCTCCAGGCTACCGCAGCAATGGGAGAGAATGTCACACTACAAACTTTATGGGAGGCAGTGACTGGAAGTAAGAATTTACTTTTGTCCAAACTCACAAACTTAGATAAGCAGATGACACAAACCTCGATGGCAAACCTGAATGAACAAATTCAGTTCAATCCAGAGTCAGTGCCGCCGAGGATAATTTTGCAGACGCAGACAAGAAAATCACAGTGCTGCAAAAGACAGTCGATACGCTGGAATCTAAGGTGGACTACCTCGAGAATAAAAGTCGACAACCCAATCTACTGATTAACGGCGTGGTGGAAGGTGCAGAAATTGATAACACTGTTGCATTTGTCCAAAAACTACTGCCCTCGATCCTGGGCCTACAGGGATTTCGCCTTTCCATAGTGACGGCGCACATCGCATCTCCGCACCAAATGCCTCACGAGCAAGGCCCATAATTGTGAAGTTCGGAGATTATCAACAGAAATTAAATGTGATGAACAGTGCACGGAATCTAGGGGAAAACCTTGTCTACAACGGGAGAAGAATCTTCATGTATCCAGACTTCAGCGCGGCTGTTCAGCAGAAGCGCAAATTGTTTGCCACTGTGAAAAAGAAGCTACGTGCCGCAGGTCTAAAATATGCATTGCTTTTTCCTGCTACGCTGTCTGTGGATTACAAGGGATCCAGAAGGAGTTTCCTATCTCCCAGTGAGGCAGAGGACTTCATCAGCGATCTGGAATCAACAGGTGAATTAAACAGTGAAGAATCGCCTATGAAGTCCTTCTGAGTGTTTGTAATGTAATGTAAATGGACTTATATAGCGCTTTATCTCCATTGTTCACAGACCCAAAGCGCTTTACATTGTTTTTTTTGTACACATTCACCCATTCACACACACATTCATACACCGATAGCAGCAGCTACCTCGTAGGGTAGGCTTAGCACTAGGGTGCTAAGTTAACTACGCTAACTATCGGGAGCAATTCGGGGTTCAGTGTCTTGCCCAGGGACACTTCGACATGTGGCGGGGAGACGGGGGATCGAACCTCCGACCCTGCACACCAGAGGCGAACTCCCTACCACTTCGCCACTGCCGCCCCAGTTTGTTGCGTTAATTGACAATTTTCCCTTAACCCTTAGGAGTCTTCCGGCACGCCGGCGTGACCAGATCACGTGACTTGATCAAGCCGGCGCTGCCTAAAAACAACAGTCGGCCCAACTTCGGGACAGTACTTCCAGCGAAAGTACTGACTTGAAGCTCTATGCCAGTCTTTGTTTCATGTAAATAGACCCAGTATAACAGGAGATATGATGGTTTAAAGTTGAAACAAAACCATTTCATTTTCGCGGGCTCAAAAGTATGAGAATTCGAGTGTGGCGGCAATTAAATATTTTAATATCTCCGCCGTATTTTTCCATTTTACGGAGCGGAAAACAGTGCTGGAAGGTGTCCTGCTCATCAGGCTGATTTAAACAGGGAGGGGAGGGGTGATGGCGGAGTGATACTAAGCTAAAGTAAAAGAGACGAAGAAGAGAGACAAGGCAGGCAGTTAGCGAACGAGTGAGTGAGTGACTGACACAGAGGAAGATTGAGAGATACTGAGAGTTTTGAAGATAGACTACTGAGGATATTTGAGTAATATTGAAGCAAACTTTGAACATGAGCCAAGCTATTAGCTTGTTTTTTTTACATGGAGGAGGAGGATAGTTCATCCTCAGAGTCAAAGAGTGACTATTTACATGAAGTGGCCATTGTTGTCTGACTGAAGCACTGACTGTCACACACACAGCAGCCAGCCTACATAACGTAGTAATAATGATGTGGCCTAGAGACACAGTAATAATCTTTACTTTAGGCTATACAGTATATATATAAAAGTCATATGTATATTCTAATGTAGCCAATAGCCTATAACGTTATTTATCATATAGGCTAACTTTATATTTTTTGGCTAGGTAGGCCAATATGAAACAATATGATTTTGAATTTTTTTATAAAATCTTTTTAGGTCCATAATGTTCACAAAGTATGTCAAAATGAAATAATAACAGCAAGGTAATGTAGTTGAAGTTGTACTGAATCAAAAAAATAATAAACAGCGTGCTTACATTTTTTTGATGAGCCCTCTGTGTCATGTTTGACAGAACTTTGAGGAATTTGGGGAAAATGCCTATGTATTCACCTGATATTTGTTCATAAAAATTGTATTTAGGTTGATGCCACCTCAATCAAACTTTTACATTATCATTATGACATCCCATATATTTATTTTCAGCTTTCAAAATATTTCGTTGGGAATGTTTGTGTAACCCATAGTAAAAATAATATAATTTTCAAAATAAGTTTTTCGTTTTGTTTGTGTTTTGGGTCCAATATGTTCATATAATATGTAAAAATTAAAAGGATATATATTAGGTCAAATAGGTGAGGTAGTGCTGATGAAAATGATACCAAACATTGGTATGTTAACTATTTCTGAATGTGGTTAAGGAAGTCAGAATCAAAAGTATGCAAAAACGGGAAAAATAGCCCGGGACTCCGAAGGGTTAAAAACATTATTGGCCTCAGTGCGAACTGACGGTGATATTTATTTTGTTGTTGGGTCTATTGATTTAATGATCGCTAACTTCATTTTTCTCATTGTAATCTTGCAGATAAACTCCCTGTCATACTGTATTTCCAGTGTTTTTCCAGATGTGAACGCGTGTTTCTGAGTTCTAATATGTTACCAGAAGTATGTTGTAGAACTAATAGCCTATTGGTGAAGGGAATAATTATGATGTGGTGGCAGTAATGCTAAGAATAATACTTTAAGGTTGAAAAAGAATCATTTTTCCTTCCTTTGTTGAGCTCAGTAGAACTTTAAAAAAAAAAATGTATTAGGCCTTTTCATAGAGGGGTTTTTGTGACGGTGACAGAGTTTGCTTGCTTTTTTTCCTTTTTTTTTTTTTTTGTGATACGTGTCACGCCTCTCATCGTATCAATGTATGCAGACTGACCATGCTCGCAGAGCCATTACTTATGGCATTGCAACTTTTTATTTTTACTTTTTTGTTTTATTTTTGTTTTGTCTTGTTTTTTATGTCCATATCCATGTACTTTAGTGTCTTGTGTGTCAGTGTGGCTCTCTCTTTTTCCCCATCTCCCCCTTGTCTTAGATATGTACATATTTGTAATTTCTTTATAACATGAACAATGTTAACGGTTTAAGTGTTTTTCACCTGAACATTCGTAGTCTTCTTACTAAAATTGATCATCTGAAAGTCTGGGTCGCTCAACATACACCTAGTGTTATCACTCTTTCTGAAACTTGGTTAAATAGTAGTATTCCTGATGAGGAAATTGAATTAGATCAGGGTTTTTCCTGGCTCAGAATGGGCCTTTGGGGGTCAGTACGCGACCGACTTTTTTTGGGGTCGCGACAGTAAAGGCAAACGGTTTGTGTATTTTAAGAGGGTGTTGGGTTGGGAGAGGGGTGTTTCTGTCCAGCTCAAGAGCATTTCAGTCAGCCTGTCAATCACTGTTACCATGGAGCTCACTGACACTTATGAAATCACAATAAACAACCTGTAGATATGAAGTCAAAATACTAATAATGACTAGGCCTACCTATGTAATACTTTAATTGTTTCTAATTGATCTAAACCATGGAAGAAGGTAGGGCTGCTCGATTATGAAAAAATCATAATCATGATTATTTTGAGTAATCACATTGTGTTATCACGATTATTAAAGACAGTTAATCATTGATTTAAGAACATTATGCATTTATTTTACTTTTAACAAGGTTTTTTTCTAATAACAGCATGACTTTGGACTTTAAACACAGGCCTAATTGAACTGAAAACAGGGAGAATAGAAATAGGCTAAATAAGTGAAACATATTTTTAATAATTTAATAAAAATATGTCAAAATAAAAATAACCAGTTGTAAATGGTGTTGATAGGGCACGTCTTTTGCTAGCATTGAATGTAAGGGCATGATTTATTTATGTCTCATGGAGCTGGCTGTATAGGCAGTTGCCTTCCTGTGTTTTTTATTCATTGATTGCTTGGTCATAGACCATTATGACTCGACTTAAAGTGAATAAACAAATTGGTCGGGATGTTAAAAGGTGCAGATGAGGTCGTATATGGCTTTTCTTTCTCTCTCTCTCGCGATCGCGTATGTCTCGTTACTCGCGTGTCCGCGCGTGACAAATCTTGCACATTATTTTAGTTTGTTGTGACTGAAGTGTTTTCAGACAACACAATTAGTTTTACCTTTTATTCTCGTCATCTAGAAGTTTTTCAAAACACCCGGCAATGCGCAACATTTCCCTCCTACTCTCTGGACCAGCCAAAACTAAATCAGGTGAGGGAGGGGCCGAGCGGAGCGCATAGCAGAAGGGTTTGCTGCATTTACAAGCCTGCATGCCCCGGCGTGCGGAACAATGATAGTTTAATAACGATTATCCTCGACCTGATTTCTACCATAGGCTATATTTATACACGCCGAAAGTTTTTTATTGGAAACTTACCTCAAACCTGATGTAGGCCTACCGGTAATCTGACGGAATCCGAAAGTTCTGTGGGTCTGAGTCATGGTCTGAGTTCCCTGTAGTCAGCCTGTCACTCACTGTCCGACGCTGCCGTTACTATGGCAATCACGGACTCGCGGGAAACTTCGCTGGACGAAATTAAAAATAACTCATGGATATAAAGCCAAAATGTTGTTGTTGAACATGTCAAATGAAGTGATTTTTTTTTTACAACTGAGATTGCAAGTAATATGACTGGAATGACGCGGAAATGGAAACACATTTGGAGACGTTTTAAGTAGATTTTTATTTATTTAGGCTATCTATAAAAAAAAAAAAAACACTTTGGCGCTGAGGATTTTCCTTTGGGGGGCGCTAAAATTCCTTTGGGGGGCGCCAACATTTTTTGAATGCAGGAAAAACCCTGTAGATGGATATGTTTTATTTAGATCTGATAGGGGCAGTGAGATCATTTCTTGTTATTCCTCTTGTTGATCCTATGCATTTTGAGTGTCTATTTGTTAGGTTAGTTTTTCATGAAAATAAACATTTAATTATAGGAAACATATATAGGCCTCCATCTGCTCCTTCTGAATCAATTAAGTGCATTATATCCAACTAATTACAGAACCCACAAGAGTCACTGAAACATCTTCAACTATGTTGGATTTAATTTGTGTTACTCATCAAGATAGAATTATTAAATCGGGTGTACTTTTTGACTCTCTCAGTGATCATTGTGCCATATTTTGTATTTGGAAAATTAAGATTCCAAAAGTCCACCAAAACATATAAATATAAGGCAATGTAAAAATATAAATATTGACCACTTTGTACAAGATGTGATCTCCATAAACTGGGATAGATTTCAGTTGATACCCAATGTTGAAGATGCTTGTAATTTTTTTTTTGGATGAATTTACTAGAGTTATTGATAAACATGCCCCCTGGAAATCTATGAGAGTTAAGGGGAGGCACTTACCATGGGTTAGTTCTGATTTAATTAGTTTCTTTAAACTTAGAGACAAGGCCTGGAAAGAATTTAGAATAACAAAAGATCCAACTGATTGGGGAGAATACAAACGTTTGAGAAATTTTTGCAAAACACAAACCAGGAATGCTAAATCCAATTTTTATAGAAATTGTCTTGCCCAAAATTTTCGTAACCCAAAACAGTTTTGGAGCAAAATTAAAAATATTGCCAGTTCTAGTAAGATCTCTGCTGCACAGATCCGTGTTAATGGGGAAATTGTTCCTTTTGTCCTTTTATTATTTAAGATCTTTTTAATTATCATTTCTCCTCTGTTAGTAATTCTTACTCTATTGATTTGCCTGATTTAAATGATCATGTTAGCAATCCGCCTAGTGGTTCCTTTTGTTTTAGACCTATCCTACCAACTGAAGTTATGGAAGTTATTTCGGGCCTCAAGACTAGCTGTTCTGCTGGTGCTGTTGGCTTAGAGGCCAATTTTATAAAATTAGCTGCTCGAGTGCTTATTTTCCCCCTTACTGATTTATTTAATTTGTCCCTACTTCTACTTGCGAATTCCCTTCTGTATGGAAATGTGGAAAAATTACGCCGCTGTATAAAGGAGGAGATCCGTTGGAGCCTAACAACTATAGACCAATCTCTATTATTTGTACTACAGCTAACATTTTTGAGAAGCTTATTTTTTTTCAATTGTCACAATTCATCAATAGATTTAATATTTTATCACCTTTTCAGTCTGGATTTCGTTCTAATTTTTCCACTACAACTGCTCTTGTCAAATTTTCAAATTATGTATTTTCTACTTTAGATATAGGTAATTTGATGGGTGCAATATTTATTATTTAAAGGCTTTTGATTTGGTTGACCATTATTTTTTGCTTGATAAGCTGTATGGTATTGGTCTTAGCCAACAGGCATTATTCTGGTTCAACGCATATCTTCATAATCGTCGTCAGTGTGTTTCTTTTCATAACAATGTATCAGATTATTTGGTTGTTCAAAAGGGTGTTCCACAAGGATCCATTTTAGGACCGTTGCTGTTTGCTATTTTTATTAATGATCTTTCAAATGTTTGCTCTTCTTGTTCTCTTCAGTTATATGCAGATGATACTGTGATTTACACTTCGGACTCTGATAGAGCTAAAATACAAGAAGCTTGCAAGTCGAATTTAATTTGGTTCAGAAATGGTTATCTAATAACAATCTGGTTTTAAACAAGCAGAAATCTTGTTGTATGTTGTTTTGCTCTAGCTATAACCGCTCACCCAACGAGTTGGCCCTTACCTTTATTGATGCGTCTCCTCTTGTAAAAGTTGACAAATTTAAATACTTGGGACTTTGGATAGATTCAGAATTTTCTTTTAGGCCTCATATTGATTTTATTAGAAATCAAGTAAATTTCAAGCTTAGAACATTATATAGGTCAATACATTGTTTCACACTTAAAGTCAGAAAATATATTGTTCAACAGTTATTATTTCCCGTTATTGATTACGGTGATGTTATTTATCAGAATACCGCAGACACACATCTACAGCCTTTAAATGTAGCTTATAATTATATTTGTAGATTTGTTCTGAGGTGTCCTTATCAAACACATTGTTGTTTTATGTATGATCGACTCAAGTGGCTTCCCCCTGACTTGAGGAGACATTTTCATTGGTTGCTTTTTGTCTTTAAATGCATTAATTTTGATTGTCCTGTTTATCTCAAGCAGCATCTAGTTCCATTTACTTCATCATATTCACTCAGACACATTCAACAACCTTTTTTTGTTGTCCCTAGAATTTTTAAAGAAGTTGGGAGACGAGCATTTAAGTTTAAAGCACCTTCTAACTGGAATAATTTGCCTTTTTCACTTATATCAATCACTTCTTTACAACGCTTCAAGATTTCTTTGCTTATCTATCTTAAATCACCTTGCTCTTGTTTTTGAATGCACATATTTATTTGTTTTTGTTATTGTTTATTTATTTATTTTTATTGTTGCTATTTTTGGAGAATTGTGAGAGCCTGTGTATGTACTGTGTGTGTTTGTTTTGAATAGTTTGTTTTGTGTATTGTATTTGTATTGTATGTTTTTTTCTTTTTTTGGAGGACCCCCTTGAAAACGAGATGATACATCTCAAGGGGCTTATCCTTAAATACATTTTTTGAAAATGAAAGGTTGTAGCAGCCATGTTGGTAGCAAAGGACAGCTGGTGGTCATCTAGTGTCACTACCATGTTGTATAGTGACACTACAGATAATTCTGCTCAGCAGCGTAACATCATGGTCATAGTTCCCTGCTAATATTTTTGTTTGTGCCCCCGCCCTAAACACAAGCGTACGCACACACACACATGCTTGGACGCACATGCACAGCCACTCGAGATAACTGCTATTGTCACAATGTAACGTTATAGGTGACTGGCCACACACTCATCCTACAAGCCATCCTTTCAGCACCACGGACAGCGGCCGAAGCTCCATATCAACACTTATCTAACAGCCTGCTCTGACCTGGGCTCAAACTGCCTAGGCCTGATGATGTAGTTGAACATTACAGATGGGCTCAGTTGTCTTTTTTTAACATGCTAACACACCTCAGCTTAATCCTGGGATTCAAAAATAGTTTTTGAAAAGCCTTATGACATCACTTACACCCACTAGTAAGTCACCTTTGGTAATTTCCCCTTCGACGTTAGTAGATTTGAATGGTCAATGACTTTAGGTAAACCATCACCAGGGGGATAATGTTTTAAACTAGAACCAGCTGAGTTAAGGTTAAGGTTCTGATTCTCTGCTCAATCATGTACTGCTTCTTAATCCAGCATTTTCCCTGTTATTCTGTCTTTTTTATTCCTCCATCTTCTTACTCCCTGTCTCTCTCTCTCTCTCTCTCTCTCTCTCTCTCTCTCTCCTCTCTCTCTCTCTCTCTCTCTCTCTCTCTCTCTCTCTCTCTCTCTCTCACTGCCTCACCTCATTTCTTTTTCTTCCTCAGTCCCTCCAGCCCGGGAGCTTTGGCCCGGTGTTTTTCTCCTAAGAAACCCTTTGAGAGCCATGGTATTTGGCACTGAGCTGGTCCAGCTACAGTATGCCTGGTGGCAGTGGGCATCCCTCCATCACCAAGCCCCACTGAGCAGGCCCGGCCCGTCTGCCTGCCTGCCTGAAATGAAATTAGGGAAGACATGATGGCACACAGTCATCCTCTTTCCCCCCTCCCACACACTGATTGTATTAGCCCGAGCGTAAACTCGATTTGGTCCATTTTCTATGGCCATTGGAGAGGAATTGATTTGGATTTAGCCTAACTGGGCTCAGCCACATGTCCTCAGCCGACAGGGATCATTTTCTAGGGGAGGGACATTGGTAGGATAATGACGCTGGTGGTATTCAGAGGGGTTAGAATAATAAATGAATGAAATGACAGGGAAGTTAAGCTGTATCAAAGTGTATTATTAATTTAATATTAATATGCTGCAGATTAAGTAGAGAAGTGGATCTTTTTTAATGCATACAGTTCAGCACATATCGCGTTCGGTTGGTGAGCCTTTTCCCGGGTGATTAACTAAGAATAATTGCAGAAAATTCATACTTTAGGTGCAAACATAGTAAAGGGCAGCAGTATTTAAATGGGGGTGTTGCATGTGTTAATGGTTTCCGACATGATGCGCCTGCACACAGAGCTGATTGAAATGTATTGCCATTCGGTGCGTTGAAATCGTTTGTACCTGCCTATCCTGCTTGACATTAATAATTAATGATTGAGGACTTGTGACAGTAGGCTATACCTGACAAGCTATTTGTGGAGACGGCAGCCAGAATAGTTACAGTATGCTGGAATGACCTAAACGTCTCATCCTCACCACAATAACTGCAGCAACACTGCACTGATTAGCACCTGCCTTTCAAACGTACTTTTCTTCAGGCATTTTAAGTCACAATGCATGTGCTAAATAAACTATATACTTCTCCCTATTTTAGTAGTAGATAGAAAGTAGTAGTAGTTGCTCTAAATATACAGCGCGTTATCCTGCACACGATCCTCAGAGAGCACCATTAGTAGATCAGCTCGCATAGGGGAGGACGGGATAATATGTCACATGGGTAGGTTGTCACAATCGTTATATTTCGGAACCAGAAGGTGCTGTCTGTTAAATTTTGGTATGTAAATATCCACAACTGGGATCAGAGGTCACCTAGATATTCTTCTTTGGAGTTAGACTGCTGAATTTGAGGTGAGAGGACTGTTAGTGTTTTTCATGTCAAATTGAAAATATTTAGCTCCTCAGTATTTTTCTTCTAGGCTTTTACACAATGGGTTTATAACAAAACACTTGTTACCCTAAAAAAGTATGAAGGGTAAGCTATAGTTTAGATGTGTTTTTAGCAAGCTAATTAGTTGTCACATGGTTGTTGGCCTTGATGCTAGCAAGAAATTCCAGTTGGGGTTGGTCGTCACATTTTTTGGAAGGTTGGTTGTCACATGTTATCCAAAGGGTGCAACCAGGAAAGGAACCCAATAACAAAAGAAAATGTCAAGCTGTATCCTCACTGACACCCCAGAGAAGGAGAGAATAGAGCAGGAAAGGCAGCTAGCATGCAAAAGAGAAAAAGGGCAACAAAATCAAAACGACCCAGTGCATCCCAAACTAGACCAGTTGCCAAGGCTACTGCACCCCAGTGCACTCCACCCCAGCTGGGGAAGAGGAAACAGAAGAGAAAGAGACAGGAGGAGGAATCTTCATCAGATGAAGAGGATAGTTTGTTTTTGTTTTGTATGGAAACGTTCTCCAGCACCCGTTCAGGGAGGTAAGGGAGAAGTGTTGTATGTGCAACCAGTGGGCACACACTCTCTGCTTAGTTAGAGTGAGCAGATCCTACACATAGATAGTAAATCATATGGATGTAGCATCCGGGCTGACCTCAGTTATTCACACGGCATCCAATAATCCTGGTTTGTGCGCGTCACCATTTTGTGAGGGGGAGGGAGATAGCTGACGTATACCTCTGTCAAACCTATGGACAACTCTGTGCCGCCACCGTGCGGCCAAAACACTGCAGTGCACCCTTACCGCTCCAGGTGGGCGTATCCAAACGCTAGCCTGAAACCCCACCCCGGTTAAAAGCCGGGACCTTTAAAAGGACGCGCGCTGCTTATTCTCCGTCTTCTGGTGTTCTGCTATTTAGCTGATCCATATATAGCTGATATATATATATATATATATATATATATAAATATATCCATCCATATATAGCTGATCCAAGACAACAAGTTTGTACAAACCTACAGGGCCCTCTTCAACCCCTGAACCAACCACCACGTGTTTTACTAAAGCTTTCGCCTGCGGCCGCGGCAATCTCCAAGACAACAAAGTGAGTTGTAAACTGTTCCGTTGGAACGACCAGAAGAAGAACTAGGACACAGGCGGTTTACCTAGAAACTAGCCATTTGGACAGCGGACCGTAAGCCGATCGATTTGTGTCCGACCGCCATCCTCCGCACAGAATCAGCTGTGCCCTTTGCCTCTCTCCTGCGATCTGAAGACCGCAGAGATCGACTCACCCGCTCCCCGACCGCCAAAGGTTCGGAGCCTGGATTTGGATCGCCGTCTTGCGAGCCCCGTCAGCCCGGAAAGGATTGGCTGGCCTGCCCGCCTCAACGACGACGAGCAGTGGACACTAGGCATCCCCCGAAGTGAGATTTTGGCTTTATAATTACCTGGGCAGATGTTTTAGTTATTATTACTTTTTAAAGTGTTGAACAATACTGTTTATTTTCGAATTTGTGTTTGCTATTTTGAACAAGCTGTGTGATTTATCTCCGTTTGTCCTCCCCCACGGAGAACCAGAACGGGGAAAGTTTGATCATTTCATTCAGCGGGAGTGACTGCAGTGTGGTTTGATTCTGCTGTGTGTTTTAAAACCTCACACTTTTCTTTTTCCCCCCTCCCCGCGCTCAAGCGTGGTCTGTCCTCCTCTTCCTCTCCTGCACGCACACACACGTTAGATAACCCTAATTGTAGTCTTGATCAGATAGAATTGGTGTTTAGATCGGCGGTAGAATCCATTTAAAGAGCGAGTGGTTTTTGTTCTGTTTTGCCCACCGACCACGGCAAAAGTTTAATTTAACAGTTTAACAGCTGTTCGCTAAACGAACAGGGTTTAATACGTCACCTTGTGCATCGCTCTGATTGGTTGTAGTGCTATCCAACTGCGTGCAGTGGCATTTGAAATGCACAAGTAGGAGCCGCCCCTTGAGTTGGAAATTACTATTGGAAATTACTATTGACCCTCTATCGTTCAAGATATCAGGGTCTGGATTTCCAGGCTAGGGTCTAGCATAAATTGAGGGAACATTTATTTGTGTTTTTTGGTGTCTGACGGAGTTGACACAAAGTAAGGAATGGCAAGCTAAAAAGCCCATTTGGATAAAAAAGACAAAAGCTGGGAGGTTGTGTCAAAGCTTAGCTGGGTAGCTTAGTATATGTTGGATACATACATGTAATTTAATTTGCCTAAACATAGGGTTTGTATTTTTTCAACATTGCACCCTGTTTTGTCCCACTTCTCAAGAATCACTGATATACAAAGCGCAGGAATACAATAATTTATAATTTTTTCTATCATCCTTTCAAACAATCTTAAAAAGCGAGCTTTCCTCAGCAAAATAGGATTGTATTATTATTATTTTTTAAATTTTGGTGGAGAAGTTGAGGGGCTTGAGGTGGCCGTGGAAAAGGAGGCGCAGGCAGATGGCACAGGAGAGGAGACAGAGGTAGATGCCTTTTCAATGTTTGGCTCAACAATCTCCTAAAAGTAAAAAAAATTAGATAGAATATTAGATTAGGTTTTTGAGCTCCTGCTTTACACCCACACACCCCACCCCCCTTCCCCCTTCACCCACCACACACACACACACAAGCCCCAATCGTCCACCCATCAATTTCAATTAAACTTTATTTCAGACACACATGGTTTATCATGTCCTTATTTATGTTTTAAGTTAGCGTTGCTATCATGTAATGCAAAATTATTAGCTACATACTAGCGATCTATTTTATGGTTCATACGCTGGGTACCTGTGTGTGTGTGTGTGTGTGTGTGTGTGTGTGTGTGTGTGTGTGTGTGTGTGTGTGTGTGTGTGTGTGTGTGTGTGTGTGGGTGTGGGTGTGTGTGTGTGTGTGTGTAGTCTGAAAGGGGGCGTCAACGGCTCCTGCTAATGACTGTTATGTGTTGTTAGCTAGTCAGCTAGTTCCTAGCGATCTTTTTTGACAATCTTGATCCACTTAACAACATAACCACGAAGCATACATGGTAAAACTTAGATAATACGGTGATAATCGTTATTTTCACATCTTTATTAACTGAGGAAACAATTTACATTCGCGGCTGTCAATCTTCCCATCCATTTCCGTTGACACACGGCACCGCTTTAGGGGAAATTTCTTTTAACCCTTCGTTTGGAGTGTGGGTCCAGAAAATCTCCGTTTGTAGGGCCGTTTGGCCCTACGCCTAGGCCTTCACCTTGATTCCAGAGGGAATTGGGACACCCCTACCCCTTCACGTGAACGCACTATTCGGAGGGGTAGGGCTAAGGGGTAGGGCGAAGGGGTGAATTGGGATTGAGCCTTAGAATGCATCCAATCATATTGTGGATTTCTACAAGAAAAGGCAAAGTGCAGGATAAGTAATAACAAGGTCAATGCCATGAACATAGCAAATGGTACAACACTCATATGAATGTACAGGTTTCACATAACACCCATTCATATGCTTGTCTCGCAACACAACCTTGTACCACACAAACATACACACTTGAGATAGACATCGTCATTTGGACTCTATGGACACTATGATCAAAGCTTCTCCCATGGATTTGACAAAGTAATTTTCCTTGCCAGTTTGGCTTCAAAGAGGTCTGTCAGCTCGATGGAGGAGCCACTCATTCATTTTGAGTCTACCAACAAGAGACACCAACCGCATATTTTTCTTTCCCTCTCCTAGGCTGAAAATAGCGTTGTGTGCCCAGAGCAATTACACTGATGGAGGGAGTTGTACAGCATCACCCCTCACCTCTAATCTAGACCTGGGCCAAGCCAGGATGCTGGATGACGTACAAACCACATCCGTAAGCACACATAGTTAGCTTTTAATGACGGAAAGTCTGAATGTCCTTTCCGGCTTTAATGGATGTTATAGGTTGAAAAATGTACTCTAGTTTGTGATGATTTCTTAAAAGGAGAAATCCATTTATCTATATAAATCATATAAATATAATATCAACTGAAGTACTGAAACAATGTTGTCTGGAATTGTTCTAAGCCTGAAAGAAAAAGCAGGTTCCATTTGCCATTTTTTTTCAATTTGCAACATATCCATATCACACATTTGTAATTAATCACAAGTAATTGCCGCAGTCATACTGTGAGTCCCTTGGCACCTAAGACCCTCGTACAGTTTCAGCGCTGCAACAGACTGTATAGTTTTAAATATAGCCAAGCCCATGATCTCTGGCAAAATAATTTGTCTGCCAACGTGTTTTTGCTTTTCGCATAAATGTTTGCTTGAGAGTTTGAACATACACTTTTGTAAGTCATGAGCATTTTTTGGGGTTTGTTGACAATGGTATGTTGACAAGGCTATTCATTGTACGACCTGATGTGACACTATAAGAAAAAAGCACTGATGGTCATATCTCTAAATTAATCAAATGACGAGGTGTAGTGTGATCAAACACAGAGCTGAAAGAATAATGCATCTTGGACTTTTGTTCATCAGATGGAAACAAACCGATGAATGAATGAACTGTAGGCCAACGTTTGGCATTCCAACGTTAAATGTAAATGACCAGAATGACCCCATCCACTGGTCTCTAAACAAACATGTATACAGGAATATTTTGTTATCCATGTATACAGGCCCGGTTCTACGGGGGTGCATGAGCATGCATTGCACCCTCAAAAAAATTGTTTGCACCCTCAAATGAAAAAAGGAGGGAGTGAATTTTTTAAAATAAATATGATAAAAATAATAAAATACTTGCTCACAAAACAAATTGTAATTAACCTTTGACCATTTCCATTAAATACCGCTGTTTTCTGAATTTATTTTGTTCACTAAACCGATAAGAACGTTATCATTATTCGACTGGCAACTGTGGCTAAGCGAACCCATCTCTACTAGTGCGCTCCGCTCTGCCCCGCCCCCGCCTGAACTATTTCGCTTTCAGCGATTGCAGTGCAATGGTTATTCAGCATAAAGTTAAAACACTCGCTCGCCCAAGACTGATGATAAACCGAAACACAAAAGCCTTGCGCGAGCAAAGCAGTGATTCACCCGGTGAAACATGGGGTGAGACTGTGACTGTGGGTAACGGTGTCATCACCTTGCTGGTGAGAAAAGCTCTGTGGCTCAATGGCTAAAATGATAACCGCCGCCGGGGATATCATGTCCGCTAACGTTGTTCAGGGGAGGCTTCCGCGATCGGATTGCATTTCACGAGCATGAAAACACAGAGCAATGTCGGCAAACTGACAGCGCGACGAGAGAAAATAGAGTGAGCCGCTTCCCTCCGTTAGTTTCAGTCTACAGCTGAAAAAAATACAATCACCACTTAAACTTGGATATCGTTTAAATAAAGCCTCTTGTTTTTATGATCATTAGGGCTTTGATGCAAATTCTGAAGTCTGAACATTTCGGTGGCAGCTGTAGTGCAGTTTTTTTCTGCAACTCACAGACTCATGCTTGCCCATAGGCGTAGATTTGGTGGGAAGGTGGCGGGGGGAGGGGGCACAGGGGATGTCCCCCCAATAATCAGAAGAGAGCCTACATTTGTTCTCAAAAAGTAAGAAACCCTATTCTCCCCAAAAGAGGTAAAAATAACAGTTCAGGATGTTGAAACATTGATATATCTCCTAATTGTTAATACATATTCCCCTATGATTTTAAAATTTAAAGTGTCATAATAGTTCACACTGCTGCTGTGTCATGAATAGTGAGTCCTAAAAAAAATAGTTTTGAACAATACAGTAGCCTATATAGTAAATATTTGAAAGCAATACAGAATGCCTGAGAGCCTTACTGCTTTTTATAACATTATATTAACGTCACTGGGAGCCTGTTGTCTTTTCCTTTAACAGAAATTTAGACATGTCCGCCATAAATAATTAAATGCAGAAGGCATAAATAAGTACATAAAAATTCACCCGAATGCACAAAATGGTGTGTTCGAAGCACATTTTTTTCTGGGGGAGTACCCCCAGACCCCCACTTATGTTGAAGCGAAACCTAAGCCCTTGTGCTTGCCACCCAAAAATTATCACTGGCCCCATCCTGGCCACCCCAATGAAAATGTTCTGGCTCCGCCACTGCCCAGAAGTGCTTGTCTATCTACTGGTAGAAAGGCCTGTGTAAAAAGCGAAGTCTGAACTGAAGCTGGGTAGCTGGTTTTAGTGTAGTACTGGTGCACCCCCTGTAATCTCAGATGCACCCTAAGGCATTCTGTTCTGGAACCGGGCCTGCATGTATATGTATGCATCCATACTGTTTATTAATGTTATTGTGCAGTCAGAGGTCCTCCAACAGCAAGGCCTCCCTCCACTCTGTGATATTTAGTCAGGCTGTGGCCATCAAACAACCTCATCACATTTTCAGACAATGATAAGACTTTGTTATTTCACATTTAATTTATGGCCCTATGTGAAGGGCATACACACACACACAACACACACACACACACACACACACACACACACACACACACACACACACACACACACACACACACACACACACACACACACACACACAGACAGAACATCTCAGGCATCCTGCCTGTTGTAATTATAGGAGGTCATGGTTTAGCATTGACTAGCAACCAAAGCCTGGCCCATTGCTTTGTATCATTATGCTAATCTACCTCCATGATTACTGTGGCTTGGCTTTTAGTCCTCAATAGAACATTGCATCCACGGCTTTGGTATGTGTGTGTGTGTGTGTGTGTGTGTGTGTGTGTGTGTGTGTGTGTGTGTGCGTGCGTTTATGTGACTAAATCCAAGGTTTCTGCAGCTTGAATGGGAATCCTTGAATTTATTTCAGAGCTCCTGCACTGAGTGTGATTCAGGTACAGCACTTCGACAGGTGCTCTGGTTTTAAAGCTAATTACATTTAAGTAAGGAGAGATCAAATGAAAATGAATAACAATGGCCTATTTATTCAGACTGAATTTAGAGAGCACAGATAAAGGGTTAGATCATTTAAATCTATGATGTAGCATCATAATAATAGTTGGGAAAAGGATCCCAACTGAGCCATAGCCCAGGAGG